>JAOQMS010000005.1:6687236-6711522 GCA_027563885.1 Erythroxylum longipes
CTTTTATTTGTGTTTGTATCAAATGGCAAATGGTTATTAATTAAAGTGAAATAGTTTGTGTTATTGATCTTCTACACTTTATGTTTATGGTTTTCAAAAAATTTTATATCGACTGTTTAAATGTTAAGTGATGTGGCACGCCACCCTTGTGGGGCACGGATTCGGATATCACCATCGATATCGGGTTCGGGTCCAGCGGGAGTGGGGTGTTACATGGACTAACCTTACCATTCTTCTTATAAGTAGTATCGAAGCAAACAACATCACCAAAGTGTAAGTAATCATTCTTTATCTTTGCATATGACCAAAATATATTAGTTATCAAATCATCTTCATCCATTTGAATTACATAAAAGAAATTAGGATCTTCAATCTGTATTTTATATAAATATTCTAGCACGCCACCTGTGTCTCCCTTTTCATGTCTCTTGTTCTTTTAGATCTCAAACAATTCTTATAATCCTACGGAATAAAGTCAAGATTATTTCTCCCACCTGCTTGTCTCACCATAAGATCTTGGGATGCTTTTGGTTGAATTCCCACTTCATTAACCATTTCAATTTGCATTGCTACAACTGAAGATATCTTTATTTGACTTCTATGTAAATGCATTTTGTTAGGACTTGAAAGATAGTGATTGTGATCCTCGACAAATTGAATCACTTAAAAATTTCCAGTTTTCACATTATTAGCTTTCATTCTTGCCTTACAAATAAATCTTGTTTCTGAACGTGAAGCTCTTACATACAAATCTCTTTTATCATGCATCCTTTTACCTTTAGCACTACAACAAAAAAGGCTACAAATCAATTTACTAGATTTATCTTTCTGACTTTTTCTTCTTATTCCAAAGCTGACACGTTTGGCATAAATTAAATAAAATTAATAAGCTTCTTCTTCCGTCTTGAACTCCATGCCAAATTTTGATATTAACTCTTTTGGAACAGATAAGTGGACTTTGTTCAAATTCTCCTCAGAATTTGAATTCACCAAATCAGTTGAATTCATATTACGAGTCTCACTACCAACCAAATCAGTTGAATTCATATTACGAGTCTCATTGCCAACCAAATCAGTTGAATTCATATTACTACTCTCATTGCCAATGCCAATATCATTCTTATGTTGCTCCTCAATTTCATAATCTAATCGACGGTATGAGTAAATCTACCTTCCATTCTACACTTGTCAAATTCACAAACGAAGTATCATTATTGCTTTATTTTTAGATAAAATTATTAACACAACGAAAAAGGAGTGTTCAAAAAATACTGGGAGGTATTTTAATTTGCTCTGTACACCTTATTTAATTCCTAAAACAGAAAAAGTGATTAGAGAATTAAAGGTTTCACAGTAAATTCTTCCCATAAAATTAATAATATGCTTTAGAAAGTCTTAACCAGAAGTTAATATTAAGCAACTCAACCTTTACAATATACATTAATTATCACTTACGTAGATGTATAAACAGAAACTATAAATAGAAACAAAAAAGTTAGAAACAAATGACTTCCATGCATCAAAACAATCAAAATATCTTCAAAACTTACTTTAAGGAAAACATAAAGAACTACTTCAGTTTAAGAACCACCATAAGCAACCACTAAAGTACTTATATCTCTTCACATTAAATTTAATAATAAAAGTAATTAACAAATGATGTATTATCAGCAACAGAGTCATATTATAAAGACTTTAAAAGAGGAAAACATCAAATGGTGCATTCACGAAAAGTTGGGTCTGTTGAGCCATTCCTTAAGAATTGCTTAGAGATAGAGATATAAAGAGAAGGAATGATAATAAAAAACAAGTAAGCTCAAGAATTGCTTAGAGACAGAGATACAAAGAGAGGGAATGATAATAAAAGTAAGTAAGAAAATCTACGTATGAAAAAACAAATGAAACTTACGTGAGAAGATACTTGAAATTTGTCAAAATGTTATCTTTTTTCCCATGGTGTGATCTTCTACTTCTTTACCAATAAAGTTAATTTTCTTTGTGAAAAGGAAAAAAAAAAGCTTTCAAAGATATGAAAATCAGATAATAAATAAGAGCATAAATAAACAAGTTAAATGGGCAAAAAATCTTAGTTAAATATTGCTTTGGAAATGACACACAATTATCGTTTACAATCATCATCATTACGATACTCTTATTTGTAATGAATATATTAATATTGTAGTTTTGTAGTTTTTCAATTTTCATTTTAATTCGTTAATGCAGAAATAAATAAATATAAAAAAATTTATTGTTGATATCCACTCTTTTTATATTTATTTCTTAATTTCAATTATTAAATTTGATGTTAACATTACATTAGTAGTATAATTGTATTAATTAATTAAAAATGTAATGGTTGTTCTTACATAAACTCAACAAATCGTGAGTTAGCTAGCACGACTGTGCATGCACTTGCGCGGCCATGCCTTCTGTAAATTTATCGGTATAAAAATGTTTTATAAATTTTGTTAGGTTGTTATATACTCACTAATTTAGGAAATAATTTTCAAGAACACCTATAAATTTATAATATCAACTTTTTGTAAACCAATGCCAGTGCTTTATCATCATTCCTGCTCCATCTTCGTCCCTAACTCTATGATAAATTTACAAAAGGAAATCGTCTTTAAATGTCGCATAATTTGACGTGGTTGAGATCAGGAGATCTGGGTTGGGTTATTTTACAAGGTGTAGGAAGGTGGCGAAGAGACTCGTAGTAAGACGATGAGAGGGCGACTTCTGTAGTGTTACAAAGAAAATGACAGAGGACGTTGACACTTCCAATACTTCATCGCCATTCATGCTCCATCGTCCTCTCTAATTTTGTGATAAATTTACAAAAGGTAATCGTCCGAAAATGTTGTATAATTTGAAGTGGTCGAGGATCTGAGTTGGGTCTTAGAAGGGGTAGGAAGGTAACGAAGAGAAGAGGGTGATTTCTGTAGTGTTACAAAGAAAATGACAAAAGATGTTGACTAGGTCGACTTGACTTATAAGTCACGAATTTTGAGAAGAGTAACAAAGTAATAGAGTGTTTAAAATTTAAAAAGAACAACGACGTTTTTTAACTAGTCAAAATAAGACAGAGTTATATTAGATAGAGAATCTGGACTCCTGAAATGCATGCTTTCATGTGATGTGCCCACACATTAAAACTAACACAAGCCCTGACTAATCAAAGGAAATAGAAATTTCACAGCCAAGCGGCTCAATCCTTTTCCTGTGTTGAATCAAGCTCTAAATATGTAGACAACTCCGAGGCACAAGTAATCCACTGCTGGTTCCTCCGATGTTCTTGCAGGAAGAAGTTGCTGCGTTGTTCCTGTAACTAAGCTTTATGTCCTGTAATCTTATTCCCCTACATGGATTGCGAGGACTACAATCGAAAGTGACAGCCTCTGGTGTAGCTGATGTTCCTTGTATGTTCTTGTATGTCACTTGACTAATCTTCACTCCCGAACTCTACTATCCAACATAGAATTATATTATGTTAGAACTTATGCCAATCTTAAAAAGCCACCTAAAACATATATATAAGATTGTCTTAAAACATGTTTGTGAAAGGATCTTTCATTCTAGCTACATAATAGACGGAGTTTTGAAAAGGGGCATCATTACCTGACGAGGACAACCTTGATTGTTAGGACAGTAATTCTGGTCGATGATAATGGGATTCTTCACATTCCTCATTACAATATTTTGGAAGAGAACATTCCTGACGTAACTATTGGTGGGCCTAGCCCATGATTTTATCCTGACTCCATTATCTGATCCACCGAAAACTGCATTTGTTAGGGTTATGTTTTGAACTCCGTCTTCATTGTATTCCTTCCCCAGACTTCCAATGCTGTGGAGAAAAAAATACAGATTTAGATACAAACTTTTCTAATCAAGTCATCAAACACACGAAGGTTTGCTAATTATTCTCTTAATGTATGTAAAGAATGAAATTTGGTCATCATCAGAAGGCTAGGCAGGAACTGATTTACCTGACACCATGTCCAGGGCCACATTTAATATTGGACATGTGCAGGTTCCTAGTGCCTGGACCTATTGAAATGCAGTCGTCTCCTGTTTGAAGTGTGGAACCTATGATTGTTACTCCCACTGAGCTTTGAACATGGATACCGTCCGTGTTAGGACTTTGGTCCGGAGCAATAAGCCTGACGTTTCGAACCATCACATTGTTGCAACTGTTGATCACAAGGTGACTTAGCTGACTGTTGATAGATGTCAAGCCGCTGATCAGGACGTTGTTAGCCCAGTTGAATGTTATTGACTGCCATATCGCGTATAGTTAGTTGGAGCTAATTAATATAAAAAAGATTTTGTTTTCAGTATAATATAGTACAAGTAATTGTAGACCAATTGATATGTTATTATAATTAACTTGTTGAATCAACCAACTTGGAGTAGAAAACTACATACTCTAGCTCCAACTGGGCAATTCTTTCCGGATCTCCGGCAAGTCCAGAAGCCAGAACCTTTAGCATCTAAGGTGCCACCGAGCACAGAAACTCTATTAACCTTAATGAACAGAATCCAGTAGCCTGAGTTGCCAAGGGCACGATAATTCGTAGGAGCCACAATGGTTCCATCTATTAGAACTGTAAGTCTATTTTTGCATGGACCTCTGAACTCTACTGCTTTTATCAAGTACCTTCCTTTAGGTACATATATGGTCGATGTAATGGCCGAGTTACAAGCATCTCTCCATGCCTTGAGGAATGACTGAGTGCAGTCTGTTCTGCCATCTGGTTTTGCACCATAAGTTATCACATTATAGGCTGCATTGGAGAATCGAACAGGGAAGAAGAAGAAGAAGAAGAAGAAGAGTGAAAGAGAAACATTAATGGGCTTAGCCATTTTTTTCAACGTGTTGACTCAATAAGATTGGAAAAGAGTGGCAGTTGGATCAGTTAGTTAGTGTGAGGGTTAGATTTATACAAGGAAATCGAATGAAAGAGTTGTTAATGCTTGAATATTTGTTAGGCTGGAGAGTGGAGAGCAATTAATAAATGGAAAGCCAAGTTGAGTCATGTTTTCTTTATATACGTAGTTGTACGTAGTTGTGAGATATGTACGGTGAGCATGTGATAAGCTATATGTGAATTGTGTAGACATGTGATAAAAGGCTGTTGACGACGTTACTTATGTCATCACCTAACATCTTCATACAGACCAATTTGCCTTCACATTCTTGGCAAGTTCCTGTGAAAGCCTCTTGTGCGTCAGTTATCCCAAGGCTTAAAAGTAAATAATGCACTGCTTTTCCTTGAATTATTATTATTATTATTATTATTATTATTATTATTATTATTATTATTATTATTATTTTGTGAATGTTTAGTCTTCGTACTGTTAAAGGAGAGCCGTACATGGCTTACGTAGGAGATGAGATATACAGACAGTGGATGATGCTTGCTGCTTAGGAGTTGGGACTCGTTAAAGCTCTCCTCTTGTCCAATGCCATGTGACACGTGGAATAAACCCGGAGAAGGTATCGCCGGGATCGTTGCCGATTCTAGTGCTGTTCCAATCATCAGTCGCCGTCAGACGAGGAAGAGGAAAAGAGCCATCATCATCTCTACGGTCTTCTCTTTGATCATGTTCTAATATATGTTAGTTCTTTCTCTAAGCTAACTTATTATATGTTTAAGTAAGCTAACTTATTATATGTTTAAGTCCGCATGTGGCTTTAATATTATGATAACAATACATAGAACTTAAAGGGTACATGGATGAATTGGGTCTCTAAGTTTAATATATTCTTCTTTATTTTAGAAAAAAAAATCAGTTCTTTTGGATTGGTTCAAGTAATTCTTTGAATATGTTGAATTAGAATTTTTATAAGAATGTTCAAATATTACTAATTGTTAAGAGGTTTAAAGATTATTTGACTTAAATTTATTGTTGGATTTTAAAATTTTAATATATTAAATAATTTATTCATGAATTTGTACAATTTCCCTTATATATAAAAAGTTAGTAATAAACAATTGGAGTAACATTCATGCTTTAAAGCATTAATTAACATGCAAGATAGTAGTTTCTCCCTTATCACAAGAATAAGAAGAAGCTACTTATGATATAAAGTTAGTTAACTTTGAGTGCTTTTCTAGTCATAGCAGCTTGTGTACTGAACCAAACTTTTATCCGTAAAAGCCAAATTAGGAAGCAGGATAAAAAGAAAAAAGGGCAATTACCCCTTTTTCTCAACCAAGTCCAAGGGAAGTATTTATTTCATTTGCTTAGTATTTAGGTGATTAAGGTTGCGTTTACTTAGCATGCCATTGTTAGGATTTGCTCAAAAAAGAATTGCAAACAAACCATTGAAGGCCCAAAGAACTTGAGTTCATCAAACCAAGCCCAAACAACATATCGTACGCCAACTCCATTTGTTGTTAATTAATAATTATAGTTTAAAAAAAAGGTAGGATGGAAGAAATATAATTTTCTTATCCAATGTTTTCAAAACCAAACTGAAAATTAAACCATTACAATATAAAATTTAAGGTTTAAAAAGTTAACCGATATTATACCATCTTAAAATATATTAAAGATCGAATAAAATTGAAGAATTTAAAAAATGATTGGAAAATTTTACCTTACATTTTAAAAAAAATATAAAGTTCAATTAAAAAGAGTTGTTTAATAAAAATTAATTAATTTATTTTAGTTTATAATTTACGAAAATTGACCAGTTAATTAAGATTTTAATAACAAAATTATTAAACTAATTCAAACCAGAAAATTGAAAACTGAACCAACAAGTTAACCAGTTCATGTTTTTAACTGTTAAATTGGTCAAATCGGTTTAGTTTTTAACACATTATTCTTATCTTTTAAAAATATTATTTTTAATATTTAAATTTTTAAAAAATCTTTTACCTTTAAATTTAAATTATATTCGTAAAATTCTATTTAGTTTAATATAATATATTATATTATATTACGCATTTTATTATTTTTAATCTATTGAAATATGAGAGAAATTTTTTTAGAAGAATTAAATAGGTTTTTCGTTAATTTTTTTATAGTTTATGATACCCTATACTTTTTCGCCGGAAAATATTTGTGAAAACTAACCACTTTCGCCGAATGCCAATCTGCCGCCATCCTACTGGTGGCAGCAAAGATGAGCTATGACGAGTGCTCAAAACAATAAGAAGAAGGAAATTATTCAAATTTTGAATTTGGAAGAGAAGCATAATATCAAGAACAACAATGACAATTTCCTTAGCAATTTTTGGATTCAATGGACAGTTACTTAACTCTTCGCGATTCGTTGTCCTCTATAATCCAGGTGCATTTCATCATCTTTAGATCTTAACAGCGAAATTCCCATCTGGGCACTTGAGACAAATGAAAAAATGTTTTTAGTGGTGGTTGGAGCTGTCTAAGTGCTTGAAATTCAATGGGTGGTTCGCACGTCAACTCTGTTTTTTAACCTTTTTTGGCCCTGACATCTCACTCTGCTTCTTCTTTACAAAACCTTCAAGAACAAGGTAGCTTCTTTTTCCATCGCTTTTAATGGCAATCTCCTTATTTTGACATTGATTTGTTGATCTTCTGGACTTAGTTTCTTCATTATTAGGTAAAAGGAGCGAACCAAGTCGCTTCCTGTGTTTGGGACATTGGTTTTCCCAAACCTTCGATTTGCTCACCTTTCATTTGAGAGTGGTATAGATGTAAACTCCAAACTAAATACTTCATGTGTTTTATGTTTCAAAATGCTGCCAATAATGGTGCGGGAGGTTAGTTCATACATGAGAATGGTAATAAGAATGTTAATGAATATAGTGAGGAATGAAAATTGATATAATCATTATAATTATAATGGTTGGTTAAGAGGAATGAATGATTACTATTATCGTGGTTGGTTTGTTAAAAAATATTATGAAATAAAAATTTGTTATATTTTAATTAATTAATTAATTATATTTTAACCAATCAATTAATTATATTTAATTAAAAATTAAAAAATGTAAGTGTCACAGGCGTGACACTTAGTATCACATGTCACGGTGTGATAAATATTGTACAGATACTTACCTGTTAATTAAAGAATGAAAGTCATTCCTCTCTTATGTGAGGGGTATAGAGTAAAACTAAAAAGTGGGATATGAAAAAAAAATCATTCAATTATAATAAATAACTAATCAATGTTTTTTATTCCATATCCATAGATTCATTCTCAATCCCTTTAACCAAGCACCCCTAAATAATCCTTCAACTACAATGATGGTGAAGGATTATTTATTGGAGTTTTCTCTTCAACTATGGATGTAGGAAATTGTGCTCATCATTGATTGCTTCTTCCACATATTGGTGCCCACATTGCATTCAACCATTTGTAGCAATGCCTGGCTCCCTTGTACGACAATTTGGTGTGGGGATCAGAAAGAGAGAATTTCATAGATTTCGGTGATACACAGTTACGATCAAAGAAAGTGCTTCTGTAATTTTTTTTCTAGTTACATCAGTTTCAAACAGAAGTGTGTGTTGGATTGTTGAGAACTAAACAAAAGATAGAACAACTAACTATAATGAACTGCTGTACAAGTATTTATAGAGACAAAGAGAAAATTTTCTGGATAAAAAGAACCACACTTCTATTAATTTCTTGCACAAACTTACATAGATTTATTCTGTATTTAAAGAACTACTACTTACCTGAATTATCATCCATTACTTTTCTGAAAATAACCGACTACTAATTCTAAAAACTACCCACTACAGAACATATACCAAAAATAACAACTATACCAAAAAATACTCCTACAGTTTTTACAAAACTATTTCTAAACCAACTTAATTCATACATAGATCTTCGGGAAACAATTTTGAATTAATTCTCAACACTCCCTCTTAATTCAAAATTGGTCACTCCAAGTTTACTTTGAAAATTCTCAAATTTGCTTTATGCCAATACCATCGTCAGAATATCCACATTCAGTTCTTCTGAGTTAATGTGCTTCAGTTCCACCACTTCTTCTGCCACTAAATCTCTGATGAAGTGTACTCAACTATCAATATGTTTAATTCTTCCATGGAAGATAGGATTCTTGGTCATTACTATGGCTTACTGGTTGTCACAAAAAATCGGTGTAGGTTGCTGCTGCACCTGATCAAAATCAGCAAGGATTCTTCTCAACCATAATTCTTGACATACTGCTGTGTATTCAGCTTCTGAAAATGATAGCGCCAAAATTGCTTGCTTCTTTGAACTCCAACAAACCCCACTTGTTTCGAAAGATAAAACATACCCTGAAGTGTTTCTTCTATCTTCGGCCCAACCTGCCCAATCACTATCAGTATAACCAATTAGATTGAATGTGCTTGAGTTTCCATACTAAATTCTGTAATTGGTTGTGCCAATAATGTACTTCAATACTCGCTTTGTTGCGCCAAAGTGATGTTTGTTTGGATTCTGAATGTACCTAGAAATTACATCTACTGCATATGAGATGTCTGGTCTTGTATGAGTCAGGTAAATTACTCCACCAACTAGGCTTCTGAACTTGGTTGCATCTATTGCTCCAGTGCCATCTTCTCCTACTAGTTTCTCATTTACATTCATGGGAGTTGTTGCAGCCTTGCAATCCTGCATCCCAAACTTCTTGAGTAAATCTCTAGCATACTTCCTTTGTGATACAAAGATACTTCCTTCTTCTTGCTCCACTTTTAATCCAAGAAAATAGTGTAGCAGCCCTAAATTTAACATCTTAAAATTCTTCTTCTCTTGAATTTTTACACCAATTCCTCATTAGTGTCCATGAAAATCATATCATCAACATACAAACAAACAATCAATAAACTATCTTTTCCTTTCTTCTTAACACAGAGATTAGGCTCACTCTTACTTCTTGTAAACCTAGAATTTATGAAGTAGGAGTCAATTTTGCTGTACTATACTTTTGGTGTTTGTTTCAACCCATATAGTGCCTTTACCAGCTTGTACACCCTATCTTCTTTGCCTTTTACTTCAAATCCCTCATGTTGCTCAACATACACCTCTTCTAATAGTTCTCCATTAAGAAATTTTGATTTTACATCAAATTAGTAGACTGGTTTCTTTAATTGAGCTGCTAATGCAAACAAAAACCTCACTGTCTCAAATCTGGCTACCAGTGAGAAGGTCTCTTTATAGTCTACTCCATACTTCTGAGTATATCCCTTTGCTACTAACCTTGCCTTGTACTTCTGCACACTCCCATCTGCACCAAACTTTGTCCTGAATACCCAATTGACCTATTGCGTGTTTTCGCTCTGAAAGTTCAACCAGTTTCCATGTCTGGTTCTTTTTAATTGCTTTCAGCTCTTCTTGCATTGCTTGACGCCATTCTTCCTTTTCTGTGGCTTCCTCATAGGTTATAGGGTTTACTGCAACATATAACACTTGAGTAGTCTCATACAATTCTTACAAAGTTCTGGTCTTCCTTGCTGGAGTTTCTGGATCAGAATCGGTCTGCGTGGCAGCTCCAATTACTGATTTTGTGACCGGTCTTCTTGCTGATGTTGTACTGTTACTTGAACCACTTGCATTGTTACTTAAACCGCCCATTTGTTGTTGAATTTTAGCACCTTTAGCATCATCTTTTGCTAGTTTTACCATCTCTACTCCTTGTTCTGTTTCTTTCCATTTCCAGCTTGTAATTTCATCAAATAAACATTTTTTATCACAATAATTTTCCCACTGATTGGGTTGTGAATTTTGTAGCTCTTAGACTGTGTGCAGTACCCAATGAAGATGCATTTTTATGATTTTTTTTTTTTTTTTTGCTTTGAGAGTTGATTAAGGTGTACGCAATGCAACCAAACACTCTTAAATGTCTAACTCCAGGTTTTCTCTCAAACAAAGCCTTATAAGGGGTTTTGTTCATCAATGCTTTGGTGGGTGATAAGTTCAATAGATAAACAACAGTTGCCACTACTTCAGCCCAGAAAAAGTTCGACAAATCTTTTGATTTTAGCGTGCTTCGAGCCAATTGTACCACAGTTCTATTTTTTCGCTTTGCAGCCCCAGTCTATTAAGGTGTATAAGGTGTGGTTAATTCATAATGTACGCCCTCAAGTTCACAAAATTTTATAAATTCTGTAGATTGGAACTCTCGTCCTCTATCTAACTTTAAAACCTTCAAACTCTTTTCAATTTGTTTTTATAAAAAGGCCTTAAACTTCTTAAAGTTCTCAAATGTTTCTCTCTTATTTTGCAAGAAGTAAACCCAACTCATTATACTAAAATCATCTGTGAGAAGGAGAAAATACCTGTTGCCATATAATGATGCAGTTTCCATTGGTCCACACAAGTCAGCAGGCACTATTTCAAGGATTTGTGTTGCTCTCTTTCCTTAATCTTTGGGAAAGGGTAATTTGGCTTGTTTTCCATATATACACCCTTCGCATATGCTTGATCAATCTTAGGCAGCCTATAAACCATTTGTCTTCATTCAACAATCTCAACCTATTATTCAAATGCCCGAATCTAAGATGTCGTAACTCAGATTGATTTAATTCTTTTACAGCCATTAATCTTTCTCTTACACCTGAGATTGTTAGTGGAAATAATTTGTTGGTTGCCATTCTTACTTCTACTAATATTTTATTCATGATTTTATCCCTGATTACACAATAATTTTCTTAAAAAATGATTAAATGCCCACTCTTTATCAATTGTCCAATACTGAGAAGGTTTTGTGACAACTCAAGAATGAAATAAACATTATGTAAATATTTCGTACCATTTTGGTTGGTATGTATTGCTACTGAGCCCTTGCCTTCCACTTGAATCAGTTTGTCATCACCAAGCTTGACCTTTAACTCGTAGGTTTCATCTAATTCTTCAAATAAATGCTTGTAACCAGTCATGTGATTGGAACAACTACTATCAAGAAACCAAATGGTGCTTACTTCAATTTCACCCTCTGTATATGCCATAAAAAGCTTAGGTTGCATTTTCTTCTCTTTAGTATAACTTGCTTGATTTTCCTCTCTTTGGTTCTTATAGCACTCTGATTGAATATGCCCTAATTTGTGGCAATAGTAACATTCAACATCTTTCTTGGATCTTTTGTCGAACTGGTACTAATTTTCAGCCGCAAACCTTCTTCCTCTACCTCTTCCTTCTCTTCCACAATATCCTCTTCCATTTCCTCTGCCTCTTCCTCTTGTGTTGTAATTAGACCTTCCTTTAGAAGTCTCCCCCTTCATGTAAAACGCCTTCTCATCGCCTTTCTCTTCTGATCTGGACATCCTCACTTCATGAGTCTGTAGTGATCCAATCAATTCATCAAATGTGTAGGTTGAGAGGTCCTTGGATTCTTCAATTGCTGCCACCGCATGATCAAATTTTGATGTTAGGCTTCTCAACACCTTTGCCACCACAGTTTGCTCTAAGTTATTGTCTCCATATGCTCGAATTTGATTAACAATGGTTGTGACTCTTGATAGAAAAATCTGCACTGATTCATTTGTTTTCATGTGTAACATCTCAAAATCTCAATGTACTACTTGCAGTTTAATAGTAATAACTCGTAAACTTCCCTGAAATGTTGTTTTCAAGGTTGTCCATGTTTTTTCAACTGTGGTTACTGTAGCAATTGTGGAGAATATTGTCTCGTGCACTGCCTGTTAGATGAAGAACATCACTCTCGCATGCTTCTTTTGGTTTTCCTACAGATTGGGATCTGGATTAGGGGTGCCATTATATACTAAATCTCACAAACCATGTGACTTGAATAGAGTTTTCATCTTGATGCTCCAAAACTCATAATTCTCGCCTTTGAAGAATGGAATTGTTGGTTAAGTCACATTGACTATGTTGCTGCCACTTCCAACCATCTCAACCCCAATTGATGAACCTGGCTCTGATACCAAAATTATTGGATTGTTGAAAACTAAATAGAAGATAGAATAACTAACTATACTGCACTGCTGTACAAGTATTTATAGAGATAGAGAGAAAAGTTTCTGGATAAAAATAACCACACTTTTATTAATATTTTGCACAAACTTACATAGACTTATACTGTATTTAAAGAAATTGTAAAAACTACCTACTACAAAACATATACCAAAAATAACAACTATACCATAAAATACTCCTATAGCTTTTACAAAACTGCTTCTAAACTAACTTAGTTCATGCATAGATCTACCGGAAACAATTTTAAATTAATTCTCAACAATGCAGTAATCAACTAGTATCAGTTGAAACCTAAGATACGGAGGATGAACTTGGTGTTAATTTATGAGATCATTGTTGTTCCTTGGAAAGAGATTTTCCTAATAGATGCAAAAGTTGATCAAACCTCATGATTAAAGGTGCATTCTTTGAATTTTACAATAGAGAGTGCTAGCTTAAAATCTTCTTAATTTCTGTTAAAATTATATAGCATTGACCTATGGGATGCAGAATATTATCAGTTCATTGATGTGAATTTCTTCATCATCAATTTGTGCCTCAATGCTTAATTGATCCAATGTGTTGGGAATTGGCGAAGACTTTTCAAACGTTAGAGCGTGTTCACTTTTAAAATGTCCATAATATTCGCAAGCACTTACAGGGAAATACATTTACCATATTTACGTGTATCTCAACCAACCAAGAAATATATATATATATATATATAAACCTGATTCCCGAACCCCACTACAAATAATTAGACGAATAACAGATAAAACAATTCCAAGGCATATCATGTCCAAAGAACAGAATAAAAAGCATATGCTCTGTCAGAAACAACTTCGAGGAACGACGACTCCGCTAGAGCTACCATTCGCATGATTGCAAGTCGAGTTTGTGTCTCCATTTGGTGGATTTACATGGGTTAAGTCTATGTCTACCAACTCGAGTCCCACACATGGGTTGCTTGCACTACAGTTAAAGTTAATTGCTATATCTGAAGCCGATGTCCCCTTTATGTTCTTGTATGTCACTCCGCTAATCTTCACTCCCGAGTTCTGCACACACGAGTACAGCCTGTTAATTCGTGAAACTAGCTAGAACGTTCTTACAGAAGAAGTATGAAGTTGTGGTTACCTGATGTGGACAATCGTGGTCATCAGGACAGTAATTCTGATCGATGATAATAGGATTTTGTGCATTTCTCATGGCAATGTTGCGGAACACAATGTTTTTGACAAAACCAGTACAAGGTCTGGCCCATGATTTTATCCGAACCCCATTTTGAGTTCCCGTGAAAATTGCATCTGTTACTGTTATGTTCTGTACGCCATCTTCGTTAGCCTGCTCAGCTAGGCTGCCCACACTGCAAAAATGACCAAAAAGAACGTAAACAGATTCGTCTGTTTAATTCTTTGTTTATGTACTTTCGTTGACAACAAGAATTGTAAGCAAGCAACAGCTATGGAAAGTGAGCATCATTGTTTGTCGTGATTATATCTTCCAAAGTGTGTAATCGGAGTCAAATATATAACTCGTAACGTCCTGTAATGATTATCCAAGAGTAGCTTCTTAACTTTCATTCCTGGAAACAGTGCGTTTTTTTGCACTTGGAATTTTTTCTGATCTGACCGTACTCTGTTGCCTGAGAGTTGACACTAATTGTGTCCTAATCTCAGCTGAATTTTGCTAGCTAATTCAGAATGCCTCGACTTGACACTTTATTACTCTTAATGGGAGGCAGTTCATGACGGTGGATTATCTGGTCTGAAAACTTGAGGTTCATCATTATTTAAGAATAATCTTGAAAACATCGACTATTATGACTCATAGGTATAGGAATAGGTATATGTGACAAGGAGTAATGACCTGATGCCATGTCCAGGGCCACAAGCAATGTGTTCAATCCTGACGTTCTTGGTTCCAGGGCCCATAGAGATGCAATCATCTCCTGTCATTATGGTGCCACCCTTCACGGTAATTCTTGTCACTGATTGCATGTGGATTCCGTCTGTGTTCAGACTCGAATTAGGCGCTATGGCTTTGATGTTCTCGAACACAAGGTCGTGGCTCTGATATACTGAAATGTGGAATAACTGGCTATCCTTTGATGTTAAGTTATTGACTTTCACATTGTTACACCTCTCAAATGAAATGGACTGCAAGAATCAAATTATAAACAATTGTTCCTTGTAATTATAACTCCAAGGAAGATGGCATGCATGCATTGACGAAGAGATACGTACCCTAGCTCCAGGAGGGCAAACCTTGCCAGATTCCCGGCAAGCCCAAAAGTTAGCTCCGTTTGCATCAATAGTCCCGCCGGAGATGGTAACTAGCTTCACCTTGTTGAACATAATCCAATATCCATATTTCCCAACTTTCCAGTAATCCGACGGAGCAACAATGGTTCCATCAATTTGAAACAAAATTTCGTTCTTGCATGGACCATTGAACACTATAGTTCCAACCAAGAAACTTCCGGCCGGAACCTGAACGCTTGCCGGCCCTCTTGACCTACATGCGGCCAACCATGCCCTTAGAAATGGACCTGTAGAATCAGTCTTCCCGTCACCTTGAGCTCCAAAGTCCACAACGTTGTAATTAGACACTGCACTTGATGCTTGTAAGGTGGCTGCAAAGAAGAGGATTGTAAAACAGTTCACTACAACCTTTGAGACCATGTCTATATCTTTTCTTTGTTTTGTGAAAAAACAGGTTATAGAATTTGGCGATTATAGGCCGACATTTACAGGCGTAAGGTGCTTATATATAGTGTTGTAGTTAGTCCAAGCAACTCAAGTAATTACCTGTTATTTTTCAGTTTTATATGTTACGAATGCATTTACCGTAAGGATGATTTATGAGTTGGTTGTGAAGTTCGTACGTTTGCATCTGTTACTTGTTTAACTAACTTGACAAGCTACGAACCATTTGTCCGCTCTCTCTAAGATTCTATTCATTTTACCATTAACATGTTTGCTAATGCTTGTCTTCAAACGTTTAGAATTGAACTAAGAGTTCTGAAGTTGACTAATTAAACATTTCTAAGGGTGAAGCATTGAGCCATTTGAATTAGACACTCAAATGAGATTGATTAATTTTGGACATTTGTGCAAATCCATGTTATTTTTGGTATTATTGGTCTGAAGTAAATCCATGGATATTGTCCTTTTGTAAACAGTTGTCCGGGATGTTTTCAATACTGTCCATATGCCATCATAAAATTGACATTTACTTGTTAAGCTAAGAGGTATATTATAAGATAATAATTGTTTTAGTTTAAGGTGCAATTAAAAATGTATTTTTAAACTAAATGAAATTGTATTAATAATAGCAAAAACTACATTACAATGATATGCTAATCAGCAAAAATAAACTACAAGACTAAAATACAATAAGTACAAGTAATTATAACATTCATGTAATCTTCATGTTATGAGTAAATGCATTTTTGCTTGGACTTTGCAGCAATTAAAAATGCATTAATGATTCATTTAGTTTTTACTCTTACATATTTTTTATATAAAGTTAAATCTTTTAATTTATTAATTAAATTCTAAAGTTTTTAAAAAATATAACATTAACTTAAAATATTTATTTCATAAAAAAAGATTTATAATCATTGAGATGAAGTTTTTGTTCCGTTTACCACTTCATTTTTTATTAATTTTTTCAACTGATAAATTACATTGTAAATTGATTCATACTTTAATTAAAATTTTAAAAATTAATATTTATATAAAAATTTTAAAACAAAATGAGTCGTTATGTCATTAAAAGTTTATAGTTGTAATTGACATATTTAACATAAATTGGAGAGCTTCTATAAGAAGAGTGCAACTTTTGCTAAATACGGATTAAGAACATCACAAATTGCAATAGGCAGATACAAATTTACAGCCCTTCTTTGGTTTAAAGTTAGAATCCAATATGTTATGATCAAGGGGGAATCAGAAAATATGGTCGGTGAATTTAGTGAGGACAAAATTTATTATTTATATTACTATTAATAGTTTCTATTAAATTTATACAAAAAAATAAACTCTCTCACTCTCTTTTATATACATATATTGGCTCCAGTGGATACAACATAACCTGTCCTTGGTGATGATAATACTAATATGAATGACCTAAATTTACTTTCATTAAGGAAAAAAAATGACAATGATGTACATCGACGTACGCACTTATGACCATAATTATAAATTGTTAAGAATCTATCCTAATATTGCGTTCAACTTAAGTTGGCAAAATGAAAGATAAATCATACAAACGTAGAGAACAGCTTGCAAACGATTGAAGTCTCGATGCGACTGCCTGTCTCTTCTTATGGTATCCTGCCTGCTCCTCCTACATACAAAATTATTATAGGATGAGTACATATCGAGAGAACAAATCGTCAGTTGCATTTATGGTGTTTCAATCCGTGTGACATATCGATCCTCTTTGTGGCCTGGCGTCTTTTATGCACTGACTGTGACCACACATTAACAACTAGGCAGAGCAGATTCTTGAGTGTATTTGGCAGAGGTTGAACGAGGCAAAAAAATTAGTAGGGCAAAACTCAAAAGGCAAATTCTTTTAAAACTGAACTTTGTAAGGGTAAAGTTTAGAGTAAAAGTAGGTGGATTTGTATTTAGTTTTAACACTTTTGAAATTATAAATATTTAAAATATTTAATATTTATATTGAATTTCTTTCAAACTATTTCAATATAGATTGTTATGTAATTTAATATATTGTAAAATTTGTATAACTATTTTGACTTGATTTTAATAACAAGTTTTGTTAAAACGATTCAACTAAATTTTAATAATTTTTAATTTTTAATTTTTTAATATTATAAGATATTTTTAAGCAATAAAAATTACTGTAAAGATTTGATTTATTTATTCTATATTTATTAAAGTTTATTGAAATTTAATCTTGTTAAAATATTTATATAAAATTCTAACTAAAATTAATTTTGTAGTCTTGACTCCAATACAGACAACTACCTCCCTTAATATTAAGACCAATGTGGATATATATATATATATTGGAGGATTCAATTTGAATATTAACATTTTTAAAATTTTATAAATGAATGCTAAATAAAATTTAGTGAAATTAAGTTTATGTCAATTAAGTGTCACTGTAATATATATTTATTTTTTAATCACCAAATAAATCTTATTGTCACGTTTATTTCACATGACATACGAGACTCAAGTACTAATTTTATTAAATTATATGAACTTTTAATTTTAAATTTTAAATAAAATTAATTAAGTTAAAATAACTATAATAAAATATAATTAAAATAACTTAATTAAAATTTCAAATTCTCAATCTATATTAACGTCAACCTTGATCCCCAATCCTACCATATATTATCTCCCCTTATTCGTGTTGATTCATCTGCTTAGTCTCACATTCACTAACCGAAATAAGGCTTTCCATATACATCTCTAAACCAAATGAATGCACTGTTAGGAAACTAAATGTGATCCCATTATGGGCATAACGAAAAATACTTTTTGCAGTTTTCTATTGAATCTCAATAATTGAATAACTTGAAAATATGAATCATAAAAGTGATCAAATCGTACCTTATTTGAATTTTTACTGAAACATTTTTCACGAGGTGTCAACCACAAGTTGTCTAAGCGTCTAGCTTCTAACGGTATCTACATAGTAGAGAAAAAGAACTCAACATTTTGAGAGGAAATAAGCAACAGTGGTAGCCCCCTTGTTGCGCCAGAAGTGTTCAAACAATAATTATCACCACTCATGCTAGTAATAAGACATAATATCTTAACGAGGCAACCAACCAATCAATCATCCAACGCAATATGCAAAAGTAGAAAGAACACCAAATTTAATGAGGTTAGGTAATGTTACCTACGTCCTCGGGCGTCGCTGGAACAAATCCACTATCTTCCAAGAGAAATTACAAAATTTTTGGGCCACAATACAAATTCCAAAACTATTGGGTTAAATTGCAAATACCCAAATAGTTAGGCCAATACTATAATTACCTAAACAATAGGGTATTACTTACAAATGCCCAAAAATAAAGGGAAAATTTTAGTTATTACAAACTTCAGGGGCTTATATGAAAATTCTTTAAACTATAAGGTTCTCTTTGAGAGATCCTACAAATTGAGGGGAAGGAAGAGAATTTTCTAAGGTACAACAAATAACAAAGAGAGCATTTTCTTATATAAGCCCAACTAAGCTACCCTCATGCCATCTCCCACCAACGTGGGATTGGTGCAATTGGCATATAAGCCAATTTTTAGCAAATCTCCACCTTGGCGAATATGTCAATCCTCCATTAAAGTTTCACTTTTCCCCAAGTTCTCTATCCAAATGCAACGCCTCCAAATTTGCACCCAATGGCGTTATCAAACTCGAACTGTATTAATCATGTCCGAACAATAACTAAACTTGATTGCTGTCACAACCTTAGTTAACATATCTGCGGGATTCTCGGCAATCCCAATCTTCTAAAGTAAGATTCTTCCTTCACTTATAATCTCCCGTACAAAATGATATTGAACATCAATATATTTCGTCAGTACATGGTATATTGGATTCTTCACTAAATGAATAGTACTCTGACTGTCAGAAAATATAGGAATTTTCTTCTGACCAATTCTCAACTCATCCAGCAATCCTTGTAACCAAATAACTTCCTTCACAGCCTCTGTAACTGCGATGTACTTTGCCTCTATAGTAGACAAAGCAAATGTGGACTGTAAAGTAGACTTCCAACTCACAGGTGCTTTAGCAAGAGTAAACACATAGCCGATTGTTAATTGACATTTATCCAAACCTCCAGCATAATCAGAATCAACATAACCAATAGCACATTGATCACATGTGTCATCTCTCTCAGAGACTAAGCCAACATCTACAGTCTTCAATAAATAACGCAGAATCTATTTCACAGCCTACCAATGTCCTTTACTAGGATCATTCGTATATCTGCTCACTATTCCAACTGCATGTGAAATATCGGGTCTCGTACACACCATAGCATACATCAGGCTACCAATTGCATTAGCATATAGAACTCGAGGCATATACTTTCGTTCCTCATCTGAACTAGGAGATAAAGATGCACTGATCTTCATATGAGGAGCAAGTGGGGTATTTATAGGTTTTGACTCTTCTAAAATGCCAAAACATTGTTATACCTTCTTCAGATATTGCTTCTAAGTCAAGAAAACTTTGCTTCCTTCTCTATCTCTGCTAATCTCTATGCCTAGTATCTTTCTAGCTTCACCCAAATCTTTCATCTCAAACTCTCTGTTCAATTAAGTCTTCAATTTTTCAATTTTTTTTACATTTGTTGAAGCTATCAACATGTCATTGACATATAAGAGTAGATAAACGAAAGAACCATCATGTAGCCTCCGAAAATGCACATAATGATCAAATTTGCCACCTTTGACCCATTATAAACTGATCAAACCGCTTATACTACTGCCTCGACGATTGTTTCAAACCATAAAGTGATCTTTTCAATTTGTAAACTAATTTCTCCTTACTAGCAACTTTAAATCCCTCCGGTTGAGTCGTATAGATTTCCTCTTCTAAGTCACCATGTAAAAATGCAGTTTTTACATCGAGTTGAACTAGTTCCATATTTAACTGAGCTACGAAGGCCAATAAAATTCTAATGGAAAAATGTTTCACAACTGAAGAAAATACCTCATTGTAGTCAATTCCTTCCCTCTGTGCATAGCCTTTAGCCACCAACCTTGCCTTGTAGCAAACATCTTTCTTGTTAGGAAATCCATATTTCTTTGTATATACCCATTTGCACCCAATTGCCTTCTTACCCTTTGGTAGTTGATCTAGCTCCCAAGTTTCATTCTTCTGAAGAGACTGCATCTCTTCTTCCATTGATCAACTTCAAAATCTTTGACTGCCTCTCTATAAGTGGAAGGAATATCATCATCTACAACTGGAAGTGTATAAGCCATCATATTAATAAATCGAGCAAGTCTTCAAATCTCACATCTTGACCTATTTATTGCAATTGATTCTTGTTGCTGTTAAGGTTCCTGAGTCAAACCTTCTTCGTCATCTCCCAAATCCTCCGTTGTTAGAAGAGTACCATTATCTATTTCTATAGTTCTAACCGGGTTCAATGTAGTTATTTCCAACTCCACCTATTGCTGAGTACTCTCCACCTGTTGCTGTGTACTCTCCACCTGTTGTGAAGTACTATTCACTGTTGTTTGGTTTTCTGATTTCTTCAACATAAAAGACTCATCAAATGTTACATCTCTACTAAATACAATCTTCTCCGAACTCAAACACCAAAGATGATATCCTTTCACTCCTAAAGAAAATCCCAAGAAAATTGCTCTCTTGGCTCTGGAATCTAGCTTTGATTCTCTCACATGATAATATGCAGTGGAACCAAATACATGTAAAGAATCATAATCAGAAACAGGTTGTCCAGACCAAACCTCCAATGGAGTTCTATCACCAATAGCAGCTGATGATAGGCGATTAATGAGATGAAATGCATAAATCACAGCCTCAGCCCAAAACTCCTTGCCCAATCCCGCATTAGACAACATACACTGAACTTTTTCCAACAATGTCCAATTCATGCATTCTGCCACCCCATTATGTTGTGGTATCCCTTTTATAGTAAAATGACGTATAATACCTTCATCTTGACACAAATTCAAGAACTGATCACTGCAATACTCACCACCATTATCTGTTCTGAGATATTTGATCTTCCTGCCAGTTTGTGTCTTAACCATCTTTTTCCATTTAAGGAAAGCACTAAGTACATCATCTTTAGATTTCAAAACATACACCCAAGTTCTTCTGAAAAAGTCATCAACAAAAGTAACATAATAGTGCATACCTCCTATAGATGCAGTCTGAGAAGGTCCCCACACATCTAAGTGAACAAAATCAAGAATATCATTTGTATTATGAATAGCCGTGCCAAAATTCACTC
This sequence comes from Erythroxylum longipes, assembly GCA_027563885.1. NCBI lineage: Eukaryota > Viridiplantae > Streptophyta > Magnoliopsida > Malpighiales > Erythroxylaceae > Erythroxylum > Erythroxylum longipes. Next base: position 6,709,124 of record JAOQMS010000005.1, read on the forward strand.
TATTCTATTTTCCCAAAATACAATACTACAAAAATCTAACTTGCAGGTCTTTGCACCTTTCAATAAGCCTCTTTTTACCAAGTTAAATAAGGCTTTCTCACCTGCATGCCCTAATCTCATATGCCACAATCTGGTGATCTCTGAATCTGCATTATTATCAAAAACCATAGTCGTTGATCCAATCACTGTATTACCGTTATAGTAATACAAGTTGTTCCTGCTAGTACCTTTTAAAATTACAAAAGCTCCTGAAGTAACCCTCAGAATTCCATCACGTATAGATACAGTATAGCCTTTAGACTCTAAGGCTCTCAATGAGATGAGTTTCTTCTTCAAGTTCGGTATAGACCGAACATTTGTCAGAACTTTAGTTGACTCATCAACATTTCTCAACAGAATTGAACCTATCCCAGCAGTCTAGCAACAGTCATTATTGCCCATATACACAACTCCACCATTACGCTCTTCAAAATTAAGGAACCATCCGAATGAATTAATTTATCAGAATCAGATATGGATGAATGACTACTTAAACAAAAATTTGACACACTATTATCACTTATGTTCTTGCCAACACATGCACTGGAAACAAACATTTCTTTCTTTTTCAACTTTGGACAATCTTTCTTCTAATGCCCTTTTTCTCGACAAAAGGCACATTCATCTTTTCCTACTCTATCCCTCAACTTAGATTTTCCCCTTTTTACAGGTTTCCTACTCTGACTACGTCCTCTCACTATCAATGCTTCTACTGACTCATTTCTATGTTCTCTCTAATCTTTTCTATGAATTTCATAGTTTGTTAGAGTAGAACAAACTTCTTCAAATGACGGCTTATCTTTCCCATGTATAAGAGTAATACATAAATGATCTAATTCATCCGAAAGAGAACCAATCAATAGCATAGCTGTTGGGTCCTGATTTTTCTTAGGATTCATTTTATTAAACTATCAAGCATGAAAATAAATTAGAATTTATGAAGTAAAAAATTTTTGGAGTTTAATATGGTATATTATGAATTTTATATGGTTGCTTGAATTAAAAAGAAAGAAGTAAAATTAAGTGGAGGAGTTAGTAGGAATTTGTTTTAATAAGGAAGGGTAAAATTGAAATTTTAAAAATTTTGTCTTAAGTTAATAAGACAAAGAAGAGAGGAAGGAGTCGTGAGAGTTAAGGAACAAAAGAAACAGAGAGTCATGGAAGAGACTAGAAGGAGAGAAGGAGAAAGAAAGGGAAGAAAGAAAAAGGAGAAAGAAGAAGAAGGAAAAGTTTAGGTGAGTTTCTAGGTATTTTTTACCTATTCTTTTTGTTTTGATAGATGAAGGAAGTAGAGAAAATAGGTTTTATGTGATGAAAATGAAGAGAGAGAAAGAAGAGGAATAAGAGAACTATGTTCTTAGATTTCTTTTATAAACTTAAGTAGATCTTAGTTCGTTTAGTTAGATAAATTAAAAATAGATCAAGCTTAATCTCATTCATGGATAGTTAGGTTTAAAGAAAGCTCATTCGTGTATGTTGATTAAATGAAAATATATGTGTGTTTGAAGGGAATCAAGCTAGTTGGAGTCAAGAGCAAGGAGAAGAGCAAGCTTGATCTTGGAAGTATCAAGTAAAATATGTGGGTAATATGTTTATAGTTTTGCGATGATGAGAAAAAATATTTGTATGTATAGATGCTATAAATGTTTGTCTTGATTCATTACGAATGTGGGAAAAATATTCTCTGAATTTATATCATGTTTGTTTGTATATTTGTGTTGCTTTATGAAAAGGAAAAACAGAAAATTTAGAAGCATGAAAAAAATATGAGTTTGATACATATGCATATGAAATCTGCTTATGTGGGTAAGAGAGATATCATTTCATTCGTCACGTGTACGTTGACTTAAAGCCTTCTCCTGGCTGCCCGCCTGTGGCATATGAGCTCCAAAAAATGGACTCATTTTGTTCATGGTGTAAACTTCGGTTTCGTCGTTTCGCTCTATGGGATTCTCTCGAGCTATTTTGTTTGATCATTGCATTCTGAATTGTTGGATATGGAAGATATTTGAATGATATTTTGAGATGGTTGAATAAAAAAATATGAGCTGAATTGTGTAGTGACGTGTTTCAAATATATGTGAAAGTTTTAAACTTTGAATGTGATCTACTAAGTTTAACATGTGGTTTATATTTATATATATACTTGAATGAGTGTGATTCGTTATCGCTAGCTATAAACGTATTAGCCACTGAGCTTCCTATCTCACCCCACTATTTTTCACTCCTCAGGTGAAGAAAAAGCAGAACAATAATAAACTTTGCAAAATTTCGGCAAACTCTAAGGATCTTTAACATTTGTAACTTAACTAGTTAGTTTAGATCACTTTTGGGCACTTTAGAAGCATATTAAGCATAAT
>JAOQMS010000005.1:6718978-6739754 GCA_027563885.1 Erythroxylum longipes
GTGGAGTACTGTAGTGAGTGCACGTAGCGCTCCCTTATCGTAGGATATGTGTCGGAATGACCTACGGGCGTCCCGGTACGTACCCTAGGGTAATGGGGTGTTACAATAGCTACCTCACAAAAATGAGCTCGGTAAACAAAATCACAAATAACTGAGCTCCACCAAATAATTATATCCATCAACTAGCAGTCCAAAAATCACAACCCAGAATAGTAATAAGTGCCCAACAGAAAATAGTCACTTACTGTCTTAAACCTGAGCTCTGATACCACTTGTTGCACCGGAAGCGTTCAAACAATAATTATCACCACTCATACTAGTAATAAGACATAATATCTTAACGAGGCAACCAACTAATCAATCTTCCAACACAATATGCAAAAGTAGAAAGAACACCAAATTTAACGAGGTTGGGTAATGTTACCTACGTCCTCGGGCACCGCTGGAACAAATCCACTATCTTCAAAGAGAAATTACTAAATTTCTAGGCTACAATACAAATTCTAAAACTATTGGGTTAAATTGCAAATACCCAAATAGTTAGGCCAATACTGTAATTACCCAAACAATAGGGTATTACTTACAAACGCCCAAAAATAAAGGGAAAATTTTAATTATTACAAACTTCAGGGGCTTATATGAAAATTCTTTGAACTATGAGGTTCTCTTTGAGAGATCCTACAAATTGAGGGGAAGGAAGAGAATTTTCCAAGGTACAACAAATAACAAATACGGCCTTGTCTTATATTGGCCTAACCAAGCCACCCCCTTCCCATCTCCCACCAATGTGGGATTGGTGCAATTGGCATATAAGCCAATTTTTAGCACCCCTTACGCTTATTTCCTATTTAAAAAAGCATTAAGTTTTTTTTTAGGATAACATATTAAAAAATGTCTAACCTTTTAAGTTTTTTTGATTCAGTGTCCAAGCTTTTAAAATTTTCAATTGAGTGACCAACCTTTTAAAACTTTCCAATTTAGTTCAAAAGGTAAATTTTGATAATTTGGATGTCCATCTATTAGCCACATTAGTAAAAACCAAAGTTTTGAATTAAATTGTTAAAGTTTTAAAAGATTAGTTACTCAATTGAAAATTTTAAAAACTTGAGCACTGAAATAAAAAATTGTCAAAAGGTTAAGCACTTTAAGATTAGTTATCCCTTTTTATTTCTTATTAAAATAAATCCCCCAATTATAATTAAAGTCAATAGAAATCAAATATAAGATATTTAATTTTATTAAAATTAAATTATAATTATAATTATAATTAAAGTCAAACTCTAATTATAATTATAATTATAATTTAATTTTAATAAAATTAAATATCTTATATTTGATTTCTAAAGTTTCTTAAACTTCACAACTAAATCTAACTTAATTTAATTGATTTTTTCATTTTAACTATTTTTTATACATGACTCAATAGGTTCCAAATATGTCGTAATGATTACAAATTATAACTATAATTCATAATTAGAATTAGCATTATTTTTAGTTCTTTAATTAAACAATTTATAATTGTAGATCAAGATTGATGTCTAATTACATATCATGACCACTAAAATATTAGAAATACCAAAGTAGTTTGACTTATCATCTCTATATATGGTATGAATATACTATCTACTCATTTAAATCTAATCATATTCGTTCTTACTAATTAGTAATTGATTTATAATTAATATTTGAACTTTTCTAAATATCAATTCACTTTAACCAAAGAATTCCTCAAATTATTACTAATCAAGAATACTAAAATATTCTTTTTAATTACTTTAGAGTTATGATTCTTTTATTAACTTAATTATCTCCATATGACTTATAGTGTATCCAAGTACTACCGATTAAGCTACCTTAATTAGAATAAGTCATAAGCAGCATCAAAACACAGTATTTCTCATATAATATACTTTAGTAATCTCAAGTATAAGAATCAATTATACAACTATCATAATGAGAAAATTTACAGACACGTAAGTAATATTCTATTTGGCATCCTTACAATAGTGTAAGTTTAGTAAACTTATTCTCTAATAAGCATCTACACGTTGTTTAAATATCTATTTACATTAATTTATAAGATAATATACTTTTTTATTAAAAAGAAACATACCATATGCTAGTTTTATCGTTTCATTAATATCTTATCTTAATAAAACTACAACATGGAACAATTTAGGAATAATAAATAAATACAAATTAAATCTCATAATTATGATTTCATCATAATTTCAATTGCACAATAATTATTTTAAGAATCTTGCCTTTAGAATTAAAATAGCAAATGTAATTAACCAAATACATAAAAATAAATAACGTCTTTACTAATTAAAATAATGATGTCATACATAAAATTGTAACTAGTTGATTGGCTGCCAAAGGCATAAACTAACAATCTCTTACTTGTACTAAGGTCAATTGCATATATCTATATCTAATACCATATCCATTCATATGTCAATTATGTCTCTTTTGAAACAAAGACTTAGTGATAAAATTTGCAAGATTCTCTTAAGTTGGAACTCACTCTAATGTTATATCTTTCCGCTCCACATCTCCTTGATCAAGTGAAACTATCTAAGTACATATGTAGACCATTGATAAGGCTTTGGTTCTTTTGCCTATATATGCAATAATACCATTATTGTCACATTACAATACTATTGGCTCAACAATGCTAATATTCACTTTAGGTTTGCTGATAAACTTCTTGATCCCTGTTACTTCCTTTGCTGCCTTTGACACTAAAATGTACTATACCTCGATCGTAGAATCTACAATGGTTGGTTGTTTGGAACTCATTCAACTTACTACACCACCATTCAGAGTGAAAATGTACCTTGACTGTGATATGCTATCCATTATATTAAACTAGCATTTGAATAACCTTAAATTCTCAGTTCAACTCTTCCATAAATCAAAAAAACATCTTTAGTACTTTTCAAATACTTTAAGATGATTTATATGTAATACAATTCATTTATCTCTCTCTTCTTATGTCTTAGGATGCATACTTTGTGATAAAGAAATCTCATGTGATGTGAGTAATAATCCTCTTTTGGAATTATCTATGCTAAACCTCATTGGCACTTTATCCATGTATGCCGATTACGATAAGCCAAGCAACCTCTTTAATTTATCTCCCTAGAAATTTATTCCTAGAATATAATTTGCTTCTCCTATACCCTTCATGGAGAAATTCTTGGACTACTAAATCTTTATAGATTGGAGCATTAGTATGTTATTTTCAATCAATAATATTTCATCCATATATAGCATTAGGAAGATGAATGCACTTCCACTAACCTTCTTTTAAACACATGATTCATCCACAGATTTGACAAAATGAAACTTTTTTGTTATCTCATCAAAAAAATGCTCCAATTTTGTGATGCTTGCTTAAGTCCATAAATGAACTTTTGTAACTTACATACTTAATTAAGAAATTTCTTAGATTCAAAACCCTCAGGACGTGTCATATACACATTCTCTAGCAAATTCCCATTAGAAAATGTTATTTTGACATCCATTTGTTAGTTTTTATAATCATAATATGCGAATATAGCCAATAAAATTCTAATGGAGTTAAACACAGTTGTTGGCGAAAACGTCTACAAAATCAATTCTTTGTTTTTGTAATAGTAAATGTTTGGGCAATTGGATGTGATCCCACAGTTTGGGAAGATCCATTATCGTTCAGACCATAAAGATATTCAAAGAAATGAACGTTAATAGTTTCCTAATGCAATTGTTCAAATTTTAAATTGAGTTAATGCAAATACGTATTCGATATTTACCAAAGTTATGGGTTTAATGAGATTCCAAAACCACCAAAATGAAGTAAGTGAAGACTACAATGTAGCCAATCAAAACAACCGCAGTAGAGTTCAAAAGACAAGTGGAGAAACGAGAAACCAAAAAAATAATAAATTAGGAAAACCAAAAAATAACACACTGCAATAAAATTAAACTTTCGATAGAATTAGAAAATTATTAAATCAGTTTTCAAAAACTCACATGCTGAAAAGACTAAGATTAATTTCACTTCCTGCGTTGACAAAGCCAAAAGGAAATATCTTACACTTTGAAGAGGCAAAAAACACAAGAAAAAAGAAGTGGAAGAGAGAGGGGAGGAGTTAGGGTCAAAATAGTTGTAAAAGAGGCAAGAGGGCAGTTTCTACAAGATAAGTTTGTTGAAAATAAAACATAAGAGAGAAAAAGAAACGAGATATGTGTTGTTTTTATGACATGTAAAAATATAGAAAACGTCTTATTTATTTATGTTTTTGTAAACGTCTTATTTATGCAAGTTGCCAAAGGGCAATGTTTTAGGAAACAATGAAGCACAAACGTTCTGGTTTTAGAACAATCATGCAAGTTGCCAAAGGGCAATGTTTTAGGAAACAATGAAGCACAAACGTTCTGGTTTTAGAACAATCCCTCTGAAGAGTTAGTACATCTGTATATTATTCTATCTTTGACTGTACATTTATAAATCCAAGTAATGTTTTGCTCGCTTAGAATATATAATATCAGCAACAACAACTTAACAAAAATCTTGCTAAATGCAAGAATTGAGCATACAACTTCATCTCTAATTAGTAGAGTCGTCTGAAGTATGAACATGTAAAATCGCGACTTTTCCTTCCCTTCTACTTTGTCAATTTTCATATTGAATCCTTTTTGTTACCATTTTCGTTTGTATCCCTTCACATCTTTTATTCTAATAATTAAAATTATGAAATAGATGACAAAGATTAATTAATTTTAAAAGTTTTCTATAGACAAAAAATAAGATTTTTTTATGTAAAACTCAAATTGAATAATTTATTACACAATTTTATTTATGAACAAGTACAACTATAATTTTTTTTATATTTTTTTAAAAGTCTTTATAGACGAATAAAAAAAAGAAGAATTCTAACCTTAATTTTTAAAAATTTTTAATTAAAAGATCATGTTAAACTAAAAATTATTGAAACAAATAAGTTAGATGATTTATTTTACTTTTGATGTACATTTCCCTCTTTTCCTGAGTTTTAATTGTTCAAGCAGCTTGGTGGCTGGACCAGACCAGAAGTGGAGCCATAAGAACTGGAGCATAAAGCTTGAGCGTTCTGGTTATTGAACCTAAGCTTCACATTTTGCATTTCAATCCCAGTACAGGGATACTTCTTACTACAGTTCAACTTGATTGCTTCCTTGGTTGCAGATGTCCCATACACGTCTTCATACCTCACATTGCTTATTCTTATTCCAGAGGCCTGTTAGAATTGGTCAAATGGCTAAGAAATTATGATAGACACAGAGAATGATTTGTATAAAGTAAGGATGTCTTACATAATGAGGGCATTGGTTGTAAGGGCAGTACATCTGATCGATGATGATTGGGTTTTGGACATTTTTCATTGAGATATGTTGGAAAAGAACATTTCTTACAAAACCTTTGCTTGGTCTTCCCCATGTCTTGATCCTCAATCCATTCTGGGTATTAGTGAATCTAACATTTTTTATTGTTATGTCTTGTACTCCTGGCTCATGATATCCCTGTCCCAGACTCCCAATGCTGCACCATCAAGAAAATCATAATCTTGCTCAGCAAAAACTGACTTTATTATGTACCTTCATTTTGTGTTAACTTTGCAGCAGATATAATTATCACAATAATTTTCAATATAAATCACAATATCAGCAAGTTTTAAATTGCAATAAGCCCTTAGAAAAAACAAGGGAACTTGGTAGTTCGTACCTGATTCCGTGACCAGGTCCGCAGTTGATATTATCGACAGTAATCCGAGTGCTACCAGGACCAAGTGATATACAATCATCCCCACTTCTAATATCAGAATTGGTGATTTCAACCCCTTTTGATAGATCCACATGAATCCCATCAGTATTTGGGCTCTTCCCAGAAGCATAAATTTTCACCCCTTTAAGTTTCACGTTCCGACTACGATGGACGACAAAGTTAAACATCTGGCTGTTCAGTGATGTCAATCCCTTAATTACCACGAACCTTGAATTGGTAATAACCAAGGACTAGTGTTTCACCAGTCACGCAACACATACAATTTTCAGTCAGTAAGTTAATCTTTTTTATTTCCACAGTCGCTTAGTTTGGTTATGTACAAAACTAGAAATCTAAGCAACTGTTTCCTGGAAACATCAAACATTTGAAACCTGACAGGAACTAGAGTTAAAACTGTTCCTGTGAACCAAAACTCAGGTAGAAAATGATTGAAATATAAGAATTTGGAACAGATGAACATACCGTGGTTCCTACAGGACAGTTCTTGCCAGTAGCTTTACAGTTCCACAAACCACTGCCTTGTCCATTTAAAATCCCTCCAACAACAGTAACCCCAACAACATTCTGAAAAGCAATCCAATGATCTACGTTTCCAAGAGCCCAATAATCGGACGGAGCCAACAGTGTGCCAGATATGTGAAATCTAATGGCATGGTTCATACAAGGTCCAATGAAATCTGTTTCCTTTAGCAGGTACCTGCCCTTTGGCACAGAGATGGTTGCTGGAATTTTTGAACCACAGGCTTGCTTCCAAGCAGCCAGAAACGCATTGGTTGAGTCAGTTCTACCATCAGGTCTTGCACCAAACTTCAACACACTGTATCGTACTCCTTTTCCTGCATATTTTGCTCCAGCTTTCTTTGCAATTGCTGACGACGCCAAGGTAAAGAAGATGAAGATTTTAACCAAAGAAGCAAGATGTTTCATGGCTTAGACAGGCTTACACTTTTATCTGCCTAGTTATTTAGCAGATAAAAGTGTATGTACCTGTGCTAGCTAGCTCGTTGAGACAGTGATTGATCAAAAGTGTTTTTGCTGCTGGGGTTGGAAAATGTTCTGAGAGCTATAAGATTTATAGAAATGGGATCGGATTGAGATTTACATGGTGAATCAAAAAGGGTTCTGTTCATGAAATTTTAGTGGTTAATGGTAACATTTTTGAATTTTTCGTTAGTTTCAAAAGATTATCCTTTATAACTAATATTGTAAAGTTGGTATCAGGGGATTCTTGTATCAATCATTTATAGATGATCATATTGTTATTCTTCTATTTGGTGACTAACGAATGATAAAGATGCCTTTCCCACCAGCCATAAGAATATGTGACGTGTGTTCCAAATAGTTTCAAATCCTTATCCTAAAGTAATTGTTCATAATATTTCTTTGTAGGAATCTATCAAAACTTTTGTATTACACCTTCAATTACAATTCAGCTAAAGTTATATGCAATTTAGTGATATCATTTCTAATTTTCAAAATATTATACACACTTTGTAATCATTAATTGGTCATTTGACATGTAAATTAGAGTAACATAAACTTATAATCCTCTAATTGGCAATTCAAGAAGTCACAGAAAAATGAGCATACTCATAAGTCTTTAATACCATTAAGGTTTTTTTAACAAATATTAGTGACATGTATACTTGTTAATTAATTAAGTTACTGAGATCAAATTACATTATTAACAAAAGGCATTGATTAGAAACTATATTATTTGCTCCACAGTTATACTCCTATTACTATTAACCACATATATGCCATGTACAATTCATTAGCTGGACCTTGATCTAAGAAATCAATCAACTTGAACCACAGACAAAGGCTTAAGTTCTCAAGATGTTTCTTGCACCACCAACCAAAACATCTTAGGGCAGGCCAGTGCCAGTGCTAGATTATGAAAGTTAATGAAGCTCTTTCAGTTTGGATTTTGCTATGCAAGTGCATTATTAACGGAATAATGAGATTATGCCATGCCTTGACAAAATTATGAAAGACAAAAGACGAGATTCCAAGTTTGCTGAGAGATTTTCTTACGGTAGTATCCACGTTTTGGAACATCTAACATGTTCACTAGACCACCCTATTCTGAGAGCAAATTCTACATATTTCTATGTCATGTATAATTTTTTCCATGCAAGCAAACATGTTAACTTCATAAAGATAAGAACACAAATAAGAATAATGGGTTAAGTTGTGAAGGCAAAACAATTATAACATGGTATACATTTATGAAATGGAGATAGTCACTCTTTTATTTGTTGGCCAACCACTTTTGTCCTTGGACAGCTCCAAGGGCTTTGATTCTTATGATAGGCAATCACAAAATAAACTAAGGGAAACAAAAGTTGAAATTCCAAGAGCATATGATCACCAGAAGAGGCCAAAGCATCAGTTGGCTTTATTTATTAACTTTATCCTCTTTCTGGGAATACACTGAATGCTTAATTTCAACACTCTTCCCAATTGATCAAAACGTAAGAAGCTATTTCATCTTATCATCCTGTCTTGTCACAATCATTAACAACCTGGTGTCTCCAGCTACCAACATTTACAAGAAGTTGGTGTCCTTTTACAGGTACAAGTTACCAGTGGGACTGCTTCTTTCCTTCCAACTCCTGTTGCAAACTCATGGAGCAGCTGTAATCTCCATTGGATTAGTTATATTCAAGCCAAAGATAACAAGTTTCTTAAGAGAATTCCACTCAAAAGCAAAAGGGCTGTTGAACAAGGTCTTTGAAGCTTTTTCATCATACAAGGTCCAGAATCGCATCAACCAAACTTGCATTTGCCGTCCTCAGACCACCATTTCCTACAAAACAAAGAATTTTTATAAGTCCTGGGAAAGGAATTTGATGCTAATGAAGAGAAACAGAGCTACTGCTAAAACTACTAACAAGATGCTTAAGAAAGAAAAACTCGAGTATAAGTTAGCTATCTTTACCTTTCTAGACAATCACTAAAGAAAACAATATAATAAAGGATATGTAGGAAAATTGAAATTAAATAGCAAGTTGTAGATCAAATATTCATTTTTTTATAATCAAAATAACAACAACGACGATAATATTTTAGTAAAAGTTTCATTGAGAAGCGGGATCTAGAGATGTCTAAAAATAAGCAATCTTATATCTAACTAGTAGAGAGACTGTTTTCGATAGATTACAAAAGAAAAAGGACAAAAAGATAAAATAAAAAGGTTTTTTTAGAATTGTTTGTAAGAAAAAAATAAAAAATAAGATAAAAAGATAAATATATATAATATAAATAAAACAATAATAATAAATACTTATTAAAATAATAAAAATAATAATAAGAAATAAAAATAGAGATGAAAGATGATGATGATGATGATGATAATAATATAAAAAAATATAATTACAAATAAAACTAAAAATATAATAAAATATATAATAAAATAAAGATAGAACATTGTAAAGAATAAAAATAAAGAACAATAAAAGATAACAATATCAAAAATTGAAAGTAATAACAAAAATAAAAAATAGACATAGAAGATAATAATGGTTAATAAATAATAAATAAATGAATATAACAAATATAAAAATAAAAATAATTAATAAAATAATACGATAATAAATATAAAACAAGGTAAAGAATAAAAATAAAAGATTAAATAAATAAATAAATATACAAAAAAAGAAGACAAATAAATAAATAAAACAATCAAATTATTATAGAAAAATATTAAAGCTAGGTAAGAAAACGTTTAAACTAAATAATTATGGGGATGTACTACAGATTAAGTGCTTGGGCTAAATACAAGACACAATACTTGAATGAAAAGGTTAAAAGACTTATGAAAAAGAGGACTTCTCTATGTAAGATTCTTTACCCATATTCTAGTATGTCAAAGTTTCTTATTGAGAGTCAAGTCCTCTGTAAGCTCCAGCAGAGTCATATCATTCGTGATCACATCCCCCTAGTTCTTCTTAGGCCTTCCTCTTTTTCTCTTACAACCTAAGTACAATATTCTCGTATCTTCTTACTAAAATGTCAAAATGTCTCTTTTTAGCATGTCACAACCACTTAAACCCCATCTCTTTTAATTTTTCATCAAAGCAAACAAACCTAAATAAGTCCTCAAAATACTCACTTCACAAAAACAAATTTCAGCCAAAGTAAAATGATGAACCATGAACTACAATAGCTGAGGAAAGGTCATTACTTCACCTTCAATTTCTTCCCCATTCCAACATTCACATAACTTGATTTAACCTGCCTTCTACCATTTTCTTGTTCTTGGTCAAACTTATATTCCTTCACTCATCAACATTCACCATCTCTGCTATTCTTATTTCGGATCTGTAGAGGAAAGCAATTGCAGGTTGGAGACCTAAGGTAATTTCAAACAATATGAATGTAAGGCAGTATTATTGCAATAATCGTCAGAAATGTTTGTTGGCTTATGTGCGTTCACATTAAAAAAGGTTAGAAATATATAGAGAGATGACTTTAGGGAACGGAAGATTAATCTTTACCAGTTGAGGTATGCATTTCACTTTCGAGTAGCTTGTGCCCGCAAAAGAGAATCTCAGGACGGCTGATTGTCAGTTACATTGATTCCACGTGATAACGTACCCCTTTAAGCTTATATAACTAACAGGCAGGCACAATGGATTAAAATCAGCCATAGGCTATTCCATAAATAGAAGCAGCATTTGTCCAAAAAATGTAATCAGTCACTGTTCCAATTGCTGGGTAACCTTATATTAAGCAAGTCCAATTGACCATTTGATGTCTTCCTAATATAGGAAAGCCATATACCTTTCAACAGATTGTAATTAAACCAACAGTCAGAGTGGCCATCTTGGTTTAACACGAACTCCAAATGTACATGTATCAGATGGGAAAGAAGAGAAGTTGTCATGTTTCATTAGATAGACTTAGTTCATCTTTAACCAAGGTTGAATTATCATCCGCCCAAAAAGATTGAATCTCAGCTTTATGTTCAATCCAGCTGTAACCTGGATCCTTAATCACTTGTTTACCAGTCATCAATCCTCTAGCAGCCGCTGCATCATCCCATCTTCCCAAAGATGAATACATATTGGCTAAAAGCAAATATGGGGCAGAACTCTGAGGGTCCAATCGCAGGAGTTCCTTGGCAGCCCTTTTTGCCAAGCCTAGATTAGCATGGACCCTACAAGAACTAAGCAGAACTTCCCAAACAATCGGATCATCTTTATATGGCATCTCATCTATCAGCAATTCTGCTTCAAGAAATCGACCTGCTCTGCTCAGACCATCAATCATGCAAGTATAATGTTCTGGGATCAGATCCACACCATGGTCTCGTTGCATTGAGTTGAATATTTCAACTCCTCTATCGACCAATCCTGAATGACTACATGCAGTCAAAACAGCTATAAAGGTTATCTCCTCAGGTTTTCCACCTGATTTTATCATACTTTCATACAGATGAACAGCCTCATTTCCTTGTCCATTTTGTGCATAACCATGTATCATCTCATTCCAGGTAGCAGTACTTTTACTAGGCATCATATCAAAAAACTGTCGAGCTTCATCTGTGTCACCACATTTGCAATACATATCAACAATTGCAGTGCCAACAAAGATATCATTTGTGTATCCTTCTTTTTCTATATGGGCTTGAATCTGTTGCCCTTGAAATAGTGATGATAATTTTGTGCAACAATTCAGAATAGTAGCATAAGAGAATTGGGTAGCAGATATTCCGTTTTGTCGCATCTGTTTGTAGAAAGTGAATGCTTCCTCGTTCAAGGAATTGAGTGAAAAGCCCACAATCATAGAATTCCAGCAGACAGTGTCCAGTTCAGGCATTCTTGTGAACGTAAGTTGTGCAAGGTCTATTTTCCCACATTTTGAATACATGCCAATCAGTCCACTGCCAACATATAAATCATTATGGAGGGCTGCTTTTTGTGAGACGGCATGCACTTGCTTTCCAGACTTCAGGAGGCCCATCCCTGCACAGGCACTCAGTATAACAGCCAAAGTAGTTCGATCAGGTTGCACATTCTGAAACTGCATTCCCCTAAACAATTTGATTGCTTCATTATGATTCCCCGTCTGAACGTATCCAGATAGTAAAGTATTCCATGAATTGACACTTGGGCAGGCCATGGAGTCAAAGACACGAAGCCCAGTTTCCATATCCCCACACTTCGTACATGCTGCTAACACATTGATACAAGTGACCTCATCTGGCTCAAACCCACAGGACTGCATTCTTTGCAGGTACTCCACAGCTTTCTCCCAGTGGTACCTTCCATAGCCAGCTATCATAATATTCCAAGAGACAACGCTAACTTCTGGCAGATAAGCGAAAATCATCTCCGCACTGTCCATTCCCCCATTCTTTGAGTACATATCAAGCAATGAATTACTCAAATGGAGATCACTCTCAAGTCCATATCTGATTGCAACTCCATGTACTTGTTGCCCATGCACCTTACACAAAAAGCTGACATCTTGGTCGTAAAAACCGGATTCTTCAATTCCTCCCTTAGCACAAACACCCAAAATACTCGACAATGAAACACTATCTATACGAATCCCTTTCCTGCACATCGATCTAAACATTCTCAGAGCATCCTCAACTCTATCCGTCTGTGCAAGCCCACACATCATCGCCGTATATGTAACCTCATTAGGCTCCTCAATGCCCTCAAAGAGTCGCTCTGCTTCTACAACAAAACCACACTTCGCATACACACACAACAAGGCGTTACTAACATAAACATTATAGTCAAGCCCAAGCTTGACAGCAAAACCATGACATCTGCTGGCACTCTCCACATCTCGCAAATTACCACAGGCGCTGAAAACGCTAGCCAACGTGAAGCGGGTGGGCACAAAACCTTGCAAAACCATATCATCAAACACACACAACGAGTCCCTGCCAAACCCACCATTGACCAAAGCAGTAATCAGGTTATTCCACGAGACAGTGTTCCTCTCAGGCATTTCCACAAACAACCGACGTGCATGCTCCAACTTTCCCACCCTGCAGTACTCGCTCAACATTGCATTCCATGAATAAATATTCTTCTGAGGTATTTGATCGAATACATTACGTGCATAAGCAGTGTTGTTGCATTTAGAATAAAATTCAACGAGTCTATTGGAGAGAAAGGTGTCGGTGAAAAGGCCAATACGGAGAAGATTGGCGTGAATGAGCTTCCCCGACAAATGGGATTTCTTGTCTATGCATGACTGCAGCAGATTCGCTATGTACGGAACCGTCCTCCTCTCCATTATGTTCTAGTTCGTGCAGTTTTGCATTCATTATGCTAAATCCTAGAATTAGTTACCCGAAGTCTGAGTTCAGACAGCACTAACACACCATGGCTTGCGTTGTTGGGAGTTTCTAAGTTCTAACGTTTGACTACAACTCAGTGATAAGCAAAAGGTTAATTTATAATATTTTTAAAAAATAATTCTTAATATTAGTAAAGTAGTTCTATCTGGATAATATAGTAATTTTTTAAAATCAATAAATTTAGGATGCATTAGTAATTATAATATATTTAATGAGTCATATGCTTAAATTTATAAATATTTTATATTGATAAATAATTTATTAACTGAAAATTGGATTTCGTATTTACTCGTACATTCAATTCTATTGCTTGTAGTTGTAGGTTTGATTTAGTGGGTTCAATTGTTAGTTGTTTGAAAGATGCTGTGTTTCAGTGCACTATTCAGGAGCTTTTTTTTTTAAAGAGTTGTTCATTTTATAATGTTAAAACGTAACAACTAGTGGAAAATTTTTTACCAAACAAACTCCAAAGTCTTCTAACTCCAATCTATGAAATTGTTGTCCTCCAAATTTAATTTGGACAGTGATAAAAAAAATTGAATAAATAATGACTAAAAAATTTATTAATTTAGACCATAGCTAATTTTTATTAATTAATAAGTTTATATAAATTAAAATAAATTAATTAATCGGTCAATTTTTATTAATTAATAAGTTCTTTTAAATCAAAATAAATTAATTGATTTTTATTCAATAATATCTTTTTTAATGAAAAGTCAAATTTTTTGGTAAGTAAAGATAATCTTTTTTAATTATATTTTAAACGATTTAACGTTATTCGATATTTGATCAATTTTATAATAATATAATACAGATTTAATCTTTTAAATATAAACTTTTTATCCGATTAGTTTAACAGCCTCTTTTTTTTTTGTAATTTGAGAATAAGTGAGAAGTTGGGTCATTATAATTATTGTGTAAATATAATTTCAATTTTGTTGCGTAACTTTAATATTGCCTTATCTCGTATTGGAAATTGGAGGACGCAGGAATTTATTGTCTTTTTCTATGTTTTTGAAAATAATTTCAGGGTAGATGTCACATCCAACAACAGTATAGGAAATGAAGGGGATTAACTTTAAATGCTCTTCAATCAAAGGTGATTACAAGGCCGGGCTCCAATCAGTTGGCCGGAAAAGCCACATGCTCCAGCAATAACACCTTAGATGCTTTTACCAAAGAAAATTACAACCAACACACAAACAAAGGTACCACGCACGAGTATGACTTGGACATTAACTACTACTCGTGGTAATGGTACGAGATTGCGGTGGCTTTTCTTAATGATATTCTAAGACTTTAGACAGCTTGAGGGCTGGAGAAAACCCGAAGCTGAGCCATCTGCGTTAATGCAAGACGCTTCAGCTGGACGATTTCCGTAGGTAAGCTTCACGTCCTCCATTTGAATCCCTGTGCATGGATATGTCCTACTACAGTCGAATCTCACCCCTACCTCTGTTGCTGATGATCCATGGATACTTTGGTACATCACATCACTGATTCTAATGCCCGAACTCTGCCAAAAAAAGGAACAGAATCGGGGCCTTGGTTAGATTGGTTAGTTAACCAGGATTAGTTACAGTTACAGACAAGTTTTATATGGAACAGACCTGATTAGGGCAATCCGATTCGCCTGGACAATAATTTTGATCAATAAGAATCGGGTTTTGGACATTGGTCATGAATGCATGTTGGAAGAAAACGTTCCTTACGAAACCATTGCTCGGCCTCCCCCAAGTCTTGATTCTAACTCCGTTTTTGGTGCCGAAAAACGTCGCACTTCTTACTGTTACGTTCTGCACACCTGCTTCGTTAGCTTCCTTCCCTAAACTTCCAATGCTGCACCAAACCATGCATAAAAAGTTCAGTACTCCATATGCAATGAAGCCGGTTTAGTGGCTGAATAATATTTTGGTAACGTACCTAATTCCATGGCCTGGGCCGCATGCGACATTTTCGATCCACAAGTTGGTGGTGCCAGGGCCAACAGAGATACAATCGTCACCGGTTCCAATCTTGGAATTTAAGATGGTGACATGGCTTGAAGCCTGGACGTGAATGCCATCGGTGTTAGGGCTGTTGCCAGGAGCAGAAACTTTCACACCTTGCACTTTGACGTTTTCGCAGCCATTGATCACAATGTGAAACATTTGGCTGTCTTGTGATGAGAGCCCACCAATTTCAATGTTGTTTGAATTTGAAAATTCTAGCGACTGCACAAGTTTCACACATGAATAAAGAAATCAGATTACCTTTTTCCTATAAATAGACTTTGTCGTCCTTATTTATAATTATGTAGCATTTATGCTGAAATTGGCACGCTTCAAAAGCACAATTATGCATGTTTGACAGTTGACTTGCGGTAGTGAAGGGAAGATTAAAGCTAGAACAAAAAAGTCAACTTGAGAAAGAATGAACGGGTCAGTTAGTGCGCAAATCACTGATGAACAAGGTCAAGAAAATTTGAAAGAGAAAGAAAAAGGATTAGAGATCATTTTGGACAACCATTGAGAAAAAAGAACTCACCGTTGCACCTTTTGGACAACCGTTTCCAGAGGACTTGCAGGACCATAAACGAGAACCTTGACCATCAAGTAGACCTCCAAGGACCTTAACCCCACGAACATGCTCAAACATAATCCAATTCTTAGCGCCGCCCATGGCAGAATAATCCGACGGAGCCACGAGGGTACCGTCTATAAGTACGGTGGTCGCAGCATTGCTGCATGGACCCTGAAACTTCACATTCTTTACCAAGAACCTGCCTGAAGGCACGTACATGGTGGCCGGAGACGCGGAGCCGCATGCATGCCTCCATGCAGCAAGAAAAGCCTGCGTTGAGTCGGTTGAACCGTCGGGCCTGGCTCCAAAGCTTGTCACTCTATATTGATCAGCTACTGCCAAAGGTGACGAGGAGAAGAAAGCCAAAAGAAGCAGGTGAAGAAGAAGACTCATGCTTGTGCTTTAGCTTTGGAATTGGTTTATGGGGTAGGGAGTTTGGAGGAGAGTGGGTGAAGATAGCTGTGTAGGAGTCGAAGCAGTTTGTGGTGGTTTTTATAGGGTTTTTAAGTGCAGTTACGAAGTGAGACTTTTTTTTACTTTTGAAAATAGTGGATTAAGCAGTTTTGTATTATTTCCCCTCTTCTTTTACCGAACTAACCTTAACTAAGGTTGTTTTTTCAATCAAGTGTAGAATTGTTCTTTTTCTTCTTCTTTTGCTTTTGCTTTTTGCGTGAAGTTTTTATTAGCTACTAGATATTAGATATTTACATTGCATTTTGGGGTTTTCAATCAAAATTTGTGCATCAGGAGGTTTCAAAATTAAAATAATTCTATCATTTTCTTATCAAACATAATCTAATTAAAGAATAACACATAAAAAAGTGTCTAATTTTTAAAAAAATTTCAATTCAATACTTAAATATTTATAATTTTTAATTTAGTATCTAAATTTTTAAAATTTTCAATTAAGTATTAAATTTATTGATTTGACATATCTATAGTACATATCCATTTATTAGCCGTATATAACAATAAAAAATTAATATTTTAAACTGAATTGTTAAAGTTTTAAAATATTAATTACTCAATTAAAATTTGTAAAAGTTTAGATACTAAATTTAAAAAATACAATATTAAGTATTTTAAGATTAGTTGTCCATTTCGTCAAACTATAGTTCCTCACTTTGTTTTATCTAATACGTGCTTATTATATTTTGATAGAATCCCATATTTTAACATAAGATATAATTGTAAATAATTACAATTTAATTATGCGAAACCTTTATAGATTTATTAATAATAAAATAATAGCAACAGTTATTAAGGAACTACGTGCAAATGCAATTTTGTATTTTGGGTATAATTTATATATTTGTGGAAGGGCAAAAGTGAGAAGTGATTCACTTTCTAGCAAAAGAGGAAGAGAAGGTGGCTGAAACTGGAACGTGACAGGTGGAGTAGAATACGGAGGAGATAACTTGAGACGTTCTTTTACACCTCCGAGAATTATGGACCCCCTTCTTTCAAAAACTTCTCTTTCGTTTCCTCATTACAATGTGCAAATAGGATTTGTTTCAAATACAGTAGTTTTTTATATATATAAAGAATGTAATACTTGGTGAGTCAAGCTTCTGTATATCACGGGAGACCGGAGTTATTTATTTCCGTTTAAGTCATTAGCATGAGGGGCACGTTATAGTGACTTTGCGTTGGCTGTTAACTTCCCATACATAACCACTAAGCTTTTAGTAGAGTGGAGAGGGGGACATCTCCACCAAGGGTCAAGTCAGGTCACATTTGGGTGGATATTAAGCCAAAGAGTTCCAATTTTTATCACATAGAACAAAGCTAAGGGCCACAAGTTGATGTAATTATGACTTTTCCGTTGATAATCTCGGCGTAAAACCATGCGAGTAATGACGACTTATCTGCATATACATTACCTCGTTAAAAAAACATGGATTAGCAATTAAGACGCCGTTGAGCCGCTTTTCCCCCCGTCATGTACGGTATCTTGGCCCCGCCACCATCCAAGAATGGGTTATAGGGCTCGACCATTGGACAATAACCCTGAAATTAATGTGAAGGATGAAATCATGTCAGCCGAAATACACTTGCCTAGTTGTATTCTTTTGGGATTCCTTGTTTCAGGTAATTTATGTCTACTTGATTTCCATGTGAAGTGAGTTCTCTTCACGTTATTGTCGGAGTATCTGTATCAAGGCATATGGTGTATATTCAACAAACTTTGGTACAAGAAACGATATTTTACAATGTACAATTGAATAAATCCATGATTTAATATTTTAAATTATTAATTATTAATTATTTTAAGAATTTCGGTTGAGATGCACAAGATACAATTGTGGCCAACAATTTCATGAATCACGACCTTTCAAAAATGGAGTATCCGATGACGTTCCCTATTCTAAGCATTATCAGGACTCATAATACCAAAAACTAAACAATCCTATTGGCTCTTTTAATGATTACTTGTATGTAAAGAATCGTAGCTCAGGCCGTTCTTCATGCCGAATTTTTAACCGAAAGCATATGGCTCATGAGTCAAGACAAAGACCTCATTATATATTCAACCTATCTTAGGAAAAACCTAATATTTCAACTGAATTAACGAAATTTCAACTAAATTTAACCAACCCACAATCGTGACCCTCCTGCCTTTGATTAAGGGCTTAAACTTACCTTCACATGGAGATTTCTTCCTCAGCTTGAAAATAAAAATGGGCAGTTGAAACTTGACTAGAGATTTCAAACCATTGAAGACGTGGTGAAATAGTCAAGTGACGTAGGAGAGTACCGTCATTAGTAGATGTGAGACCCTGTTCTTCACCAATAAAAGGGTATTAATCCTCAAGTGCTAGATTTAAGCCTTCGAATTCATCCTTTAATTGAGTTATTGACTTATCAAATACCTTAATCAGAAATATACAATATGTGAGTTAATCAATGCACTGATCAAGAAGTGAGAAATACAAGAAAATACGAATGGACAAATTATAAGTTTATAGAAACGAAGAAATGCATATGTTCATTGCAAACTTACAGTTCGGTTCCTTTAAACCAATTTTTTTTAAGAAAATGAGAGATTATATTAATTTATACAGATGATTTACCAAAGTGCTTAGGAGGAAAGTTTTCAAGAGTGTCAAAGAACAGCTGGCCAATACAAATGTCTACGGGGTTTGGTTGAAAAGGCGAGCAATGTGAGGTGAAGGTCCCCATTGTTGTTATCTTCGGTAACTAAGTGAATAACTTCACACATCTAAATTTCTAGAATGAGTTGATGAAGATCAAATATATGAATAGGACGTCATAAACCTTATAAGATACCTTTCAAAACTCTTGTTATAATACGTCAACCCATAGATGAATCCCAATAAGATTTTTAGTTGAACACCAAAATCATTTTTATCTTAGCCGTAACATAATGTTTACTTGCAATATTTTGAAACAGGCTTAAAAATTATATTAATAAGATAAAAAATTTAAGATTTAAAGGCTCAACCAGTATTATATTATTATGAAATGATAAATAATATATAATAAATAAAAGTTATAAAAATATAATAAAGATACTTTATTGAAATACCATTATCTATATATTCAAGTATAATCAATTGATAAAAATTCTAATAATTCAAACTAAAATTGAATAATAATTCTCTTTCTATAATTTTTGTGTTCATTTGTATCAAGATTCTCAAAATAATTGTTTACAAAAATCAATCAATTGATTAATAAACTAATTGTCTTTTAATAACAAAGATTGTTAAGATAAACAACCAAAAAATTGGCTAGTTTAAGGAAAAATTATGGTTGAATCGATCTGTCTAATTTGATTTTTTAATCATTGTTTACTTATTTTTATATCATGTATAAAATGTTTGTGTAAAATATAAACATTTTTCTCTTGATTTCATTTATTTTAAAAATTATTTATATTATTTTTTGATATTAACAATATTTTAAAATAATATAGTATTAAATATTATTGAATTATTTAATATAATTCATTATCAAAATCAAGTTAGAATAAATATATATGAAAACATCTATAATTAATAATTAGTTATATAATAACTCAAAAATAAAAAGACTCGAAAAGCAATAATAAAATTTAATCGGTCGAGTTTTAAACAAGGCTGGACCTTTTAAAGGAAAATTCGAGAAGATTCAATGGCCGATGGGCTCATTACCAAATGCTAGGTTATTTGTATTCTAGGTATTAACAGCAAACAAAGTCAACGGTTGTCATCGACAGCAAAGGCAAAGCAAAATGTCAATGTAACGGGTAGCGTAGCTCGGCCTAACCACAAATTGATCGGCCTGTGACCTAATGGGTCATGAGCAGGTCAGGCTAATTCACTCAATTTTATACATTTTTTAAAAGAAATTTAAAAAAATTATTTTTGACGTTTCAATCAGGCCAACTTATGCCCCGATCAGGTTAAATAATTTTAGCCCATAGTCTACCTCTGGTAACAAATTCAAGCCAAGTCAAAATTAAGATTCCTAAGGCTGAGCAAGATTACCACAGGTTAAGCTGAGAAGTTAGAACAAATGTTTGACGCTGATGATTTCGATCAAGGTTTTAAATTAGACATTCCATCCGTACAGATATAGAAATATTACGCTTGCAGTCCATCTTATTTTTGTAATTTACTGTATTTATATTTGTATAACTTGTAATAAATTGCAGACATACTACGAGTTTATGACTTGCAATCCAAAATGTAAAATTTTAATTCCGGTTAATTTATATTTCAATGAACAACTTCGATGTTAATTATCACCATTCCAGAAAAATCAGTCGACAGAGATTCTCGTGTTTTCAATGGTCATTAACTTAAAAGACATCAGAACAGAGGAGAAGAACAGAACGAACAGAACATGGGTGAATAGGATGTGCAGCAATTACGTTTGAAGTAAGAAGACAACACAAACGCCCATAGTACTTCCTTGATTGCTTGACCTTCAGTTCTGTCTAATTTCTGTTAACTTTCGTTGAAGTTTAAACCTCTCCAGTTTCTATTTGTTAACCTTTAAATAAAAGAATTGCCTTGATAAATTGATTCTTGAAGAGGAACACAGAACTCCATTAAGCATCAATTCATTGT
>JAOQMS010000005.1:6742632-6756624 GCA_027563885.1 Erythroxylum longipes
TGGAGATTAGTGACTGGTGAGGAATTGAAATGGTAGAGATGTTATTTTATAGGACATTGGAAGAACGTTTTAGGCTTTGTACAACATAAACTATTTCCTTAAACAAATGCTATTCTAATTCTTCTGTATGGTGATACGGCAGGTGTACATAGCTACATCACCTTATTAACTTTATTTTGTTTCATTATTATTTTTATAATAATAAAGTTCATAATTATTATTTTTAAGTGTATATTTGATAAAAATTTAAATATAATAACAATAATTTACAAATTATATATTCTAAGGAAGTTACTGAGACCACCCCTCGGAGGCACCAGTTATTTTATGTATTTCTTGAGAATGATTTCATTTATTCTAATTTATGTCGCATGCATGTTCAATGCTACAACATTAACATTTTATATTCCAAGTTCACATGTGAGAAGCTTATGTTTGTTGCCTTTGATGTGAGGATAAACTATTGACTCAACTTTAACATTACGGACCTGTGATCGTCTTTGATGGAGAATATGTAGAATATTTTCCTTTGGGAGTGCAGTATCATAATTTGCCACTTGAATTAAGTTTTTTAGTAAATTCTTTAGGAAAGCCTCTTTGTATGAATGCTCAAACATTTTGAATGGAGCAAATTGAGTTTGCAAAAATATGTGTGGAGGTAAAAAGGAATGTTTTATTACCTGATTATTTACCAATACTCAAATTAGGTGAAACAGACGAGATTGAAAAATCTGAAATTAAGGTGACATATCTTTGGAAGCCTCATAATTCAACCAAGAAATGAGTTCATACAGGAAAACTATTTCAAATTGGATGACAAGATGAATTATTGGGGGTTGATTATTCTATAATAGAAAATGATGGGGTTGTAGGTGTACAAATTGATTCAGCAATTGATACCCCAAATACTAAGGGTGGGAAGCCCAGTGCATCTGGACACACCTCTCCCAAGGGTCTAGGAAATGAAGTGCCTCACTTCTAATAAGAAACCATAGACTCAGTCAATTGTAGATAACAATGACTTGCTGTAGAATAGATAATATTAGTTAGTTTGTTAGATATTCATTGTAAATCATTATATCAATCAAACTCATATTCTATAAACCCTATTCTCTCTAAATTAATTACATGGTATCAGAGCAGTAAAAAGCCTAACGGTAGATCCAATGTTATTTTTTTCTTCATCTCACCTTCCTTCTCGAGTAGACTAGTGCCTCTAGACTACCGCTAATTTTCTTTCTCAAATTCTCGATCTGCACACCTTAGACGTAGTTAATTTCCCTTCCCAAAATTTTCGACCTGCGCCTTTTCTTCGTCTCAAATTCAAATTAATCCCACCACCATCAAATTAACTAGTACGATTTTCTTGACGTGGAGGGTACAATTAAATGCTCTCCTGATCAGATATGGGCCGCAAAATGGACAGTTCATTCTTGTGCCCTCCGGAAACAAATCCAAGACGTGATCACTGGATTCGGCAGGACCAGTTAATAATTCATGGATTAATGTCCTCGGTCGATGTGACAATTGTGAACCTGTTAGCAGCAGTTAAATCATCAAAGTAAGCTTGGGAAGTACTTGAAAAGGCCTTTGCTAGTAAATCGCGATCGAGAGTTTTCACGTTGATAGAAAGAATCTCAGGTCTTCGGAAAGGAGATCAATCGGTGGCTGTTTTCTTGGAGCAAATTAAAGGCATTACCAATGAATTGGCAATAATTATATGCCTTTTGGATGATGCGGACTTGCTCATCCATGTTATGAATGAGCTCGAAACAGAATTCAAAGAACTTGCAGTTGTGATTCGAGCATGGGAGACTCTTATTTCATTTGATGATTTATATGATAAATTAATTGATCATGAGGCTTATTTGCAAAAAATGCAGCGAACTGGTTTGGTTATTCCAGCTGCATTGGTGACATACCATGGATGTTGGCGGGGACAGCCTACTATTGCAGTTGGTCAGGCACAAGGACTCCTGCCGAGTGCTACAGCAGGGCGTGTAACATATCAGGGCATGGAGGCACTATAGCTACAGATTCTGGGGTAGCAAGTATAGGCCAATCTTCGGTCATCTACCAGTACTGTCTAAAACCGGGTCACACGGCTCAGAAATGCTAGAAAATTCATGAACAGTCTTACAAGTGAAACCTGAAAGCTAATGTTGCTCAAAGACATCTGACAGAAAATTTAGATACATAGATCGTAGACTTGAGGGTATCGCCTCACATTACAAATAATCTCCATAATTTGACTCTTGCAACACCATATGACGTTTCGGATCAGTTGGTAGTAGGAGTTGGTTCGGGATTACTGATAGCTAATACTGGTATCACTATGCTTCCTACATATGCTAAACCTTTATTGTTAACTAAAGTGCTTCATGTTCCTACACTTAAACACAATTTATTGTCTGTATCTAAACTTTGCAACGCTAACCGTGTTTCTATTGAATTCTTTTCTACTTATTTTCAGGTGAAGGATGCTATGTCGAGGGAGGTTCTGATGCAAAACAAGTGCACAATGATCTGTATTACGTCTCCTTTCCAAAGAAGGTACCTGTTGCTAATATTACCCAACACCTTTCGTCTTGCAACTGGCACCGCATCTTTGGTCACCCATCTAGCTTAGTTTTGCAACATTTAAATAAAGTTTTTTCTTTAGGAATAAATAAGACAGCATCTAGTCCGTGTGTCTCTTGTGCATGTGCTAAAAGCCATAAATTATCCTTTTAGAATAAACATTTACGTGGTAGTCGACCGTTTGAGTTAATTTTTACTGATGGTTGGGGCCCTGTTTCCGTCATTTCTACTTATGGGCATCATTTTTACGTTGTGTTTATTGATCATTTCACAAAATATCTCTGGCTTTTTCCACTTCAAACTAAATCAGATGTTTCTTCCATTTTTGTTTCGTTCAAAACACTTGTAAAAAAACACTTTAATACTAAAATTGTGTCGTTGTATAGTGACAATGGTGGTGAATATGTAGCTCTTAAATCATACTTAAGTCAATATGGCATTACTCACTACACCACGCCTCCTCACACGCTGAAATTGAATGGCACAACCAAGCGCCATCATTAGCATTTTGTCGAAACTGGTCGTGCCCTTCTCCATCAAGCACATTTATCGTCGATCTTTTGGTCTCATTCTTTTCAAACTGCTACCTACCTCATAAACCGATTACCCTCTCCTGTCCTCCACATGAAATCCCCTTACGAACTTCTTCATAAGTCTTCCCCAAACTACCATCACTTGCATTCATTTGGATGCTTGTGTTTTCCTTGGTTATGACCATATACACATAACAAGTTAGAGCCTCGATCAACTCCTTATGTGTTCATTGGATATTCACACTCTCAATATGCCTACCTATGCCATGATCCGATCACTAGAAAAACCTACATCTCTAGACATGTTACATTTTACAAAACTAACTTTCTGTATCTGACCCCTTGTCACTGCAACGGCACAACTTGTCTCCACTGCAACTAATATCCACTTACCGACACTACTACCCTCCCTTAACCCAACCCTTATTCCCCCTGGCCATGGTTCTGCACCCACTGAACCTTATGTTAACCTACACTCTTCTGCAGCCCCTTTGACTCTCAATGGTGATACAGATGGCTTCACGGTGTTTGCATCTCCCTCGCACAGTGCTTCACCTGCCCCAATAACCACGATAGCTCTACTAGATGCACCCCTCAACGTCTCTGCTTAGACAAATACACATCCTATGATAACATGATCCAAGAACAACATCCATAAACCTAAGCGTGTGTATCAAGTTAACAAACGTCTGTCACCAACTAATCTTGAACCTTTGTGTGTGTCGTAGGCTATGAAAGATCCACAGTGGCGAGCTTCTATGAATGCAGAATTTGATGTGTTAGTCAACTATCATACGTGGGATTTAGTACCAATCCCTCCTAGTGTTAATGTGGTTGGTAATAAGTGGCTATATCGGATTAAACGGAACCTAGATGGATTGGTTGGTCGGTATAACTCCTGTCTTGTTGCAAAAGGGTTCGCTCAAACTTATGGCCTGGACTTTTAAACCACAAACTATCAAGATAATTTTTATGATTGCTCTTGCCCATGGTTAGTCGATGTATCCAATGGATGTCAACAATGCATTCTTACAGGGAGAATTAACGGAAGAAGTTTACATGAAACAACCACCGGGATTTATCCATCCTGATCATCAGCATTATGTTTACAAATTGCGGAAAGCAATTTATGGATTGCGACAGGCTCTGTGAGCATGGTATGATGCTCTCAAATAGTTCATTATTTCATTTGGCTTTTGCAATAGTATTAATGATCCATCTTTATTTAAATACAATGCAAATGGAATTGTGGCAAATTTTCTGGTTTATGTGGATGATCTATTGTTGACGGGAAACTTTGTATCCTTTGTGATGAAGTTTATTGATGCATTGTCTACGGCCTTTTCGCTAAAACAATTGGGCTTCCCGAGTTATTTTCTTGGGATTGAAATAATTCCTACATCTGTGGGTTTGTTTTTGTCTCAGCATAAATACATACGGGATATTCTTGATCGATTTGGCAGGTCAGAAGCTAAATCCTCATCTACTCTGTTATGTACTTCGACAGTTCTACGTCTTGATGATGGTACTGCTCCAATGGATATGTTTGTTTACAAACAAATGGTTAGTTCCCTACAATATATTGTGCACGCATGTCCTGATTTGGAATTTCCGGTTAACAAACTCGCTCAAATTTCATATATGCCCACTGTTACGCATCTGCAACAACTAAAGTGGGTTTATCGGTACCTTAAGGGGACTCTCAATTTTGGTCCTCAACTTTGCAAACCAAAACGATTAGCTCTTTAGGTTTTCGGTGATATACCACTACATTACATGCCTATAGTGATGCTAATTGAGATGGTAACGCAGATGATAAAACTTCAATATCGTCTTATATCGTTTACTTTTGAGGCAACCCAGTCTTGTGGCATTCTCAACGGCAACGTACGATTGCACGATCCTCAATGGAAGCGGAATATAGATCTGTTGCGACGACTGCAGCGGAACTACAATAGTTACACAACTTGTTGTCGGAACTTCATCTTCCATTCAAAGGTGCTCCGACCTTATTCTGCGACAATCTTGGAGCCACTTATCTATGTAAAAATCCAGTTTTTCGTACTCGGATGAAACATAAATTGGATTACCATTTTGTCAGGTAATTAGTTCAGGATGGCAAGTTACATGTCGCATACATTTCAACACATGATCAAATAGTAGATGCCCTTACCAAACTGTTGCCTTCACTGCGACATGTAACATTGAGATCCGAGATGCTTGTCCTCAATGGAGTCATGCTCTTTCGGGAGCGTAATAGGAAACCATAGACTCAGTCAATTATAGATAACAATGATTTGATGTAGAATAGATAATATTAGTTAGTTTGTTAGGAAAACCATAGACTCAGTCAATTGTAGATAACAATGACTTGCTGTAGAATAGATAATATTAGTTAGTTTGTTAGATATTCATCGTATTTATATATTCATTGTAAATCATTAAATCAATCAAACTCATATTCTATAAACCCTATTCTCTCTGAATTAATTACAACTTCACCTCGTAATATTTGGAGCAATGTCAGATGGATTAGAGCAACATGTTGATTCCATTAGCAACTGTTGGGCAAAATAAGAAACCTAAAGTTAGGATAGAGAATGAAGAAAAAAAACAATGGTATATTCCAGTGATTACAGAGTGACAAGTATAGGGGACTAGGAATATCATCTCTCAAAATACAGAACAGAAAATAGGTCCCCCTCAAGAAAGCAGTATACATTTGATAGCAAAGGATTGTGACTCTCCATTAGCTACAGATCAAATTCCTGACATTCCAGGAGATTTTTGTGTGCAGGTAAAAACTGCAAAGAGGAAATCTGTCAATAAGAGGAAAAAAATCCCAAATACTAACAATAGGGTATTAAACGACCCTCTTAAATAAGAAAATGAATCTTGGCATGCAACGTCCAACCAATATTTCTATGGAGATGAGGTATAAATGGTTTTTTTTATTTGATTTGTTTTGTGAACAAATACTGTCTTTCTTAGGGAGTTGGGATGTCATATTGCCAATATGATGATAGAAGCGAGCTGGGAAGCCTCTGGATTACCTCTATTCTCTTAGTCCTAATTTGGAAGCACTAGCATCTTAGATGTGCAAATGAGAGGAGTCTTCTACCTCTTTTACCATCAACTTGCCTTTGATAAGCAATGTGTTTTCTATGCCGTTGTTCTAATTGGATTAGTTTGTATTGTGTAGTATATGTTGTTGTTTTTGTTGTAGGAGATTAAGGAAAATACTATATTTCTCCTAACGTTGATCTTCATCTCTTATCTTTAATCCAATTTTTTAATTTTAAAAAAAAACTTTAACAGTACAAAAGCCAGAACCCCAACTCTCCAACTTGAAATGATTTGGGTTCAAATCTTATTAGTGTCTTCCCTTTTAATGCATTAAATTTAACATGGACATACGTTTTAAGGTTGCAAAGTGTGTCATCCTTTGGCATTTTTTCAATTTTGTCTAACATTTTATAAATTTTAATTAATTGACTTTTTTTTTTGTAAATTTAACAATTTAATTCAAAATATTAATTTTGTTAGCATTTTTGCTTATTTTCTTTTTGTCCACGACATATAAGTATAAATTAATTACCAAGTAATTATCTACATGAACTAAAATGCTCAAGTCAACATGGGAAAGAGGTTTATAAGTTGATTGTTTTAATCTAGCTAAATGATTAGTTAACAATTAATTTTTTACGTAGATATTTACATGCTATGAATAAGATTATATTAGTTAAATTAATAAAATATTAACAAAGCTAACGTTTTGAATTAAATTGATAAGATTATAAAAACTTGATCACTTTAAGTACTAAATTAAAAAATTCTAAAAAGTTAAATACGTTAGAATTTGTTATTCCTACTTTTTAACATAACAATTTTGCTTTGGTATATAAAAAAATAAAGTATTTATGACTATCACGTAAAGCATTATGATACAACTTTTTGATAGAAGTTTGCGATAGCGTACTGTGTCTAACATTTGAATTCTACCACAAACTTTAAAAACATTTTTTTTCGTTAAACAAAATTTGATGCACGAACAATATCGGCAGCGATGTAGTTTCCAATAACTTGAAGGCCAAACGTGGAAAAGGAAAAAGAAGTTGTGGGCTAGAACGTGTGTAGGCGAGTGGATAACGGAGAAGAAATCGGCGGTATTCTCTTCTTAACCGCTATACTTAGCCGATGATAGACTTCGGTTGTAATTACAACAGATGGACGGCCATTTTCCGTTTTAAGGTAAAGAAAATATGATTTTTTTTGGTAAATAACTTATCAACTACTTTTTTTGGAATTGAAAGCTTCTAGTTGTTGATTATATCATACCGCTGGTAATATTATTTGATAAATACCTGATTTTTAATATGTTATTACGAGGAACTTTTTTCTCTAACGGTTAAGAAATTAAGGGATTAAAAGATAATTATTTTTAAAAGTTATTATAAATTATTAAAAGAGGTAGAGATAGATAGAGATAAAGACAGAGATAAAGATACATTGGCAAATTTGACTTACTTATTCATTAAATTAAAAATTAAAAATATTTAATATTTAATATTAAATTAAAATTTCCAAAAAATTAAAAACTTTCAAATTTGTTATCTCTAATTATATTACATTAATTACTTTTGTATAGACTCGATATTTAGGTCCTTTTTTATATCAATATTTAGTATATAATATTATTACCACTTGTATATTGTGTTTAATTTTTAATTTAAAATTAATAAGTCAAATTTAAATTAATTATTTTTATCTAAGTTTAAATTTTAAGAGATTAATATACATATTTTTCAAAATAAATTTATTTTAATTTAATACATTAAAAATATAGTTTCAATTTTTAAAATTTAAAAATTAAAATTAAAATAACAAAAAATTATATTTCCTTAAATTAGAAATTAAATTGATATCATTTTTATAAATTCAATTTCATATTAAACTCGATGATGTTGCATTCGAGGAAAAACTCCTGGTATGATCCAATCGATTCTATTTTCAAGCTTATTTTAAATGGCATTTTAGAGATCTTTTAAGTTCTTAAGTTGGCCATTCGTAGTGCAAATTCAAGAGAATCTCGAAAAATTTTAAATTTAGTTCATTTGTCATTGGGAAGTTGTATTGAGAGGACTTTTAGAGTTCTTAAGATTTGATGAAAGATAATGGAGAAAATGATGTTGTTGACTTCTTTTGCTCTATCTACATTCTTTAAAAAATATTCAAAGAAATACTAAGATATAAACAGTTAATACTCATGTCCTTATAATTTTTTTAAGTCATATAATCGTAAATTATTTTACACATAAATAACTAATACTAAATAACTAGACATCTTTAAATAAATAGATGATATATCTGCTGGTCAAATCAGTTATATTTATTCGCTGATAACTAACAGATGGTAGAATATAACAGTTAATGCAATTTATTGATTATCAAATAGGCCATAATTTTTTTTCAAAATTTAACTTTGTAAAAAGATATTTTCATAAAATTTTAAATTACTTTAATAACTATCTTTTTAAAGTTTACATTAAGTAAATTACTAAAAAATTAAAATCATTTATAAATCACGTGACAGGGTGGAGTGAGGACATTCTGTCTAATTTTACTCGGTCCAATTCTATCCAATGTCTAAAATGACAAAACAACTTCATTTTAAATTTTGAATATGACTATACAGGATAAAATTAGACTGAAGAAATGAAATTGACAAAATGACGGGTATTGAACTCCTAAGCCGTATTGCAAGTAATGTATTAAGGCCTCTATTATTAATTTTCAATTCCGAGTTTCCTACTGTGTTGGATTGCTTCCACTGGTTTAGGGCAGAATTTCGGGAGACTTTTATTGGCAGAACACCACTCCTGAGTATGTTACACCTTTACTCAATCAGCACAAGCCATTGGATTTTATTAATCTAAATTACAAGCACAGTTAGATGATAATGAATAGAATATACAGTAATAAAACAAGCACATTATCAACAACCCATCATAGAACACATTATAATCATCTTATCATATCTTGGGAAGGATGAACCCATTAACTATCAACTGCTGATCGTCCTATGTCATGCTAACAATTATGTGTATCCAACTCCAACATTGTCTTAGTTATTATTTTATCATCACTGAATTAAATTGCGGATCGAATCAGGTCATGTGCTTAATTCAATGCTCTAATGTTGCCAAAGGATTATAGACTAAACGTGGCACGTTCAATGATTGTTTGTTTCTTCTCCAATGGATTAGAGGATTAATTAAGGACGAAGAGTAGAAAAATGATTGCTTTTAAAATTTCAAAAACAAATTTAGACTTAATAAATATGAGAAAAATCTTTCAGATTTATAATGAGACTATGAGTTAGTATTTAAGTACTTGATTGAATTTTTTATTTGATTTTCGTGATTTATAAATTAGATAATAATATATTTTTAATATTTTAATATAACTTTTTATTTCTATTTTTAATTAACAAAATTTTAATTAATTCTTTAAATTTTATCTATAATCACTTTATATTAAAATTTTTGTTCAAATATTTTAATGATGCCAATTTTCGGTATGCATTCGTTGCTTCCCATCACGAGGAGTATGATTAGTAAAAGTAAAAA
Organism: Erythroxylum longipes; assembly: GCA_027563885.1. Taxonomy (NCBI): domain Eukaryota; kingdom Viridiplantae; phylum Streptophyta; class Magnoliopsida; order Malpighiales; family Erythroxylaceae; genus Erythroxylum; species Erythroxylum longipes. The sequence goes on from JAOQMS010000005.1 coordinate 6,752,375, forward strand.
ATTGAATTAAAAAAAGGAGTGATTGAAAGATTAAAATAACCAACAGAATCTCATACAATTATGTTTTCAGCTGCAAAACTCCTGATCCGCAAACTAATCCAATCCCATGTGGAGTTAAATTGGTAGCTGTGTTAGTAATGTTTGCACTTGATGTTTAACATGAGAATTGGTGTCCCGTAACCAGCGGTACAGCAACAATTATGCACCCTTTTCTTTCGTTTTTAATTCCAAGGATTGCTTGTGAGTTTTTGAAATTCCTCAAAAAATTAATATAATTGTTGGGGTTTTTAAGATTCATAAAAATTTAAACAAAGTTTTAACTTATAATTTTTTTATAAATTAGTTATTAATATTAATATATTTACTTAATAATATCATTTTTAAAATTTCTTATAATATGAATATTTTTAAATATTAATTATAACATCTTTGATAAATTTTGTATTTTTATCAATCATCGTAATACCAAACGTTAATATATAAAATCTTAAATATTATTTAAATTTTTGTAAAAATTTTAAGAGCGAATTGTAACCTTTAACTTACATTTTCTCAACAGATGCACAAGGATACAAGTTGTAACCGATGTTAGGATTCAGGGCATTATTGATCCCCTTTTTTAGAATTTGGCGTGTGATTAGGTGTGTTGACCTTCTCATTTCCTTACGATTAGTACATGGAGGCTGAGCACATGGCATTCCTTGTGACTTCAAAATTCATATTCTGTGTTCTATGCATGCATGTATTGTATGGTACATTAAATACGGGGTTCACACTGTGGTTACTAGTTAGTACTGGGTTTTAGAGTACAAGTTTAATGAATAGATATTTACCAAAACTATAAGGATTAACTACAGGATCCAAACTGGTCTAAGTAGTTGAACCTTCAAATTCATGTTTGCTGAGAATTATAAATCCTAATTAAGTATGACTTCCTGTGCCCTTGTTCGTTCGCATTACCCAACAACTAATGAACCGAAAGGCCGCAATTAAGAGGCAGGACAACATATAAGGAGCAAGGACACTATTATTGTTAGGTCAGTTGTTTAGAGTTTGGATTGAGCAAAAGCTTTTAAACCATAAGCACTGTACGCCAGTCCAATGCATGTTAGGAGTAGCATTCTTGGATAGGAAGATGATGACCTAAGTTTACTGCACATGGGAATTTCTTGATGAACTATCCTATTGTAAAAGGTATAGGAATATATTGACACATATATCATTAATTCAAGCCTTCAGACATATCTCGACATAACATTTTCATGTCATTTTGGAATAATTACACCAACGATTTGGCATTGCCCACATGCAAAGTCTATTTTGAAAGAGATGGGCCATTTGAGAAAATAGGTCTTTTAATTAATCTAAACGTTGAATGGTTCAATGCATTTCATTACGTCAGTTTGACATTTTCCAGTCAAGAAAGATAACAAGATGCTTATATGGCTAGGATACTAATTTTACATTACCTATTGATTAGGTTTAAATTTGGACTTTCTTTGGCCCTCTATCCAATTGCTCTGATGAATAGACTGCTAGCTGCGGTGGTCCATAATTCCTATAATAATAGATATATGTTAATGTTTTAACCTCTGATTTGACAAAATGTCAGTAATAATTTTCTCTAAAAACATTCGTACATCATAATCTTATTCAGACAATTTATAGAAACCTAGTTTCCATTATACCCATCTTACGCCCATAACATTAATGTCATTCAAAGACGTGAGAATCAAAGAGCTGGACTGCATGTAAATGATGTGCCTAACAAATTAAAATCTAGTCTAGACTTGCAAGAATATGAAGGTCAACAAAATATCACATGGCAGCTATGGGAACACAACACTTGCGTAAAACAGGGAAACCATGAAACAAGGTGGCCTGCATTAAGGAGCACAACCTATTCCCACTTCAAAAGATGAATTTCTTGTTTACAAGAATAGTACATGTCTTAGAAACATGTGCTTCTTGTTGAAGAAAAGAAGTTCACGTTGATGACCGAATGCATCATCAGCCAAGGTATGCCAGGAATTGTATTCGTTAATTAGCCAAAACACAGGTCATCACTGTCCGAACCCTGCCAAAATACTGAACCCCTGACGCAGCAATGCACCCAGATGATAGGCAGCAAACTCACGACGCAGCAAGAGAATAAACGCAGCAACAGAATAAAGCAGACAAGCAAAACATAACAGCCTATATAGCAAGGACAGTTAGTTACGTTTCCCTTTGTCTTTTTCTCATTTTCCTTTGTATAAAACTCATGTATAGTGCTCTTATTTTAAATATAAGAAACAAGGAGTTTTCTCTCCTACCCTTCCGTCTCTATAATTTCCCATAACTTTGACATGGTATCAGAGCAGGAAATATTCCTGACTCTTTAACACTATATCATGTCTCAAAACGACGAAAATGACTATAGCATCCTGTCCCCATACTAAGGGTTATAACTTCGTGTAGCATCAATTGTCCAAAAAATTAATTTATCATAGTTAAACCAAAATACTACAATTTTTGTCCTTATAGACACAAATTAAATGTAAAGCACAATAATTCAAATAACGCCATAAAGATCACTTTGAGTGACAAAAACTCATCCAAAAGATATAAAAAGATAATTGACTAAATGAGTTTGTCACTTCGATTTCAATAATGGAGAGAATGACAATAAGAGAGTTAGAGGAAAATTTGCATTTCATGGTCAGCGGAATGTCAACATACATGCATGTGAATTTGAGTCTTTGCACACATGAAAATAATTGTACATGCACTCATTGACATTTCGGATATAGTGAATAGTAATAGGATAGATTGAGAATTATGGTTATAGCGAATGATTAAAATGAAATGGAGTAGGACGACTAAAATAAAATCTAAGTGTTGGACTTAGTGAAGAAAAATGTGTTGAAGAAGTTTACTGAGAATGTTTAGTATGAGAGTTTTAGATGGTGGAGTAGAAAGTTATGGTCTTAATAAGGGGGAGATGTTCAGGAGCATAGACTTATCATCTGTAAAGACGTATCGTCTGTGATGACGTCATATCGTCTTAAGAGATGCATCGTCTGTAAAGATGCATCGTCTGTGATGACGTCGCATCGTCTGTGATGACGTGACATCGCCTGTGATGACATCATATCGTCTTAAGAGTTGCATCGTCTTAAGTTGACTTTGCTTCTTCTTAAGTTGATCATCTGAATTGTCTGTTTATTGCATTCTTCTGCTTTTGCATTCGTCTGCTTATTGCTTCGTCTACTTTTTGTTTTGTCTGCTTTTTGCTTCGCTTGCTTTCTGTTTCGTCTGCTTTTTGCTTCATCTACTTTTTGTGTATATGACCGAAACTTCGTCTGCTTTCTATTTCGCCTACTTTTTGCTTCGTCTACTTTTTGTTTCGTCTGCTTTTTGTTTCGTCTGCTTTCTGCTTCTTCTTTATATGACCGAAACTTTGTCTGCTTTTTGTTTTATCTGAGTCTACTTTTTGTTTCGTCTGCTTTTTGTTTCGTCTGCTTTCTGCTTCTTCTTCTTTATATGACCGAAACTTTGTCTGTTTTTTGTTTTGTCTGCTTTCTGCTTCGTCTACTTTTTGTTTCGCATGCTTTTTATTTCGTTTGCTTTCTGTTTCGTCTGCTTTCTGCTTCGTCGACTTTTTGCTTCGTCTAATTTCTATTTCGTCTACTTTTTGCTTCGTCTACTTTTTGTTTCGTCTGCTTTTTGTTTCATCTGCTTTTTGTTTCGTCTGCTTTCTGTTTCGTTTGCTTTCTGCTTCGTCTACTTTTTATTTATATGACCGAAACTTCGTCTGCTTTTTGTTTCGTCTGCTTTCTGCTTTGTCTACTTTTTATTTCGTCTGCTTTCTGTTTCTTCTGCTTTTTGTTTCGTCTACTTTCTGCTTCGTCTACTTTTTATTTCGTCTGCTTTCTGTTTCGTCTGCTTTTTGTTTCGTCTACTTTCTGCTTCGTCTACTTTCTGCTTATATGACCGAAACTTCTTTTTCTGTACACCATTGTCTAATGCTACTGTCTGGTCTGTTTTTGACCCTTCAGACAATATAATTTGTCTTCAAGTCTTCACAAAATTGGTAGATTTCAAAGTCCTCTTTGAAATTGTCCTAAGATTATCTTAATTCGACATCTGCAGAGAGAGTTATGCTAGTTGCCCCAATAGAAAAAGGTTCAGTATGATTGAGGACAGAACCAAATTGAATGATTTTGGTGTCAATGGAGACATAAGACATAGGGGAATATGTTTCTAGA
>JAOQMS010000005.1:6756724-6776220 GCA_027563885.1 Erythroxylum longipes
TTGTTTTGTTTGACTTTTGGGTATTGATTGATTTCTGAATGATTATGTGAATGTGATTTACTGTGTTGGTTTCCGGACAGGAGGTCCGATGAATGTGTTATATGAATGAAATATTGAAGTGCTCATTGGATGTGAATTAGATGAACTAAGTGTATGTAATTTGATTGTTAAATGTGTTCTGAAAGTGCCTTTGCATATGAATGAAAGTGTGATTCTCAACTTTAATGTTGAATGCCGGACTAAGGTCTAATAATATGGGAAAGTGATTGAATGGGATCATGCAAATGTGAGTGATGCATTCCATCTCATGAATGCATAAAATATAATGGCAGTTGTGACCGTAGTAGTCACCGAAAGTGAAAAGAGCTTAAAGCTCAGAAAGACAAAAGTGAAAATGAGCCTCGAGCTCAAAAGTGATTAAGAGCCTAAGGATCACTATGTATAATGAGTCCTGTATCCCCCAAGCGAATAAGGAACAGTTATTAATGAGCCCGGTATCTAATGGATACGGGACAGTTTAGGCACTCGGTCACAACAAAGTAAGAAATGGAAAGTGAGTCTCATATGCATGACATATGTATAATATGAATGATTAAGTGTATTGCATGTGAAATGTGAAATAATGTGAAATGTGCAATAACGTGATTTATGTGTTATGTGACTGAGTGAGCCATCGATGATGGTCGCTCATTGAGTTCGCAAAACTCACCCAAAATTTGCAATTATTTTTCAGGATTAGAAGAATACCCTGTTAGGCCAACGAGAGTATACCTACAGTATACAAGTGAGGGATAGAGGTCGGGATCAGTTCGCGTTTGCATTGCATTTCCTTAATTTGTATTAAATTGTTTATTCCGCAATTTTTTTGTATAAAATTGTAATCCGAAACAATTAAAGCATTTTGTATTTGTGAAAAGGGCCCAAATGGCTGTTGAAATTATTGTTGATTTTATTACTATGATTGAAAGTGTTTATGAGTGAGAGTGGGCCCTATGTGATGCTTAACTTCCGAATAATATGTGTGATTGCAGTTTTCAAAGAAAAACAAAGAAAAAAAGAAGGTTTTATACCGATTTTCGAATGATTGAATGCTTTATCATGCCACCCTCGCGGGGCACGAGCTCGGAAATCACCCATCGATGTCGGGTTTGGGTCTTGTGGGAGTGGGATGCTACAATGACAGTGACACCAACACATATGAGAACGATGCTGAGGTCGACTCCTACTCCACGCAGCGGCAGAAAACCTAGGATGCGTCTTGGTGACTTCGCTACTTGATGGAAATAATTACCTATCGTTGAGTTGATCTATGAGTATTGCATTAGGAGCTAAGGACAAGATAGGTTTTGTAAACGGTGACATACACAAACCAGAGAACAACCCAACACTCCTCCGAAAATGGGCCACTGTAGACAAAATGGTAACCTCTTGGATTCTAAACTCCATTAGCAAAGAAATAGCTGATTCTTTCTTGGTAGTCACGTTTGCTAGAGATTTGTGGGAGGAATTGAAGTCTAGATACAGAGAGAGTGATGGGCCACATATTTACCAGCTAATGCAAGAAATAGGAAACTTAAGACAAAGAAATGGGTCTGTGACTACATATTTTACGAAGTTAAAAAAATTGTGGTATGATTTGAATTGTTTGATGCCTTTTATGAGATGTGCCTGTGAAGCAAATGATAAAAAATAGATCTGTGGAGAATAACATACGGCTTGTCCAGTTTCTGATGGGATTAAGAGAGGAGTATAACCATGTAGTAGGACATATTATGTTGAATGACCCACTGCCACTGGTGAGTAAAGCCTACTCTAAGATTCTGACTATAGAAAGGCAAAAAAACATATCACAAAACCAAGGAGAAGGAGGCCAAATGAACGTAGCATTGATGGCCAAACAGGGAAGCTACAAAAGGGCTAAAGGTAGAGACAGTGGTAACTCAGGTAACTACAACAGGAAGAAATACAATCTACGAAAAGAGGACAAGTACTGTAAACACTGTCATGAAAAAGGGAATACTATCGACACCTGCTTCAAACTACATTGGATACCAGATAGGTTCAAGGAGCTAAAAGAAAAAAGGGCTAGAGAAAGGGGACACCATGCTGCCACTGTGATGGAGACACCAATTGACAATGGAATAGTGAACACAGAATCAACTGAGAAGGAGGTGAATATCAACGTGCTTGCTCAACAAGTAAATGAATTAATGCGGTGCATAAGAGGCAAAGGTAACCATGTTGCGTTTAGCAACTTTGCAGGTAAGGGTCATCTCTGAATGACCTATATAGTGCTTCATATGACAAAGGTTCATGGATAGTAGATTCGGGAGCATCTGCCCATATGTGTTCAGATATAAAATACTACTATAGCATAAAACATTCAGCCTTGTTTGGTTATATAACCCTGCTTGATGGAAACACAAAAACTGTAAATATCATGGGTGGCATAAATCTGAACCCTGAAGTAACCATAAACAATGCCCTTCACGTCCCAACATTCCATCACAATTTGTTATCTGTGAACAAGTTAGAATCTCAAAACAACCTAGCTGCCATTTTTGTTTCTGATAAATTATATTTGCAGGACCCATGGATTGATTATGTGGTGGCGATTTGCGAGGAGGAGGCAAGAATTTACAAACTCACGCCCCACCATTTTCTACCGACCAAAACACTAAAAGATCCCTCGTTGCGTTTTTATTTGAACACTCTTGTTGCTTGTAATGTAAATAATGATGTTGACATTTGGCATCTATGTTTAGGACACGTATCCAAGAGAAAAATTATGCATATTCCTAGCATAAAATAGTCCAAGTCCAAATCCTTGTGTGACATCTACCCTCTTGCTAAACAATCTTGAAAACCCTTTACAACACATTCCATCACCACCCACAGACCTTTCGAATTACTACATGTTGATCTCTGGGGTCTATATAGCGTACCAAATTTAGATGGGTCTGAATACTTTGTTATTTTAGTGGATGATTTTACCCAGGCCACATGGACCATCTTGATCAAAACCAAAGACCAAACTCTGAGTGTTTTAATTAATTTTATTACCATGATTAAAAAACAATTCTCTATCCCAATCCTCGCGATAAAAACCAATAATGGTAGTTAGTTCGTAAATACTTCATGCCGTGAGTACCTTGCGTCAAAAGGAATAAACCATCAAAACACTTGCATTTACATGCCCCAACAAAATGGGGTTATGGAACGAAAACACAAACACTTGTTACAAATCACCTGGGCCCTTTTATATCAATCCAAATTACCTAAAAAATATTGGGGAGAAGCCTTATTAACCTCAACCTGTATTATAAATAGACTACCTACTAAAACTCTCTCCTGGATATCCCCATACCAAAAATTACACAATAAAGCCCCTACATAAGACCTCATAAAAACCTTTCGGTGCATATGTTATGCAACAAATACAAAACCCCACAAAGAAAAATTAGAACCCTGAGCTATTGAATGTATTTTTCTTGGATACGCGTCAGATAAATGAGGTTACAAGTTACAAGATTTATAATCAAAACGCATCATCATTAACAGAGATGTTGTCTTTTATGAGACCAAATTCCCACAACCAACAACTCCTACCCAAAATCCACCCATACAATCAGTCCACATCAATTTTGACCAGGAAGCCCACTACCCACTTGAAATGACTAAGCCTTTTGACCACTCTAAACCTAACCCCACTATGCCAGACCTACTAGACCCAGCACCTGACACGCCCACCACTTCCCAAACCACACCTGGCTCTACTACACCCACACCTTCATATTCCCAAACTAGTTCCAATAGCTTACCACCTCCTTCTAATACTACCCTTGTTACTCCTCCACCAAACCCACACCTCTGCATCAGCACCCGACGCAGATTTCGCCCCCTTACCTTGACGACTACGTTTCTTATACAACCACCATTACTCCTCTCGCACTTGCTACCACCACATCTTCAGTTCAGGTATCCTCTATCCCCAATAACCTCCCAAATCACATTCACACAAATCTCACCCTCTAAAACACTTACCAATCTTTCATTACACATGTTTCTGCTACATATGAACCTTTGTCTTACGAAAGTGGTAGAAGGGACCCATTATGGGTAGAACTGATGGACGCTGAAATAGAATCTTTGGAACTCAATCATACATGGACTCCTGCACCTTTACCAACCAGGAAAAAGGCTTTATCTACAAAGTGGGTTTTTAACATCAAGCGCCACCCCGATGGTTCTGTGGAAAGGAGAAAAGCTAGATTAATGGTCAAAGGCTTCAACCAAACTGCCGGGGTTGACCATTTTGATGTTTTCTCTCCTGTCGCCAAGATCACCTCAATCCGGCTCCTGCTCGCAGTCGCCACATCATTTCATTGGCCAGTGCATCATTGCGATATCAACAATGCCTACTTACATGGGCACCTCGAAGAGGACATTTACTTAAATCCACCTCTCGGATACAACAAAGTTTTACTTGGACAGGTTTTGAAGCTCCATAAGTCTTTGTATGGTCTTAAGTAGGCAGGGCGCTAATGGAACTGAGAAATCAGCACCAAATTAACCAACTTTGGTTTCCTCCAGTTCACCGCCGATGCTTGTCTATTTACAAAAGGTATTGGTGACACTTTTCTTGCCTTAATCATATACGTGGATGATATGTTGATTGTTGGTCCTTCTAAATTGTTGCTATCTGATGTAAAGTGTTTCTTGCATCATGAATTCACTATTAAAGATATGGGAAATGTTAAATATTTTATTGGAGTGGAAGTCGTAAGACTACCAGATGGCATGTTACTTTCACAGAGAAAATATATCACCGACATTCTTATGGATGCTCAACACGCTGATCTCAAACCAGCGATCGTTCCTATCCCACAAGGCACCAAGTTGATGATTGATGAGGGAGTTCTGTTATCTGATCCAGAACGCTACAGAAGGATTAGAGGACAAGTTTTGTATCTCAACTTCACGCGACCAGATATCACCTTTTCAGTACAACAATTAAGTCAGTTTACTCATGAACCACGCCAGCAGCATTGGCAGGCTTTGGTTTATGTTTTGCGATATCTCAAGGGGTCCATCTCCTAGGGCTTACTATATTAAAGCCATAATGGTGACTCGCAACTCCACGCATATTCTGATGCAGACTGGGCAGGGTGCACCTTCTCTCGCCGATCCTTAACATGTTACTTTGTCTTCTTTGGCACCTCTTTGATATCATGGAAGACCAAAAAGCAGAGCACTATTAGCCGTTCATCTGCCGAAGCCGAGTATCAAAGTATGGCCAGTACCCTATGTAAAATACGATGGATCACGTACTTTTGTCGTGATTTGCAAATACCTGTCCCACAACCTATTCACTTGAAATGTGACAACACTGCAGCCATCCACATTTTGGTGAAACCGATCTTTCACGAGCGGACAAAACACCTTGACATCGATTGTCATCTCGTCTGCGATGCCGTCAAGGAGGGCTTTATCACCACCACTCACATCCCATCCACATTACAACTTGCTGACCCATTCACCAAACCTTTGGCTGTTTTAGTTTTTCATGTCGTTCTTCGCAAGTTAGGCCTCATTCCTACGGCCCAACTTGAGGAGGGGGTGTCGGAACCTTGCCAAAATGCCCCCCTGATGTAGCAATGCACCCACATGATAGGCAGCAAACCCACGACGCAGCAAGAGAATAAACGCAGCAAGAGAAAAAAGCTGACAAGCAAAACATAAGCCTATATAGCAAGGACAGTTAGTTACGTTTCCCTTTGTCTTTTTCTCGTTTTCCCTTGTATAAAACTCATGTAGAGTGCTCTTATTTTAAATATAAGAAATAGAGAGTTTTCTCTCCTACCCTTCCGTCTCTATAATTTCCCATAACTTTGACAATCACTAATCCAAATGCATATAATTGATGAGTCTTATTGTTCAGTGGTAGAGGAAAGCGATTAGTGTTTAGAAGTAATCTACCTTATGGCTGTTATTGCCACGAATTCTGCTACTTAGAAGCTCTAATTACACTTCTTCATTGCAAAAGATTAACTAATTCTAATGTAGACAATATCTGTATTAACTAATTTTAATATAGATAATGACCCTGTTTGACAATAAGTAGATTGCATTAGCTGTTGACTGATTCTATTAGGGTTAGTTGGTAGCAGATTATATCAACTGATTTGACCAGTTGATAACATCAGCTGTTTATTAAAGATGTTTTGTAAAATTAGCTGGCTAGTATTAGTTATTTATTTTTAAAATGACCTATGAGAGCACGATTTAAAAAATATCTTATTTCATTATAACTGGTAGGGAAAATATCAAGATATATTTAAATTTTAATATACTATTGTTTAAAATTTACATGTACAAAATATTATAGTGAAGAAAATACTATTCCTTACCACTTAATATATGTTATAAATCTTGTAAAATTAGTTTGTTGTTTAAAAAACAATGTAATTTACGTTTAACTTATTCTAAATTTAGTTTATATTTATTCAAAAATTATGCTTTTAAAGTTGATTCAAATTCATTATAGATTTATAATTTATCTTTTTAATTTTAGTGTCCAAATTTAGTGAAATTGTGGATATCTTATTTTTATTTCATATTGTGGATATCGTATTTTTATTTCATATTATTATCCTCTTATTCTTATATATATATATAAATAAATAAATATTGTGTTATTTTAAATATATGAGTTTTATTTTTTACTAATAATTTTTGTATTTAAAAAATGTTGTTATTCCAGTTTTCTTTAATAGAAAAAAGCTTGAAGGAGAATAAAACGTGGGCTGTTGATGATTTATTCCAAACTCTTACATATGTACAACACTCATTAAATTCAAAGGGTGTCATTGTATTTTCATTCTTAAATGTTGGCTGTTGGAGTAAAATGCTTAAACATACCAACTCTTATATTTTCAGCTTATTGTTTTAAATCAGCTAGTTAATCAACCAAATTATCAAATAACTTTAATAGCTTTTTAATATAGTCAACTAATTAATTTATGTAAATAAGTTTAAAAAAAGTTGATAAGTAGTTTTCCAAACAAGCCCAATGTGTGCAGGTTTATTCTTGAAGGGAGCAAAGCAAACTTCTATCTATTTGGTCTTTTGGAAATTATTATGTAAAAAATCCCTACGATGTCCCCAGTCTACATGAACATCATTAATTAACATTAACTAATCATAATGTCAATAATTAATGCTGCTATACTGGTGCTAAACTATAACAACAATAACAATTGATGAAAGTTTTGCTGAAATGTGAAGTAGGAGAAGGTTCAATATATAGTAATTAACATTATTCTTATAAATATATCACCTATTAATCAACACGCATAATAATAATACAAATGTAAAAATTCACCTAATTTTAAATTACAAATTATTTGATTATTACTAGTATTACTACGGTAATTATGATAAATTATCGTAAGAATTTGAACCATAAGTATATTATTAAGATTGTAAATGTAATTACAATTTGTAATTTAAAAACTTGGTGCATAGCTAGAGGAATTTAATTACTCATATTTAAAATTTTTTTATTACATTAGATATCCTAATTTAATCAGACTAATCCTAAACTTCTAAAACCCCACACTAAAAATCTTAAAAGGATGTAAACTCACTATCTCTTATACTAGTGGCAAGTGGAAATTCTTAAATGATCGGTGACATATCTTATCAGAGTTAATGTTACGCTTGACGTCAACGGCCGATGTCACTGTACATATGTTACTTGTCTTCCACATATTGGTCGTTGGCCTGAAATGTTTTAAAGCGAGTTAAGCTCATCCTTTCGTGTCGTAGGATACATACACGCACAAAGGATAGAAGATACCAACAACAGGCCTAAGGTGGTTGATTCATCTTAAAATCGTCCCCTCCGTGCACTATTGGATAAGACAGAAATAGTTGCAGTGAAGTTTCTTTTATTTCTCTCGGCTGGTTCGACGTAAGAACTTTTTCTTCCATATCTACAGAGATTGGACAAAGAAAATGAAACTCTATAGATGCCCATTCTTCAAGCCCTTGAACCACGTAACATTTTCATGCATGTTATATGTTCAACTTCGATGGATAGACACAAGGAAAATAAACCTATATCTTGTGGCACAAAACGAAGGTTGATTGATCATTTAAGTTACAGAATGTAGTTGAGATGACGGAAGATATAATTAAAAATAATGGATCTCTAACAGACAAATATACAAAACTTATGTAAAAAAGGGTTTTAGGAAGCAAAAGCATTGATCTTGTTGCTTAAGCAAACAAGATTGCCATATCTTAACAGGAAAAGAAAAATTCCTACAGGTTGTGGGGGGAAGCTGGCGACTTTCTGTATCATGCATGATTGCCGTGTCCCGTTAACGGTGAATTGCTCTTTTTTTCCTTGAGTTTCTTAATGATTTGTTAACCAACTTCGTCCATACCTAAGAATTCAAGCAAACTACGTACGTGCATGTAGTCCTATCCAAGAATGTTGTTAGAATAAAGCAGTGTGCAATGTTAAAGAAAAGACGTAAATGTCGGAGCCATGGAGATTACATAGAGATTGAACAGTAATGATGTCGAGAAAGAAAAAGATAGCATAGCACAAACAGTAAATGTAAGACATTGATATATATATATATATATATCCAAATTGAAAAAATGGACAATGTCTAATAAAAGAAACAACTGATACATCAAAAACTCAAGTAACGCACGTTACGTTTCGGCGCAGCTATGCCTTTAATGGTTGATATCCAACTATAAACAGTAATTCCACTATCTCAGAGGATATAAGTACCCCTTAGGAGGCTCTAAACTTGCAGCAACACATTCTTCCAGTTCCCAACCTCTATTAAGCCCTCTTATTATCTTGTTCTGCTATCTCTCTTTTACTTGCACTAACACAGCACGATATGGAAAGCTCGAAAAACTCTTTTTCAGTCCTTACACTTATCAACATCTTTTGTTTTATTTCATTAGCAACTGCATCTCAGTATAATGTTCTGAGTTATGGGGCTAAACCTGATGGTACAACAGACTCAACCAAGGCTTTTCTTGAAGTTTGGAACCAAGCTTGCAGCTCTCGTAGTCCAGCGAACATTTATGTGCCGGCTGGCAAGTTCTTGCTGCGGAATGTTAGGTTTCAGGGTCCATGCAGGAACAATGCTGTCGTTATTCGTATAGATGGCACTCTTGTGGCTCCATCAAACTATCAGGTTATAGGAACTATTGGGAACTGGGTTATGTTTGAGCAGGTTAATGGTGTTACTCTCTCTGGTGGAGTACTCGACGGACAAGGAGCTGGTTTATGGGCATGTAAGGCTTCTGGCAAGAATTGTCCCTTTGGCGCCACGGTATGTGAAAATGCATAAAATTTGATGTGTTAGATTTGTTATATATATATATATATATATATATTTGCTCAATATATACTTCTATGGAGAAATTCAATTGCATACACATAACTGAAACTGTTTCTTTCTCAAGTGCAGACTCTAGAATTCTTCAATTCAAACAACATTTTGATAAGTGGATTAGCATCTGTAAATAGCCAGTTGTTCCACATAGTAATCAATAATTGCCACCAAGTTAAAATTCAAGGCGTGAAGGTATCTGCCTCTGGCAATAGCCCAAACACAGACGGGATTCACGTTCAAATGTCGACCGGCGTCACAATCGTGAACTCCAAAATTGGAACCGGCGATGATTGTGTCTCAATAGGTCCCGGTACCACAAACCTCTGGATTGAAAATGTTGCATGTGGACCTGGACATGGCATTAGGTAACTAAGAAAATAAAGACGAAATGCTTCTTTTTTTTTTCTTTTATGGACGTATTATACTAATATGGGGCTAATTAAGGGTGTGTGGTTGATGCAGCATTGGGAGTTTGGGGAAGGAACTTAAGGAGGCTGGTGTACAAAACGTGACAGTTAAAACGGTTACATTTACCGATACTCAGAATGGGGCAAGAATCAAGTCTTGGGGGAGACCAAGTAGTGGTTTTGCCAGGAACATAATTTTCCAACATATTCTCATGAACAATGTTCAAAATCCCATTATTATAGACCAAAACTACTGCCCCAACAACAAAAATTGCCCTGGTCAGGTAGGCAACCTTAAATACTGCTCAATTAAAAACCTTATTAACTGTCATTAATTTTAGTTACTTGATCTAACAATACTTATGTGTTCATTGAGCAGGCTTCTGGAATTAAAATAAGTGATGTGACATACCAAGACATCCACGGAACATCAGCAACAGAGGTTGCTGTGAAGTTTGATTGTAGTACCAAGTATCCATGCACTGGCCTTAGATTGCAAGATGTAATGCTGACTTATAAGAATCAACCTGCTGATTCATCCTGTAAGAATGCTGATGGAAGTGCATCTGGTACCGTTCAACCTGGTAGCTGTCTCTGAGGACCCTCTCACTAGACCTTTCTTCTTTTACTTAGCTTAACTATGGTGGATAATACAAGCATACCATGTTCTTTAATTGTACGATTTCAATATTATCTCTCCTCATCATCTTAATTAGAGGCTTGAGGCACATATAAATAATTGCACAAGGATAAAGAGAAAAAAAAAGGAAATATCAATACTAATTTGTACTTAGTATTACTAATAGAATTTTAAATGTATGTATGATTCTCTATAATTAATGGAAAATACGTAAGTTTCTTTTATATACATATACCATTGTTTTTGGTATTGAAGGTCAAGTTCATCGTTTGTTTTCAAAAGTCATTATGAAGAGAGATATATATATAGAGAGAGAGAGCATATGGAATTAATGTCAAGTTCGAACTTATAGATGCTTAGAGTTAAACCACCATCATCAATAATTCATATAAGATAGATTTTAATTTATTGTTAACTACTTGCTAATAGAGCTCTAAGGTTGCTGCTCACATGAAATTGGACCTAATTATTTCTTTCGGTATTAATTGTTTTTATCTATATTACATGTTCTAGGACAAGAAGAAACATTAATTATTACTGAAAGTTGAAACTGCAAGGGTGGCCCTCCACCATCCCCTCATCCTGTTGACTTACTTGGAGATTAGTTATTAATTATTCCTTTTGACACTAACACGTTAGTTAAATACATGAACTTCGTTAATGGTACCAGAAAGGTACTGGAATGTGTACGTATCCCTTGGATCCTTGATTAATTCTCGAGTAATTAATTGAGAGAACGGATAAGCGAACATGCTTATGAATGATTAGCATATATATATGGATGCTCATTTACTGCAATCCTATGGTTGACTTACAAATCGTGCATATATGATACCAATTATATTTGTGCTTAATTATCATTGAAACGGTTTTAGCTTGAATGTAGACTCAATTTAAATCTTGTTACTATCCAATGTGTATAAGTGCATTGTGGGAGTAACATTAGGCTAATCCACTAAAGAAGTAGGTCAAGCTTGAAGTGCACACCAATTGATTGAGCAGTGACGTCTGATTAAGAAGCTAATTGCAAGATTGAATTGCACGCCAATTAATTAGTTTCAGTACATGGAACAATTAGAGAGAGGATTAGGGAACTAACACTGCAACAAAACAGCACTGCAACCAGGTAAGGGGCAGCTGATTAAGCTTTAAAATCATTAAATTAACATCACTATAGATTCAATTATGATTATTCAAAAGATATATAATTTTTAATTTTTAATTTACACAAACTCAAAGAGCCTTCTTATCAATTTTATATAACAATTTTTAGGTTTTTTTAATCATAAAATAGGTAGAATAAACTCTACAAAAAAAACATACTTCATTTTATTAGAATTTCGAGTTTAAAGGATTTCTAATGTGTAAATGATTATGAATAGAAAAATTGTAAGGTAATCGTAATAAGAAAAGGCCGTTTCTTCATTATATACCTCAGCAACCACCGTATCCTTTCGGTTACGCAAATATGGCTACAAATGAACCCTTTGTACAACAATTTAATAAGAAAAGTGACAATAACTAATCATTGACTTGAGGATGAAATGCAACAGATGGAGGCTGGAGAGTGATCTACGTGCTTGGAAAATGCTGTCAATGAACTATATACACGAGACTTAGATAGCGAGTTAAAAGGAAATTAAGAAAGAGAAAGTGACTATGGTGGGTTTTACGTATATGCTTACAATTAGTGCCACGTGAAGTCACATGCACTGCAATTGTTAGAAACTAAAACTGCTAATTATTCATTGATTTGCTTCCATCACAAGAAAGCTTGTGAATGTACCGAGTACTTGTATTTCATAAACGTTGGGCGCTGCTTGCTTTTGATGTGTGCATAGCAATGGGAATGTGTGTCCTAACTTCTTATAAATACCATGAAAGCTCAAAGAGTTTCAACTCGCTTCAACTTTCCAATTACAACCCTTTCCTACAATTTTAGGCCTCTTCACCTTCTTAATTTCGTCTGTGGAATTATGGCTAATCATAATCAATTAATGAATGCTTTTGGTCTTGCACTTCTCTTCGTTTTCTCTTCATCATCTTTGCTAGTAAATGCAGCGAAATACGATGTCACGAGCTACGGAGCCAAACCAGACGGAAAAACTGACTCAACCAAGGCATTTTTGGCTGCATGGTCCAGGGCTTGTGCCTCCACAAGCACTGCCACCGTCTACGTCCCACAAGGAAGGTTCTTTCTTGGGAAAACGACGGCTTTTGAGGGTCCATGCAAGAACAATGCTATCATTCTACGAATAGATGGCACTCTCGTGGCTCCATCTGACTATTGGCTCATCGGAAATGCTGAAAACTGGCTCATCTTTAGGCACGTCGATGGTGTTACGGTGTCCGGTGGTACACTTGATGGTCAAGGCACTGGCTTGTGGTCTTGTAAAGCCTCTAATAAGAAATGTCCTCTTGGTGCGACGGTACGTGAAATCGCTTTTGCAAATGCTGATTCCACACGCATTGTTCCTTTCTTGTCGATAACGTGAATTAAGCTGCATTTGGTTAGTCCCAGTTAGATAAAATGTGAAGGTGACTGCTCTTAGCAAGTCGCAATCTGATCACTTTCTTTGCTTTACTCATTCTGAGTAACTGATATAATAACTGAACTCTGGCACTTTTGCCTTCTAATGTGATTCTTGTAATGTTACTTTCAGTTGGTTTTAGAGTATTAAACGGTTCACCTTTTACGATAATTAATTAACTAATGTGATCAACAGCTTGGATTATACGTATATCTAATTAGGGATATGTTTTATACTCTTGGATATCCAAGTAACCAAAATAGTTAAATTCTCCAAGTTTCCTTAAGATTTGGAACCTAACAAATGTCATGGAAGCTTATTCTTAGTACACTTGGAGGTTAATAAAGAGTTAACTGTACTAATTCTGGTCGTTTGTGTCCGTGTGCGTGCAGTCACTAAGCGTTTCCAATTCCAAAAACATCATACTCAGTGGATTGACATCGCTCAACAGCCAAATGTTCCACATTGTCATCAATGGTTGCCGCAATGTTAAGGTGCAAGGGGTTAGGATCTCGGCGTCCGGCGACAGCCCAAACACCGACGGCATCCATGTGCAACTGTCGACCAGTGTGACAATCCTCAACTCGAAGATTGGAACCGGAGACGACTGTGTCTCCATTGGTCCTGGCACAGCCAATTTGTGGATTGAAAACGTTTCCTGTGGTCCTGGCCACGGAATCAGGTAATTAAACAACAAATATTTTATCTTGCTGATTTATGTCATACATAAGGTGCTTCTTTGAACTTTCCAATACGGTGTTGGTATGCTAAACCAATAAATAATTTCAGCATAGGAAGTCTAGGCAAGGAACTGCAAGAGCCTGGCGTACGAAATGTGACAGTTAAAACCGTTAGATTCACTGGCACTCAGAACGGGGTGAGAATCAAATCTTGGGGGAGACCCAGCAATGGGTTTGTTAATAAAGTTCTGTTCCAACATCTTTTAATGACCAATGTCCAAAATCCGGTTATAATCGATCAGAATTACTGCCCTGATAATAAAAATTGTCCTGGCCAGGTAATTACTCGTAACCCTTTTTCCATAACATAAACAGTAACTGAGTAGATAATGGAAAAAGTTTATCTGATGGATAATCTTTGGTTCAGGATTCTGGAGTTAAGATTAGCGATGTGACATACCAAGACATCCATGGAACATCAGCAACACAAGTTGCAGTGAAATTTGACTGTAGCAAAAAGAATCCATGTACGAAAATCAAAATGAATGATGTAAAGCTGAGTTTCAACAATCGAGCAGCTACTGCTTCCTGTAGGAACGCCGATGGAAGCGCTTCAGGTCTGCTTCAGCCCACTAGCTGCCTGTAATTATATAATATGGAGCTAAGTATTTCCCTTCAGCAACTTCCATCCGAGTACAGCTTTGGAGCACCGATAGTCCTTTAGAGCTTGTTTGTGAGTTTGTACGAGTCCATCCGACTGCTTGAGCCTGTGGCTTTTCGGACACTGTAACCTGATTCAGCCCGGTTTTGCAGTTATGGCCAAATATGAGAATAGGTTGTAAAAGTATTTATTGGATTCTTCATCCAATAACTAACGCTTCTAGTCAATTTGATTATCATTGGTTGAGATACTCATTTTCATGGTTTTCTAATTGGTATAGTTTGCAACTACCTTGCTACATAAGGCATAAAACAGATAACACTTCAGAAATTAGGGTTAATTAAAAAAAAAGCCCTTAATTTTTTTATTTTTTAATTATAGCCCAAACTTTAAAAAATAACAATTATTTATTTGAATTTTCAAATTTTCTCAAATATAGTCCAAAGTTAATATCTTTGTTAACGGAGCTGACGTGGCAAGCTACATCAGACATATTTGATAACACGTAAGATGCTAGGTGTTATGAATTTATATGTCATCATTTTATAAATTGTAATTAATTATTATTAATTAAAATAATTAAATAAAATTAAATAACAACAAAAATAAATATTACAAAAGTCCAAGTCCCTCTTCTTTTTGCATCATTTCACTTAAAAGTAACTGGCAATGTTGCTGGTTTCATCTTTGGTGGTCTATCTTTCCCTCTCGAAGCACTAGTCGTTGGAGTTGTAGTACCCAATGTCTTAGCTTGCTTCGGTGGCTGTCCACGAGCCCTTTCCATTCCACATGAGTTAGGACTTTTGTGGTAGTTAATTAACATACTACTTATGGAATATCTTAGAATAGGGAGACAAAGTAACGTTTTATTATTGTTGCTGCAGTGATTTTGTCACTGCCTATTTCACTGTAAGCTATAGAGGGTTGGTGGAAATTTTGGTAGTTATCATGAGTTAAGAACTTTTTAAAGAGAGAAAGTAAGTTAGTAAGAGAAAAGAAAATAAAAAAATTTCAAAGGAAAGAAAATTGAGAATGTGTCTAGAGTGAGTGAGCGAAGAAAAAGAGAGACTTTAACTACACCATCAAAATTACCCTCAGCAAGATAAAAAATCAATTAAGATTTTGGGTGGGTGGTAGAAGAGAGAGGGATAGGTTAGCATTTTTTGTTGTTTAATTTAATTTTATTAAAACTTGATATGTGAATTTGGCATAATACATGACATCCACAACAACAGACAAGGTTATTGACGACGAAACTAAACATCACTAAATATTAAAAAATCATCGCAAATATTAATTTGTGACAAAAAATAATCATTGTCATAATCATCGCTGAATTTCGGTGGTAAAACAATATATACGACATTTTCTTTAAATCGTCGCAAAAAGGTTTTGGATACACAATAATTTCGTCTGTAAAACATATAACCAATGAGAACAAAGAACATCATACATAGGATTTTGCGATGTATATGTTTCGTAGATAACAGTTTTTACTTGCTAAATCGTAGTCGTAGGTAATTGTTTTTACTGACGATTTTTTTGTAGCAGAATAGTTTTAACTACTAATTGTTTATTGTAGGTAAATATTTTTAAAGACGTTCTTGTAAACGTAGGTAACAACATTTTGTGTCGATTTTGTTTTGGTAGCTAATACTTTTTAGTGACAATTCTGTTTTTGCAGCAAAATAGTTTTAGCTATTAATTTCTTATTGTAGGTAAATGTTTTTTAAAACGTTCTTGTAAACATAGGTAATAACATTTTTTGTCGATTTTGTTTTGTTAGCTAATATTTTTTAGTGACAAAATTTTCATTTTAAATTTAAATTTTATTATAATTGTTAAAAAATTTTTAATTTAATTTATTACAATTTTAAAGACAATTTGAAATATAAATTAGTTACATTATAATTAATTTTGGTGACATATTTTTTAAATAATAATAAATTGAAATAAAATAAAATTAAAAATTGAACGCATTTTATATAAAAAATGATTACAGGTCATATACAAACTAGACTCCTCATCGTCGTCACTACTATTGACATAGTTTGAGCCTAGTAATTGTTTGACCATCTTTATAAGCTTGTTCACTTCTTTTACATTACGATCTAACTTCTCTTTCGTACATTGTAACTTAGTCTTCAGTGTCGGGTTCTCCTCTTGAAGCGTCGTGACATATGCTGGTCATGACGAAGATGCACCAACAGGCTTAGGGTTATACCCAAGACCTTTGATATAGACTGATCTAGTACCAAGGACATCGTTGCAAATGTTATCAACATTGGGCTGATTCCCCTCAGATAATGATGTCTGCAATAACTCCTGCATCTTGTCCTACAATTTAAAGTACAAAATCTAGTTAACTAAAATATTATTACTTTGTATTATATAGAAAAATAAATTGTAATATTAATTTGTTTGCACTTACATAATTATTTTGGGTCTCTTCAGACATCCAACCTTGACTTTCCTTGTAGTGTGTTAGCTTGTAGAGTATGATCCTATCACACTCTTGTTATTGGACTGTGTTTGGCTCTATTATATGAATTTAAAAAAATAGAAGATAATAGAATTTATTGTATTAAGAAATAGAATAATAAGTTGAAAACATTATACTTACAAATTCTTGTCGTACGATAACAAATGATTTGGAGCCAGTGTTATGAGGAGTCTTCATTTTTGCTCTGTTCACCTTGACTTTCTCACACTTTTCCTAAATTAAGAGAAGTAGTCATGAAATGTAACCACAAAATTAATGGAAGGAAATATGAAGGGAAAAAATCAAACCTGAACCTTCGTTGAGGCCCAATAATCACACATTTCACTTCAATTTCCTAGAGTCACCCATTCCGGAACATGTCTCCTTACCTCTTCATCGGAAGGGAAAGATTGGTAATATTTATGAAGACTGTATCAATGATCTTTCGCTTATTGTTTCAACAGTGAACTAATACAACTTGAAACCTCAGGCTTGTTGATATCAACGATATTGAGCTTCGTCTGTGAAGAACACGTATAAGTTATGTTATTAATTTTGTTAAGTAAAATCGCAATACATATAATCAAATTAATTGAAATATTACCGAAACTTTATCCAAAGCAGTTTGGAGCAAGTTGTCTTCCTTCAACTGCCTGACATGCTGAAGGCAAGGCAATTCATTCCTCACAACGATGTCTAACTCACTGAACAATTTTACAGATTGGATCTTATCCAGAGGGCGACGTTGTATGGGGTCAATGGTCACAGACAACTTGCTGTTTATTGCAACATTCATCCTTTGCAACTCAACTCTTTTTGTGATAGCTCTACCTCATTTTCTAATGCCAGTATTGGAACCTGACAATAAAAAAATCATGATAAGAAAAACACACTAAACATGTAATCAGTAATTTCAGCATTATTGTAAATATATTTGGTTAACAATAATAGACCTGAAGATCTCTCAGTATTAATAGATGATGTTGGTAAAGGTTGTTGCTGATTGTCTTCATTCGAGGATGCAATTACTAGTTGTTGAACGATGGGGTCAGATTAAGTTGGTTGTTGTGTGGGAGGAACTTCTTCAATCGTTACCACTCTCTTTCCCTTGTTTCTACCAGGTGCCATTATATTGAACCTGTGTAAAATAAAATATGAACATAATGTATAATCTTAACTCAAACATTAATATTCCATATGAATATAAGGAGATCAATAGTCAAATACTAAATATTCAGCATAACATTTCGTAAAAACATAAGTGAAACATTAAAAATATGCATCTAGTCATCGTAAATTAACATAAGTAAAACATCATCAACATAAGGCAATTATGAACATAACATTTCAAATAATACAAACAATTTATTTACATTCAATCATCATGATCAAGATTTTGAAAATCATCATCATTAAGTACATTATCGTTGGATTCTTCATTACTAATATATTCGAGCAAAGTATCATTATTGTCTTTTAAGTCATCCTGAGTATAGTCTTATTTTGTTTGTAAGATAAGATGGGCTTAGACTTCATCTAGTTAAACTATGTTAGGCTCAACATCTCTCCTATAGAATGATGATATATCTACATCTTCTATTGGAATGTCTTCGTTATTGAACTCCAATCCAATATCTTGATAGACTTCATCTGCATCCTCATCCAATTGACCAATATCCCTTTCACAAAAATCAAAGACATTCATTTATTGAAACTTTTGAACAACCTTCCAATTGCTACCTAATATAGTATTGTTGAAGTAGAAAACTTGTTTGACTTGACTTGCAATGACAAAAGGATCATAATTATACCATGTGTTACTAACATTTATGCTAGTAATATGCTCGTTCACTTTCATGTCAGTTAGATCAAACCATTTGCTCTCAAGTAGAACAACCTTCTTATCCTTGATGTAGTGCAACTCTATTATTTCTGAGATGACATTGTAGAAGTCAACGATTTCATCGTCATGACATCCTTCAATGACAACCCCACTATTTTGACTTCTAACTCGACTATCTTGATCTTGTATATGAAATCTCACCCTATTAACAATGCAATCTGTGTATTTCTTCCCACAAATATGAGGCGCATATGCCAAACTATATAATGTTGTTGTCGCTTCTTGCACATTACGGTTATATAACTGTCTCATTTGTACGGCAAATTGAAAATAAATATGAGGATGAGACATATTCTCATATTTTCATAATATGTAATCAATATGAAATTTACTCGATTTCTAACCCATGATATAAACTTCTACCTATGTCTTTCTTCAACATTAATAATCCCTTTGATGTGAATTGCTTCTTTGTGCTCTCTATTTAAAAAAGACAATGATAGTAAGATCTTAGAGTAAATCAAGAAAATTGTAATATGATTGCTTGAATGAAAAGGAATATACGTACTCCATATATGCATCGAATTTCTCGCAATTGTTCAAAATATATTAATGAGTGATTTCGAATTCGTCTTTAGTTAACTTCACATATTTACCTACACCAAGTGGCTTAACTTTTGGGCAGAAAATAGACAACCTACTGTCGTTATGAAAATCAAAGTTATGTTCTGGTCTATTAAATCCTGTCTCCACATCAGTTAAGTACATTGAACAAAAAGTCAAGCATTCATTTGCTATATAAGCCTCTGCAATAGACCCCT
>JAOQMS010000005.1:6776320-6788373 GCA_027563885.1 Erythroxylum longipes
ATCCCAAACACATAAGTACTTATTGAAAATAAGTACTTATCATTTCAGCAGGTTGATTTCAGCAGGTTATCAACTGCCACCGCTCCCCCAAACTAAGCCTTAATAGGCTCATTTACTCCTCTCCTTCTAGCTATTTTAGGTCTTCCTAGCATAACTCTTTTGGCTAGGGGATTTATTAGTTCTGCATCAACTGTAGGCCAGAAAATTGGACCTCTAATAGGTTGCAACATATGCTCATACAATGCCACGAATTTGGACTTCATGTAGCACTCATCTATATATGCCTCCGGCTGTTGTTTAAAATGGTGAACAACATTTACAGCATGCTCACAAGGATATCCATACAACTCCCACACCCAACAACTACATGATTGGTGTCTACCAATCCTCACAATATGCTTGCCATTACCTTTGGAAACTTCATATGCTCCATCAACATTCCAGACTATTCTCCATTACATAACATCTTTCTTATTCTTCTCTAATTTCTTCATGCTCCTGGGTGCAACATTTGACTCGAGCCATGCACATATTCTCTCCCATCCGCATGCCTCTTTATCACCATAATTCTAATGGTTTCAAGCATGCTTATAATTGGCCTATCTTTATCTGGTAAGATCCATCCATTTCATGTTTCACTCATGTTGTTATCAACAACTAGGCATTTCGATTTAAAGGATTGGTAAAATCTTGTCTATCTATTCTTCGAATATTCAAGCAATGATGATGCACATCCAGGTTTGATTTTATCCAATCTTTTCAAATGCTCATTAAAATCATCTACCTACATTGAGCAAGCATAATTCCAAAATTGCTTTCGTGAATCTTTTCCCTTTCAATTCATATGCCAATTATGGTATATATGCCTAGCACACATCCGATGAGTGGCATATGGTATTGTCTCTTCCACTGCTTCAATCAATCCCTATAACAATAGAATATATTGAGTTAATATATAATTGACATAACATCTAACTATTAATCAATGAATAAAAAATACCTTTTGCATATTTGATATTATTGTTAGTCCTTTACCACTACCCAATTCTAAGTCCGAAGCCAGAAAACTCATAAACCAGGTTTAAGAATCTGTTTTTTCTATCTCAACTATAGCCCAAGCCAACGGATATATCCCTTCATTACCATCCCTCCCAACTGCACTTAATAATTGACCTTGAAATTCAATATTAAAAAAGCAGCCATCAATACCAAAAATTGGCCTCAAATGCCTCCATCCACGTTTCTTGGCATTAAAAAATATGTATAATCTTTTGAACTACGAAAAAGACATAAAGAAGTATTAACAAATGAATAAATAAATAAATAAATGTTATAATTATCAATAATATATAAACATTAATTTTGCATGCTTATAACAAACTAGTTTTTTCATTCTTTGACTCAATTGTTGATCCATAATTACTAATCCTTAACTCATGACCGTATCCTTGTAGATTCACATATTCATTCACATAATCACTCGCCCTTTCTTTTCTTAATCTCCTTTTTATAGCTCTACACATACTTGAGTTAACAAATATATTAAGCTTGTCTTGACATTCTTCAACCATTTTCACCATTGAGATACTAGGCTTCTTAAGTATTCTTTCCCTAAAATGTCTCATTAGGATCTTAGTGGAAACCAATTTTGGTTTGTTGATTGTAAAAGACTTGCGCTCAGCATTGTATGTCAGCAATTTAAAGCACCATTCATTCTTGTCACAAACTAAATACAACTCTCATAGGCATCCCTCAATACGTCTCACTCTTATCCAATGTCTTTCACTTTTTCTAAACTTCACATTATAGTTTGTCCACATTGTGTAATCCACAATAGACTCTCTAAATTCTTTTACAGGGCCAAACTCCATCCCCAATCTCCAATTTGCTTCGACATCGGATGGATTATACCTAATACAATTACTTGGTTTTTGCAATGGTTCATGAGGCTCGTCTCCGCTTGGATATTCATCACTATCAATAAAACTATCAAAATTAGTCGACTCAATTTCAACTAGTTGGTGGTCATTGGGAATGTCAACTTGTATAAAACCCTCGTTATGTTCATCATCATCCACCTCTTCATCAACTCCTTTGCCAACTCCTTCGCTAACTCCTTCAGAAGCTCCATAACTTCCCTCCTCTCTTTCACTAACTCCATCCTCTCCTCCAGATATATGCAATATGTCTAGTACAAATGATAGGATGTCTAACATATGAGTTACATAAATATAAATTATTTGGTGGATTTTCATTAGATTAATGAGCCTTAGACAACTTTCATTTGATTTAATTAACCTTAAAGACTCACTAAATTCAAAATCGGGTACCCTGTAATAGGCCTTATCAACTTGAAGGTATCCTAATTCCTTCCTCATCTCACATATTTTCCTATAGCTAACAAAATCTAGGTCTACTTTATCAAAAATATTTAATTCCCTATCAAATCTGGCTCTACAATGAACTTTCCACCATAAAACAACCTTATACTTCCAAATTCAGCCATCATATGCCTATTCAAAATAAATATATAAAGGAAAGTGTATCACTAAAAAGCATAGATTTAAATGATATTATCAACACTATAATGGATACTGTATGCACAATTAGAGGATAACATAACCACTTAAACATATCAAATTTGATAAAATAATCCCAATAAACTTAAACTAATAATCATGCAACATAAGTAAACTTAAACTACTATAAATCATGCATCGTAACATGATACTAATAGATTATCAACAACTTTTTTCCATTTCTAATTCATCTCCTTATTATCAACATTAGTTTATGCATCATAAATTCTCGCAAACTACACTTGTATTCTTTACTCATCTATAAAATATTAAACCTAGTCCATACAACATGTCACCGTTCAAGGTCAAAATTTAAAAATATAAGGTAAAATTATGAGTGTTCATACACTTCAAAACTCGCAATGCAAGGTGGCAACATATTGATTAAGGTGTCATCACCTAAAATTAAGGGTGCAACTCATAAAATATTATTGTGTAATCATTCTTGACTTTAAAAGATCAAAACTAAAAATGGATTACTGATTTTGTAAGTAATTAACAGAGGAGATATGAGGTAGACGAAGAGCACCAGATAAAACTTGATCTTGAATAAAGTGACAGTCAATGAAAACATGTTTCATTCTTGAGTGGCATACATGATTTGAACCCAAATATATATCACAAAAATTATTGCAATAAATGACAAAAATGTGAGGAAGAGGGAGATCAAGATCAAACAAGAGATAGCACACCCATGTGAGTTCAATAGTAATTATAGCAACAAAGTGATCTTCAACCTCTGTAAGCAATGTTGTATGCTTCTAATGTCTTTTACACCAAAATCTAATGAAAATATATGGGAAGATACTATTGCTGGAAGTTTGACTCTTGGTATAATTCAGAACTCATATAGGCTATTATTAATCCCTTATGCATGAATTTCTTGCCCTGTGCATGAATAACATACATGTAGAGGCAGAGCAGTCACCAGCTATATATATAGTCCATACAAATTGATGATTCTTATATGAACATATAAGAATCATCAATTTGTATGGACCATATTTATTATTCCAAGTTATTTTAAGTTAGTTGGGTGAAAGTTTAATTGAAATGTGCAAGACAAACAAATTTGTATCATAGAAAACCAACATATTCATTACCAATATCCAGACTTCTCATGTACAGGGGACCACAACTTACATCTAATATATCAACAAACATAGGGGACAACACATAAACAAGCAGATTTAGGAGACCACACATATAAAAACATAAAACCCAGACAACAATGAACCTACCATGATGAAGTGTCAACTTTTTGTTCAGAAACCCGAAGAACGTGTGAGTTGAGTTGCTTTTAACGTTGGAAACGATGTGTGCGACAATAAAAATAATTATGGTGCAACTGAAATCGTTTGAGGAATAACACAATTAGGGATTGAATTTAACATATTAGGGATTGTGTGAAAGTGAAGAAATTTAACATATTAGGGATTGTGTGAAAGTGAAGAAGAACGCAGATTAGGATTAGGGATTGTTTGAGGAAGAAGCAAATGATGTGGATTGGTGGTTCTTTAAAACATTGCGTCTCCTGCACTAAAAGCTAAGGGAGCGTTGGGTTTATGGATGAAGAGAACAAACTGGTGTATTTAACCCATCACGCGTTGCTTATGAAGAGAACAACACGATGCGTTTAAATGGAGGTCAGCACCCCCAAGATATTGCCTTATAAATTCACGTGGGATCCACCTCTTTTAAAAACATTCCACATCAGTGAATGGTGGGTCCCACATTTAGAAAAAATTTTTAAAAAAATCCATGTCAATAGATAACTGGCAGTGGCTTAACACCATTAGTAGTCATGGATGACATCAGTGTAAACTTTAGCTCTTTTGGCCAATTTCTATAACATAACACACTTTAGGTCATATGTGTGTTCCTAGGCAATATTTTAAAAATCAGACTAAAAGTTCGGTAAGACAAGAAATTTAAGGTTTAAAAGATTTAACTGATATTAAACTATCATAAAATCGAATAAATATTAATAAACTTAAAGAATTTGAAATATGATTGAAATAGATTTTTCTTATCCATCGAATAATTTGAAGTTTAATTGAAAAAAGAGATTGTTAAATGAAATTAATTGATTTATTTTAATTTATAATAACTTATTAGTATACAAAAATTGACCAATTAATAAATAAACTAATTAAACAAGAGTTTTTAAAATAAATTGAACCAAAAAGTAAGACAACTCAAGGTTTTTACAGTTGAATCAGTAAAATTAGTTGAGTTTTTTAATCATAAGTTTTTGGTACGCTTACTCAAAGACTTTCAAGAAAATACCTACATTCTTCTAGAAACACTCTACGGACTAGGATTGCACTTATATATATATGAGTCATACATAATAATTTTCACAATGGTAAATATATCAAATTTCAACTATCACACTCTAAGAAACGCCTGAAAAATTGCATATCTATATATATGAGTCATACTCTATTAGGCCTTTATTTTAAGATATTGCGCATAGGGATTTTGTGTCAGATTTCCTCTACATTGATGTAAAAGATGAATTTTTTGATATGTACAATGACATTTTTGTAGTCAAAATAAATTTAAATTACTTAGTATGATAAGAAATTTATCCTAAGAATCATTAAAATGATAAATGGATTTATCAAAAAAATGCAAAGCTGAAAAATGATGATAAAAATATTTGGACGAGGAAATTAATGATAATGAATAAGTTTTTTGTTGGTGTTATAATTGTATATGCAATGGGTGATATGAGTTTGAAAGCAATACGTTCTTAAAATTAAGGGTGTGCTTGTTTAGTGGGTATGAAAAAAGAAGAATGGGTATGGAATGAAAGATTGAGTTTGATAAGGGGATATGATTATAGGGTTATTATTTTGATTACCACTTTTGGGTAATACCCCATTCCTCTCCTAATCTAAAGGAATGGATATCATTGCTATAGAGGAATTGGTTAATTAATTATATTATAATTAATTAAAATATAATTAATAGTTAATTAAAATATAATTCATTCATTAATTAAAATATTACAATTTCATTTATTAATTAAAATATTGTAATTAATTAATTAAAATATAATTATTCATTAATTGAAATATTATAATTAATTAATTAATTACAATATAATTAATTACAATATAATTCAATTAATTAAAATATTATTAATAATTAATTGACTATAATATAATTAATTAAAAATAATTCATTCATTGATTAAAATATTGTAATTAATTAATTAATTAATAATATTTTAATTAATTAATAATATTGTAAATTAATATTATTAATTAATTAAAATATTATTAATTAATTAATTAAAATATTATTAGTTAATTAGTTATAATATAATTAGTTAAAATTAATTACAATATTTTAATTAATGAATATATTATAATTGATTAATTATAATATAATTAATTAATTAATTAAAATATGCTAAATTTTTATTTTAATATTTTTACAAACCAATCACTGACAATGGTAATGGTAACCATTCCTTCCTCTTAACCAACCATTATAATTATAATAATAATATCCATTCTTATTCCTCACTATATTCATTTCAATTCCTATTACTATTCCTCTGTGCGGATCAACCGCTCCCTAAAATTTAAGATTAGGTCCTATATAAATATAATACTTATGGTCTTTATGGTGCTCTACGTAGGTCTTATCATATGAGTGTGTAGTAAGCTGAGTTTGTTTTTGTGAATATTATGTATCATCTTGTCCAATGAGTGCCAGATTTCTCTCCATTTTATTTATGCAAATCCATGTATATCTTATGTTTTTTAAGTGGGAATAGATTGCAAATTCATATCTTATGCAAGTTCTTGAACTTTTGTTAATGGAAGTTGAGATAACAGGTTAAAGAGCACATAATCCTCGTAGATTCACAATTAGGACGAATAATTAAAATCATAAATACCGGATTGAAGTTAGAAACAATGTTCATATTAATTTCTAATACTTGTAAATATTTAATATTATTTCAAATAATATTTAAAATTATAATATAATTTTTAAATTTTATATAATTAAAATTTAGTTTCTTATTATTAATGTTTTAAAAACCAGAATGGACATCAAATCGGTCAAAGAAAAAATTTAAGGTTTAAGGGTTTAATTGATATTAAATCTCTATTAAACCGGTATATAATATATATGAAGTAAAAATTATAAAAATAAGTAAAAATAGTATAAAATAAAATACTTTATAGAAATAAATATGCATTAATAGTGTTTATTAATATATAATAAACTAATAATATATATAATAATTTAGAGTCAGATTGAATCTAACATAAATTCTTAAATAATAATAAAAATAAAAATTGTATTATATATTATCATTTATTTAAAGACTTATAAAAGTTTAAGTATATTTAAAAAAAGTGAATAGAAAAACTCTAACTTTATTCTAACTTCTTTTTCAATATACTTTAAACATACTTCTTTATAATTTAAATATTATTTTTAAAACATTCTTAAATTATCTTAAGCAAAATTACTTATATATACTAATTAATAATTCAATTTATTAAATAAATTTATGATAAAAATAATAATTAGTTTTTAACAATGATAATTTAAAATTTTCAATTAAAATATAAGGAGATAAATAAAGAACTTAAAATTTGACAAATATAATTTATTAGCGAGATTAAATAAATTTAGTATTTTTTAAGGATAAAAATTAATTCATTTTTTAACAATAATAATTTAAAACAAAATTTCAAATAAAATTTAAATATAATTTATTAATTAAAATGTGTGAGAATTGAAAAGAAAAAAAAGTTAGATCAGAAATTCAGAAGATTTAAGATTACATTTTATTAGAACATAAGAACTACACACAGCAGGGAGAGAAACTCATGATGGTCCCACATATTAAAGAACAATGTTGGTCTTGATACAAAGGTCACCTTAGGACTCAAACTTTCACCGAAGTTGATCGCCAACACTCTTTGTACGACATTCTCACTTAGGTCTGCTTAAGCAAGACTTCAGTCTTCAACGACCCTCGAAGTGTTTATCTCGCACACTCGAAGAAACAATGCTACGAAAGGAATAAGAAAATAAAGGCAACAACGAAACACAAGAAAGATACGGTAAAACTAACCTTTATATTACTTTCCCTAAAAAGAATGCTAGGAATGCTCTATCTGAATGAGTTGAGAGCAAAGCTCGAATGAGCTATATATAGGCACTCTAACTTGTAAGCCAAGTTACATTCAAATTCCCAATCAAACTGAACTGCCTAAGATTGTACTAAGATTATGTCTATCTCTATCATATTACATCACGTGGACCAATTGGTGACACCCCCATCCAAATATGACTCTAACTGATAAGATAGAATCTACAAGATAATAGAAAGATAAAGTTTACATTCAAATAGGAAACTAGCATCCTTATCCTCAGAAATCTCCACTATCTTCAGATGTTAAGTCCCACTGTAACTCTAACTCCTAGTTGTCACCACATCATCCAAGATCTCCCTATGATCTCTATCCGCTGATGATGAAGTGTGATATTGCCGAAACCCACATAACACACTGGCTTGATCCAATGCTTCCCATAACAAATCCGCTAGTCATGGTCCATTCATCCGAGCTTGGGCCAAGTCCTTAGTCTATCAAGTCCTTAGCCTGGGTCGAGTCAATCTCCACAAGTTCTAAGACTCTACCAAAATTCGTACCAAGTCTGATCCCACTCGCCTATGTTTGACTTAGTGTTTTCGCATGCCTCCCTCATGCGTATAATCCAGCTAACCTTCCTCTTAAAGCACCTCATGAAGGTTGTTAAGAAGTGCTCCGAAGTTTAAGGTTCTAATAAACCACCCCCACTAGATGGATTCGACGCTCTCGTCAAATTAGTATGAAGGTAGGCATTCACCTGGTCCTCGAATTGCCACAAAGTCGTATCTTTATCCCAATTAGGTTCTGCGATAGGTTTACCTTTCCATTGAATCAAGAATTTGGTTCGTTGGTTCTTCTTGTGTTGACCCATTGTTCGATGATCTAGGATCTTCTCTACTTGATCCTCGAATTGTTTCCTCACAACTGGTGGCGCTCGCTTCACCTGACTCTTATTCGGATCTGATGCATCCTCATAGTAAGGCTAGAGAAAAATAACATGAAAAGTAGGGTGTACCTTTAACCGTTCGGGCAATCTTGATCTGTATGCCACATTCCCCACTTTGTGTAGCACTTCAAACGGTCCATCATACTTTGGCACCAAACCCCTATGAACTTGCTTACTCGAGATCTTTTTCCAAATCTGTGGGGTTAGTTTTAACAAAACTTTATCTCCCACGTCAAATTCTAACGGTCTCCTCCGAAGATCCGCTTACTTCTTCATCTGTCAAGAAGTTTTCAAAGACTGTCCCTCACCTCATCCAACAATTCTTGTTTCTCCATCGCAAACTTATGCGCCGCAGGACATTTGCCTCCTGTCCTTTATTGAGCAATCTCTTGTGGTGTGAGAGGCTGTTGTCCCAACACAATCTTAAAGGGACTTTTCTCCGTAGCCGAAGATCCATACAAGTTATAGCAAAATTATGCGGTATTAAGTAAACTCAACTAATTACATTGACTTGCACTTACATAATACCATAGGTACTCCTCCAACAAACCGTTGATCCTTTCTATTTGGCCATCTATTTATGGGTGATTTATTGTTGAAAACTTCAAATCATAACCCATTATATTCAAAAGGGACGTCCAGAATCATCCTGTAAATTTGGCGTCTTGATCGCTCACAATATCAGCTGGAACTCCAAAATACTTGACAACGTTCTTGTAGAACAGCTCGACTGCAACATCCAAGGGACAAGTCACGAGAGTTGGCACGAAGATCGCATACTTGGAGAATCTGTCAACCACCACCATGATTGACGCCATGTTGTCCACCTTTGGAAATCCACTAATGAAATCCATTGAAACATCCACGGTCTCTCGGGGATGGATAAGGGCTGTAGCAAACTGGCTTCCTTCTGTCTCTCTGGCTTATCCAACTGACAAACAAGGCACATCTTGATGTAACATTCCACGTCATTCTTTATCTTTAACCAAAAATAGAAACAAGATAGGAGCGCTAGCATCAGTTGGACTCTTGGGTGAACAGCCCACTGCGAGTCATGCATCTCCTTCAACAACTGTTTCTGCAATCTACCAAAGCTCAGTACATATACTTGCCTACTCTTAGTCATCGAAAGCTCATCATCATCGAGTCAAAACATGCGTACAACACCTTCCTTGACTTGAGAAATCAACTTATAGTACATGATGTCTATTGGAGCTGCTACTTTAATTTGCTCCAACAGGTTGGACTCCACCCTCGTGATTGAATAAAGGGTCGCAAATACCTCCTTCCTACTCAAGAAAACTGCCACGTTATTGTGCCTCCCCAGTTTATGCTCCCACACAAAGTCATACTCAATTAGAAACTCCTACCATCGGGCTTATTTTACGGACAACTTCTTTTGGGTCCTGAAAAATGTGGGTCCTAAAAAATGTGTTAGGAATATTATCCGTTCGGACAACGAACCTAGTTCCCAACAAATATAATCACCACGTCTTAAGGCAATGCACCACCATAAGCATCTCCTTCTCGTGCGTCGAGTAACACTGCTCCGCACCATTGAGCTTTCAGCTCCCAAATGCTACCGAATGATCCTCCTGTACAAGGACTCCGCTAATGTCTTTGTTCGAAGCATCAGTATGTACCTCAAATGGAAGATAGAACACAGGCAGTTTCGACACAAGTTCGGTTGAGATCGTGGCTTTAAGTTTCTCGAATGCCTCCTCATATGCACTTGACCAACACCACTCTTGCTTCTTCTTTAACAAGTCCGTCAATGGCGTCGCTTCTTAGAGTATCCCATAATGAACCGCCTATAGTAGTTCGCCAGGCTGAGAAAACTCCACAATTCTCATGCTGTCGTAGGAGCCTCCCACTCAACTATCACTTTCACCTTTTTTAGATCCATCTTGACCTGACCCTTGCTCACCATGTAACCCAAGAATCTGATCTCCAACTGGGCAAACTCGCACTTCTCCATCTTCATGTAGGGCTTGTGCTGCCTTAGTCTTTCGAACACTCACCTCAAGTGTTCCACATATTCTACCATGTTAGTGCTATACACCACGATGTCATCTAAGTAGACCACCACAAACTCATCCAAGAAATCGTACAACACATCATTCATAAGGTAGTAAAATGTAGCAGGAGCGTTAGTTAATCCAAACGACATAACTAAAAATTTATAAGATCTATACGGAGTTACGCACGTTGTCTTTTCCTCATCACCCTCAGCTATCCGCACTTGCCAATACCCACTCTGAAGATCCAACTTAGTGAACACCTCTGCCTTTGACAACCTGTCCATCAAATCCTAAATCGAAGGTACCGGATACTTGTTTTTGATCGTTACCTTGTTCAATGCTCAATAGTCCACACACATTTGAAGTGTACCATCTTGCTTCTTCTGAAACAATACCGGGGCATCGTACTAGGGCTTTGGATGGTTGGATGAACCCAGCTTTTAACAACTCAACAAGTTGTTTTTGAAGTTTCGCCAATTCCAATGGGGACATCCTATGTGGGGCACGTGCAGGTGAGATTGCTCCAGGAACCAACTCGATCCTATGATCTACCTTACGATGAGGGAGAAGAGTTTTTGGAAATTCTTTCGACATCGCCTCCTGAAACTCCCTCAACAAACTTGCAACCGCATCGGGGACTTCCACCACGTTGTCTTCATTGATTTCTCACATGGCAGCGAGATAGGTCTCCATGCCTTTCTTTAACCCTTTCTTGATGCTCATGACTGAAACATGTCCCATAGAAGTTGTAGCATCCGTCGTTCCACCACCGAACTCACAACAATTCACGTAGAAGGAATACCTCCAAGCTCGGATACAGCACCACCTTTGCTGTTTTGAGGAAATCAGTCCCCAATATCATCTCGAAATCCTCCAACAGTGTAATAATGAAGTTCATCTTGGCATGCCAACTTCCATTTCTGACTGGAATGTTGTAAGCAATTCCCTCAACTGCTTGTACCTTCCCTGAAGGGTTTTAATCATAATTGGGGCC
The DNA here is from genome assembly GCA_027563885.1 of Erythroxylum longipes. Taxonomy (NCBI): domain Eukaryota; kingdom Viridiplantae; phylum Streptophyta; class Magnoliopsida; order Malpighiales; family Erythroxylaceae; genus Erythroxylum; species Erythroxylum longipes. The sequence continues at coordinate 6,787,990 of JAOQMS010000005.1, forward strand.
TTAGACACTCTTATGCCCAACTTTTGAACCATCTTTTCTACTAGAAAACTGTGGGTCGCACCCGTATCTACCATTGTGGTCACATCTTTCTCCCCAACCTGTACACCCACGTACATTAGTCTATCAAATGGAACTGACTCGCTACTGACCGCATTAAGCAAGGTGATCGGATTTAATGCTGCATCTTCCAAACATTCATCATCTTCTTCGGATAACAGTTTATAGAATAAATGCATAGGAATGAATTGAGGGCATTTTTTTGGCATTTAACTTAAGTACCAAAAGAGCTTAAGCTTATAAGGAAAGATAAAGTGGACTTTTGGGACTCATTAAGGGTACATTGGGGAAAAGGAATTGTGGACTTGTCATCTTAGAAGAGTGGTA
>JAOQMS010000005.1:6792887-6809520 GCA_027563885.1 Erythroxylum longipes
AGAAAGAGAAGATTAGCAATCCTTGCAAGGCATTGGAACTCCAAGATAGTTAGAGATTTTTGTAATTAAGTTAGTTAGGAACTTTTGTATTTTAGAATCATTTTAAGCATAAGCATTCAATTGTTTCATGTGTACTTTCGTATTTTGTATTTTGAAATGAGTTTGTATAAACTTTATTTGGGTTCATTAATGAAATAGGATTGGATTTTTTTTCTTGTGAAATCTTTAAGTTTTGATTGTTTGGTGTTCGATTGCTATGGGCACGCCACCCTTATGGGATGACAGGCTTCATTTTGTCTCCGAATGTTGAGGTTCTAAAAAAGAAAAAAGGGACCTTACAAGGTAATGTGCTCAAGTATGACTTCCGAATGTTGGGCTCCGGAAACGGGTCCCAACACTCATCCTCCACGAGAGCTTGGCATCTCCATCTAAGTACATGGCCGTCACATTGACTTTCTAAGTATCGGGCACCCTAACAGCCACAAAGTATTGCTCCATATCCCACAAGAAATTTTCCAACAGCTTAGCGTCCCGCACGCCTTCGAATACCCTTGGTTCACGTACCTTCACAGATGAAAGTTGTGGTCTGGAGCTTTCAACTCGATCAACATCAATCGTTGCAACGGCACGCCTTAGGCCCTCAGCACAGTGATCTCTAACTGGGCCTCCTCTTGTGCCTTCAATAAGTTTGCTATCTGTTATTGCAACTGTTGCATTTGTGTCTCCAGCATCTCGAATTGAGTGTTGTGAGATGTGACCTCTTCCTTCCCTTGAGGAATTGGCGCAATAAGTGCCTCTACCCTAGTCACTCGTTCTATCAAGTTGCCTACTGCCATCCTGAAAATTTGGCTCTGATACTAGTTAATACAAAGGTCACCTTGGGACTCGAACTTTCACCAAAGTTGATCGCCAACACCCTTAGCATGATAGTCTCACTTAGGTCCGCTTAAGCAAGTAAGCATGTCAATGGTCCGGGCTGGCCTAGGCCAATTTTCCCATGGTGGACTGCGAGCCGACCCGTGGCCAGAGCTATGGCCCACCGGGCCACGAGCAGGCCAGCCCCGGCTGGCTCGTCTATTTATTTTTTAAAAAAGAATTCAAAACGACGTCATTTTGGACAAAACGATATTGTTTCGAAAAAAGGGGTGTGGACTATGGTCGGACCATGGCCTGCCCGTAACCCGACCAACCCAGGCCAAAAACGGGCCCAGCCGGGCCGGACAGGCCATAATTGACATCCCTATAAGCAAGATTTCAACCTTCAACGACCCTCAAAGTGTTTACCTAGCAAACTCGAAGAAACAATGCTACGAAGGCAATAAGAAAATAAAGGCAACAACGAAACACAAGAGAGAGATGGTAAAACCAACCTTTATATTACTTTCCCTCAAAAGAATATAAGGAATGCTCTCTTTCTGAATGAGTTGAGAGCAAAGCACGAATGAGCTATATATAGGTACTCTAACTTAGAAGACAAGTTAAATTCAGAATCCCACTCAAACTAAACTGCCTAAGATCGTGCTAAGATCACGTCTATCTCTATCAGATTACATCACGTGGACCAATTGGATGACACCCCCATCCGAATAGGATTCTAACTGATAAGATAGAATCTACAAGATAACATAAAGATAGAGTTTACATTCAAATAAGAAACTAGCATACTTATCCTCGAAGATCTCCACTATCTTTAGACGTTGAGTCCTACTATAACTCTAACTCCTAGTTATCGCTACATCATCCAAGATCTCCCCACGATCTCTATCCGCTAATGATGCAGTGTGATCTTGTCGAAGCCCACATAGTACACTGACCTGATCCAATGCTTTCCACAACAAGTCTGCTAGTCGTGGTCCATTTATCTGAGCATAGGCTAAGTCCTTAGTCCATCAAGTCCTTAACCTGGGTCGAGTCAATCTCCATAAGGTCCAAGACTGTATCAAAATTTGTACTAAGTCTGATTTCACTCGCCCATATTTACCTTAGTGTTTTTGTATGCCTCCTTCATATGTGTAATCCAGCTAACCTTCCTCCTAAGGCACCTTATAAAAGTCACGGAGAAGTGCTCCGAAATTTAAGGGTCTAACAAGTCCCACATGAAACCAAAGTCATTGCTTAATTGAATGGTCAAAGAAGAGATAAAAGGAGTCAGAGGTGGGTCCCACATGTTGGTTTCACTGAAATCGTCCAATTTTTTTAAAAAATCAGCCAGCCGATTTTTATTTATAAGATTATAAATATAAATTAGATCAGAAATTAGATTGGTTTTTATTTATTTTGATCGAGCTGACAGTTGGATCAAATTTTCAAAACATTGCTTATTATAGTAAAAGTAGGAAAATTATATCAAGTTTTAACTCTGAATGGGTTTATTAAAATTATATAAAAATATTTTACTTTTAAAAATGTCAGTAAGTAATACTTTGGTCCACCTCAAAATTCTTCTACTAAGACCTGGTCACGTTTTATAAAATTCTACTTCCCCATTTTTTCTCGTACGTGATCACATCAGAGGAACGGCACACGAAGGTTTCCACTGGAAAAAATGAAAGCAAGAGGCGGCGGAAGTCAAGTTCTTGGACTTGTTTCCTGCATAGTATGGCTTTCTTCATTCCACGTTTTTGGGTAACGTTCTTTATGGATCATGAAACTTGGAAGTGTGAATCGCATTTAGTATATGTTTAACACATCTATATCATGCGGAGCTTTACTTTTCCTTAATACATTTGTTCTGATCAACTCTCTCTTCTGCAACTTCTTGTACTGCATTTTGCAACTACTTTTTCGTTCTGCATCCATGTTCATCATAAAGTCCCATCTGGTTTTTATCCTTAATTTTCTCTGCTCACTTTTTCTGAGTTCGGGAACTCCAACTGACCTAAATTGCTTGAACTCTGTTAAGGGTTCCCTGGTAGATCCGTATGGCTTTTTAAGTTCTTGGAACTTCGAGAATACAACAGAAGGCTTCATATGTAATTTCACAGGAGTTGAATGCTGGCATTCTGACGAAAACAAAGTCTTGAATCTAAGACTCTCTGGCATGGGGCTCAAGGGTCGGTTTCCTGAACGCCTCAGAAGCTGTACGTCACTGGTGAGGTTAGACCTTTCAAACAACGAACTTCACGGTCCTATTCCACTTGACATAAGTAGTATAATCCCATTTGCTACTTCTGTTGATCTCTCCTCTAATAATTTCTCTGGTGTCATCCCTCCAAAAATTGGAAGTTTGTCATATTTAAATGTCCTTAAACTAGATCACAATCGTTTAACTGGAAATATCCCCAGGGAAGTAGGATATTTGAATCGCCTCAAAGTTTTTTGTGTTGCTAACAATCTGTTATCAGGGCAAGTTCCAAATTTCACAAATATCTATTTTGGAACGGATACCTATGCAAACAACATAGGTCTTTGTGGAGGGCCTTTAGAGCCCTGCAAAAGACGTAGAACCATGAAATTCGATTTCTCATTCAAAGGTGGCTTCATAATCGGATATGTGGTCTCTTTTGTTTCGGTCATTGTTGTTTCTGTTTCCCACTGCGTTCCTTTCGTGCGAGTAAGAAACAGTGAAAAGATGATCACGGTCGCATCGATGGTTATGCTGATGTTACGGACCAAGAACAAGGAAAACGTTCTTGATCAAGTCACAGGTTTGCCAACCATGAAGATCCCGCAAGAAGAGCTGAGAGAGGTACTCTTATCACACCAATTACTGCATACTTATCATTATGTCAATGGAATGAAGCTGGGCAGTAACTTAGCCACTAGTTTGTGAACATGCAAATTCTTTGAACTGCTAAATTCCTTTACGAGTCATGTCAGGTTTCTACCAGTTCTTTTTTTTTTTCCCCTTATAGATGTGATTTACTCTGAATGAAGTTAATCTGAGGCTTATGCTTGACCACAGATTTCTAGGTTGGAGAAGAAGATCACAAGACTGAGCTATGAAGAACTCTCCGATGCAACAAATGGATTTGGTGAAGAAACTGTTATCGGGTGCGGAGAAACAGGTATAATGCATAAGGCAACACTCCCTAATGGCTGCTTCCTTGCAGTGAAGAAGATGGATAATAGTGAATTTCTGGAGGAACGCTTTGTATCTGAACTGAAAACGCTTGGCACATTCAGACATGCCAACTTACTGCCACTCCTGGGATTCCACAAGAACTCGACAAAAATGCTTTTGGTTTACAAATTTATGCCCAATGGTAACCTATACGACAGGCTACATCCTAGGAAATGTGAAGCACAAATCATGGATTGGCCTGAAAGAGCTAAAGTTGCTGTAGGCATAGCGAGGGGTTTGTCATGGCTCCATCAGAAACGTACCATGCGGATAATCCATCTTGGCATAAACGCCAAGTCCATCTTACTTGACCACGACTTTGAGCCAAAGTTGTCGAATTTCGGAGAGGCAATGCTCATCAGGGAAAGGGAAAGTGAAATCACGAGAAATTTTTATGTGAGCACCGATTTATGGCAAGGTGTTTTCATGAAGGATGACGTTCACAGCTTTGGAGTTGTGCTTCTTGAGCTCATTACTGGGCTGGACACTCGGGAAATGATGACCAATACCTTGGAAAGCTATCATTGCTTTCTCAAAGAATTTAAAAGCCGACTTTTGAGCAGTTCTTGCAGTCCTGAGAGTTTGATTGACAAAGCTCTTCTGGGAAAAGGATTTGATGGTGAGATATTTTGTTTCCTAGAAATTGCATGTGCATGTGTTCAGTCTGCTTCCGAGAGAAGACCTACAATGCTCGAGGCCTATGAGAGCTTGAGAGCCATAGGTACGTGTCAACCCGAATTTTCCGTTGAAGGTTACTCAGAAGATGAACGCATGGCGATTGAAATTGCAGAGAATTCGACTAAAGCAGAACACCTGTGTATATGAGCCACCATCTTCTTTTGCCCAACTTTCTTATAACTAAGTTCCGAAAAATAAAATTCTATTGTAGCTTATCATCAGCATAATATACAGAGCCAGATACTCTTTGAGTTTTGGCTTGTCCCATATTGATTTAAAAAAATAATTAAAACAAAGTTTTTATTTATATAAGGAAGGTATTACTTCCTTACTTAGATGTCACTAAAAAAACAATACATTATGTGATGTTTAATTAATAAAACGTTACTAAATGTCAAATTTTTTGCGAAGTTTTCGAAACGTTGCAAAAAATTTAAATTTTTTATGACATTTTAATAAAACGTCGCAAATTAGCAATATTTTTTACGATATTTTTTAATTAAAACGTCATGAAATGAAATCAAATCAGAGAAGAAGAAACGTCAAAGTAGAAACCTGGTGGGAAATGAACGCGCGAGAGGAAAATGTATTAATTAAACAAAAGGTATAAAACGTTATGTGGACTGGTTACTATAATATTCTCTGTTGATGCCACTTTGGACCAGTTGTTCGCATAATTACCGGAAATGGTTTTGCTGTATAAAGATTGGTGGCCTGGATTGCTACAGTGGCTGATCTTTGTTGACTTTTTTTCTTTTGTTGTTTTGGCTGAGATTGCTTTTGTTTTGAGCAGGTTGGACCGGAGATTTGCTTACTGAAAACCCACGTAGACATACTTCCTGATTTTACTCCGGATTTTGGATCAAAACTTCTCTCGGTACTTCACTATATCATAAGTTGTTTAAGCTTCTAAAAAGTGGCAATTTTCTTTATGTTACTTGTTCCTCGTATGGTTTCCTGTCCATTCTTTGGAGACTAAATAGTAGTAAGAGGATTCTGACACTTGCGAGAGACTAATTGGTTGAAGACTCAAGTAGATTATACTTTTAATCATTCTTATCCAAGTGAATGATATTGTGAGTTTTGAAGGGGTTGTAACATTTATGAAGACCAGAGAATTATTGCTGTTATCTTGTAAATTATGTGATAAAACTTTCAGGATCTTTGTAATTTCAATTCTCTTCATTATGAAATTTTAGACTTCAACTTGACAGGCTTGTCCTTTCAATTGTGGTATATGGTGACTCAATGACATAACAACATCATCTTAAATTGTTTGAACCTCCTTTGACATTTCTCTAGTTGTTTATGACTTTGGAATACAAAAGTTTTATCTTATCCATTAGTCTAAACACTTATATAAACGTTTAAATCTTATAGCTCATTGTTGCTTTATTTGGTAATGAAGATTGCAGACAAGTACAATTTCTTAATCTTTGAAGATCATAAGTTTGCTGACATTGGAAACACAGCGACTAAGCAGCGTGATGTTTAGAATATGGGAATTTCTTGAGTATTTCTCAACAATCTATGTTGTTTTATCATGGCTTAAAGTTGTGGTAATAACTAATAATGGTAATACCATTGGTGAGGAGAATTTTTTTTAATTAAAAATCATATTCCTTGCTCATTGAAGTACTTGAAAAGATGTTGTTGTGCTCTGAAAGGAGAATGTGAATATATGTCAATACTGCATCCCGATCATTCTAAAGATTTGCTTGATTGCTATATTAGGAATGCAAATATAACATATTTCACATATTCAGCAGAAAATCATATGCAGGTAATTCCTATTACATGGTAATCATAACCCAATTGTGGTGGTAAGGAGGATTTTAGTTTTTCTGTTGTATTTTTTTATGTATTTGCTTGATAACTCTATATCAAAAAAATCATTTTCGAAGAATATACTTTATTGATTAATTTAATTATTATCTCACAACTGGCATTAATGAAAAATGTTTCCACTTGCAGGCCAACACATCTTTCCAGAAAATGAAGGATAGTGATGAAGATGATAGTGAGGAGGAAAGTTCTGAAGATGAGCAACCTAAAAATAAGAAGGTAAAAATTTTTTAGTTTGTTTTTGCTTATAATGTTATTTTAATTACTTGTATGACCTGCAATTCACATAAATTTTCCTTAAGTGAAGGTAGCTGATAAAAAGGAAAGTAGTAGTGAGGAGAGCTCCGATGATACTTCCAGTGAGGAAGAAGCTCTGATGATACTTCCAACGAGGAGGAAGATAGCGAGGATGAAAAATCTGCTAAGACTGCAAAGAGAGTAAATGGGGCTCAAGAAAAAGTTAGGAGTATTTTTGTTGCAAAATAATACTGTAAAAGTTAGAAGTACTACAAAAAATTGAAGAATAAAAAAAAGCTCTTGAAACTTTTATATACTCATATTTATATATTATACACTTATGATGTACTTTTTATATTAATTGGTGTATTATGACATGTTTCTGAATTGCAATTAAATAATAAATTGTTTACACGTATAAAATTCTTCTGATACATGAATAATTATTAAAATTAATGATATACTAAAAATTGAAGAATTAAATAAATAAAATTTACAAATAATATTGAATAGTTATTAAACAAATAAGATTTATAAAAAATTTTATTTTAAAAATTATTAAATTAAAATTATTTTCAAAAATGAAAAAAATAAAAAATAAAAAAATGTCGCGGAATGCCTTTTGCGACGTTTTTAAAAACGTCAGAATATTTTTTGCGACGTTTTCAAAAACGTCACAGAATGGGACTTTTCGCGACGTTTCTAAAAAACGTCGCGAAATGTGTCTTTCCATGACGCTTCTAAAAACGTCGTGGAAAGTCCAATCTTTCTGTGACGTTTTTAAAAACGTTGCGGAATGTCAGTATTTTCTGTGACGTTTTTTCAAAAACGTCGCAAAAACTTTTTGCCTACACCACATTCCGCGATATTTTTTGTGACATTTTTTAAAATGTCGCAAATGGTATTCTACGACGTTTTTTGAGATTCTGTGATGTTTTTTAAACGTCGCGAATGGTGTTGTTTTATTGTAGTGTGCACCAATACAAAGTTAAAGATTTATATAACAAATTTTGACTTTAGTTAAATTTCTCTTTTGAAGTAAGAGTTGAAGAGTTTGTTTTGGGTATTTCTTTGTGGGTTTCTTGGTGTATTGGGGTATTAGGTGAGAGCAAAAATTGTGGAATTGTAAGAATTTTTTTACATAGTAGATTTTCTTCTTGATGCTCGTGATTTTTTTCTTCAGTTTGGGAGTTTTTATGTAAATTCTTTTGTATTGTTATTATTTCTTTATTTTATGCTATTTTTGTCTATAAAATATCCTTGAGTGGTGTGAGTTTGGGAGGTCTAAATTTTCAACAGTTGGTATCAGAGCCAAGGTGTGTTTTTTTTTGAAAATTTTGAGTATGCTCTGTGGTTGTAGTTTTGACTGATCTTCCACATCAGAAAAGATTTTATTGAGAAAGGTTCATTTGGTGCGGTGGAGCTTTGGTGTGGTAGTATAGAAGTGCATGTCTAGGAAAATTCTGGCCAAGGAAAGACTTGGTACTTAAGTGTGTCCTTTGTGACCTACCTCTCTTTCTTGAGAACTTAGCTGGTATATTATTTATTTATACTGTAAAATTTATCAAGGCATTAGTGCACAGAAAAAATGTCAGGAAATAGGGCTTCAAATTTTGTCAGATTTGAGGTGGAGAAATTCGAAGGGATAATTAATTTTGGCTTGTGGCAAGTGCAAGTTAAGGACATTTTGATTCAGTCAGAGTTACATAAGGCATTAAAAGGCAGACAAATCCCTGATATCAGCACTACTACTAGTGATATTAGCAAAACAGCTAGTACGGGCAGATCTAATATGAGCAATGAAGATTAGAAGGATCTGGATTTGAGAGCGGCAAGTGGGAAAAATGTCCTTACGAATGTGTATGGAATATCTACAGCAAAGGAGCTCTGGGAAAAGCTTAAGGATTTGTATTAAACAAATGGCGTATCAAATCGAGTGTACCTAAAGGAGCAGTTTCATACACTTTGGATAAGGGAAGGTACCAAAATTTCAGATCATTTAAGTATTCTCAATGGGATCGTCTCTGAACTGGAGGCAATTGGAGTTCATATAGATGATGAGGATCAAGCTTTGAGACTCATCTGATCTCTTCCACCTTCTTATGAACACATGAAACCTATTTTGATTCATGGGAAGGAGAAGATAGTTTTTTTTCTTCTGAAGTTACCAAAAAACTCTTTTCAAAAAAGAAAAGACTGGGTGCTGGAAGAAATGTTCCTCCTGAAGACTCAGCTTTGATGGTAGCTGGATATAGGAAGAAGAACTCCATAAAGAAAAAATAGTATGCTAAACGTGTGGACAATCTGGTCACTTAATGGAGAGACTGACAATGTAGCTAACATTGTCTCCATGGATGATGATTTTGCTTTTGCTCTTTAAAAGGGGGTGTATACATCCACATGGCATGCCACTAATCTCAAAGTTGTCATGATAGAGGATGTGTTACTATTAGCAAGTCCACAAATTTTGCACATGGGCATTAGTTTGGCATTGATGTAAGGTGTGTGGTGGAATTTATGTCGATGGTTGATGAACTTCTAGGAAAGCCAAACATGGGAGTTGCACCATAATTTTTTCAGCAATATTATTTTCGACATGTGCTAAAGTGAAAGGCTTGGAATTGGGTTATTTTGAGTGGGTATGCTTTTATAGTGGAGCATGATGCTGTGAAGCATGATAATTCTCTACATTGAGAGTTACGTTATTTTCAGGAGATCTTCATAAAAGTAGAGTATGGTTGTGGGATCAGCCAAAGTCGCTAAGGTGTAGATTGTTGAATTTTGGCTCCTTTGTTTGTTTGATATTGGTTGGGGAAAACAATTAGGGTAAGGCTCTTGCCTATATAAGGAGGGTGCTACCTCCTTGGTTAGATGCACCAATACAAAATCAAAGATTTGTATAACAAATTTTGACTCTAGTTAAATTCCTCTTTTGAGGTGAGAATTGGAGAGTTTGTTTCGATTATTTCTTTGTAGGTGTATTGGTGTATTAGGGTATTGGGTGAGAGGAAAAATTGTGTGATTGTAAGAATTTTCCACATAATAGATTTTCTTCTCGGTACCAGTGGTTTTTTCTCTAGTTTGGGAGTTTCCACGTAAATTCTCTTGTGTTGTTATTATTTCTTTATTTTTGGCTATTTTCGTCTATGAAATATTCTTGGGTATGAGTTTGAATTCCCAACAGATACTAAAGTGATGATGGTCTATGAAGATGTATGTAAGGATGAATAATGACTCCTTGGATCTCGTGCATGCCATCAAAACCAGTATGAAGTGTGGCCTGTCTTTTCTAATTCACTCCTTATACCTAAGGTCCTAATAAATGGTTTGGCTCGATGTAAAATCAATAGATCAAATTCAATTGACTGAATTTTAGGTCAAGGTTACATTTGAAGGGTAACCTGAACCATGTCCTGAAAAATTTAAGAATCCAAATCTTCTCTTTTATAACAATGTCATTTTAAGGTAGTTTGATCAAGATCTTGAAAATAGGTAGATGATACAGCTAATTGCTATCTCTCCAATAATTCTTAATTCAATGAAGAATAAAATCAACAATTCCTCAATTATGTAGTATTTTAGTGTATATATGCAAGTAAGGATTGAAGATTGTTTTTTAAATTTAAATAAATTAAGAAAGGATAATCGAGCACCGACAGAAATAACTAATATATATAGGCCAAAATAATTCCAACTGAACACTCCTAATAATAAAAAAGTAATGCACTATAGAAGATTTTAATTAAATTATTATTGAATTAAACTTAGTATTGATCTTTTTATCCATTATATGGCAAAGGAACATAGATTTAAGCTTTTGGTTCTTGAAAAATTTTAAAGTTCCTTTCTTTCTGTATAATATAAATGGTACAACTAAAAAACTAATCATGATAATGATAAGTCTCGTTTGTTATTAAGTTTAAATTTAGTTGCTCAGTCCATGATGCTTGGCCACTGAATTATATTACATTGCAAATTGTAAAAGAAAAGAAAGTTGTTACATAACAATATCGAATAATGGCTAAAAAAGGTCATGTGATTCAGTTACTAAACCATGGAGCACACATTAGAGCCATGCATGTAAGGTATGTCATATTTAACATTTACGTTATTTTTTATAAGCTCTTTATCAATAAAAGAACTCTCCCATACCTCAATTATTTTAACTTCTGAACTCAAGATAATGGTTCATATTTCAATTTCTTTAGTACTTGATATAGAACTTATTATGCATTACTTAAATGTATTTGGCTCAGATTTTGTTGATGTTATTGACATTCCTCTGAATCCAATGACTTTTTGTTTTGATGCCATTGACATGTTAATGGAATTTGGAACAATGCGTTTTACTATGCATTTTTAACCTGTAATTAACATATATTTATGTTCAATGATGTTGACGTCCTATGAAATCCCAATTATGTTTATATGGTCAATCTTGAACTTTCCTTATCATTTTTATCATTTAAATGATGTCAGTAGGAATGGCAATTCCGGCCCAGCTCGGCCCGGCCCGTTTTTGGCCCATTATGACGCCATTTTGTTTTTTAATTAAAAAATACCGACGGGTCGGGTTTGGCCCGTCCCACCACAGGCCGGCCCATCCTGGCCTGAACGCCCATTGACATGCTTGGATGTCAGTTAATGTTTTGCAAATTATGTGGTACATATGATCGTATAAATACAGTTTGTTTATGCTGGTTGGTTTCCAACAAGTTGGGCTTCAACCCCAAAGCTCAAGTGCATTAGAGGCAATGCAAAAGCAGAAGAAAAGCTTGAAACTGAGTAATAAAAAGGGAATCTTTTATTACAATAGAAACAGAAGTGATGTAGATTATTCAATAATTGAAGTCCCTCCCTACAACTCATGAATTAAGAATTATCACGGTAACAAGGTCTACTTGATATGAATTAGGAGTTAATGAAACCTTTTGCAGGAATCTTTCACAAAATATAAACCAAAGTATCAAACTCAAAAGGTAAAGAAGTATCGTTAATTTCCTCAGGCTCGTTCCAAGTTTGAAGAACCATTTGTATATACATACATATATACATACATACATACATACATACATACATATATATATATATTATTTCTATTATTATTATTATATATTAATTCCTTTTGACTACTGCCTTGTTTTAGCCGATCTAAATATCGACATTTTTTATAGAATTAATCTAAATTTAAAATGGTTCAGTCGACCCAGTCTACAAATCTATTCTAACTATCAACACATTCATCATTACTGGAGCTATTTGGAATTCTTGAAAATTATAACAACTCCAATGTTGTAAATGTTAGTTATAAACTTTCTGAAAATAGTTTTGATAGTTTGAATGGTTTTAGTATGACATATTGCCGTGATTTATTGATGATGATAAATGAGATGAAAGCTTTAGGAATTAATATAATAGAAGTATAATTTTATCACGGGTATATGACAAAAGCAGAGATTATGTTTTGTCTAAAGAGTAGACAATATCAATCCAGTTAGGGCTTATGTGACTGATGTAATGGATGGTAGTGCGAGAAATGAAAGTGGAGAATCAAGTGAAACACAACGTATAGAAGTATGAGAGAATGGTTGCCCAAGATCAAATGTTGAATTTGATCTTAAATGTATTCTTACAAACATTAGTTACACTGATGATAATTTGAATTCTTGAATGATATGTGCTCTAGTTATGAAGAATATGTAAGCTAGGGAAAATTATGATAATTATGCCAAAAATATTAGGTTGTTTGTGATGTTAATAACTTAGCTGATGTTATGAGGAAGTATAAAAGACCAATCTATGATAATTATGAGCAAAATGAAAAAAATCAATGAGATTACCTAGATTATGGAAGACAATGGCTAAAAGAAAATGATTTGTATAATTTACCATCCAATTATAATTATAGGATGAAATTATTTTTCCATCATATATTAAATTGTAATTAATCATGTTTTTTGGTTTTGATTTATTTTTTTACTTCATTTCCATATGTATTTTTTGCATTTATAGATTGCAACATAAGTAATTTTAGTTTAATACTTCTACATTATAATGTTCATAAAGAAACAAAATTGTTAAAGGTTTGGATGATGGATCTAAGGTACTTAAAACAATCTTTTAGTGATATAACTGCTGAACCAATCTTTATCTCCACCTCTAATGCCACCTATGTCCCAATAAGTTATACTCTAAGTACTTTGTCTTATTCCTACTTAAATTTAAAGCCCTTCAACTCTAATGTATCCCTCCAAAATTCTAGCTTAATATTGACATCCTCCTTTGTCTTATCTACTAAACAATGTCATTATTAAACAACATACGTCAAGGCACATCTCCTTAGATATTTTTGGTGAGCTAATCCATCACTACTGCGAACAAAAAGGGGCTCAATAAGGATCCCTGATGTAGTCCGATATGGATAGAGAAATGCTGCTATAAATCTCCTCCTATCATCCTTACTCTAGTCCTAACATCTTCTTACATATCTCTAATAATATTGGTCATACCTTTAACTTCTGAACACCTCCTTACTACTTCCTTATGTACCATGTCATAAGCCTTCTCTAAGTCAATAAAAACCATGTGTAGGTCTCGTTGTCTTTCCCTGTGATTTTCCATTGACCTTTTAAGGAGGAGTATAGCTTTTATCACAGATCTTTCTAGCATGAAACCCAATTGGTTCTCTGAGATAGGTGCATCCTTTCTCACTCTCTTCTCAATCACCCTCTCCTATAAATTTATAGTGTGAATGAGTAGTTTATTACCTCTATAGTTGTTACAACTTTGAACGTCCCTTTTGTTCTTGTATAGAGAAATTATAGTACTAAGTCTCCGCTCATCCAAAATTTTAACAGACTTAATCTTGCCTAACCAAGTAAAACCCTCTTTTCCTAGGCTTTTTTACACCTCTATGTGTAGCTCATCAGTTTTTACTTCCCTTCCACTCTTTATCTACCATAGAGATCCTTTAATTTATTATCTTGTGATCTATTTGTAGCTCATTAGCTCTTACTTCCCTTCCACTCTTTATCTACCATAGAGCTCCTTTAATTTATTATCTTGTGATTTGTTTACAACAAGTGAAGTTATGACATTTCTGGGACGTGTTAAGATCATTCAAGTATATGTTATCATCTACTTCTAAAAAAGGTTATAAAAGTATCTTTGTCATTTTCTCTTAATGTCATTTTCATCCACGAGCACCCGTTCTACTTCATCCTTTATATAATAAACTTGATCCAAAACTCTTGCTTTCCATTCCCTAGCTCTTGCTGTAAGGCCACAATATATACCCTAGAAGCATTATAGTATGTCCAGGGAGTATTAAGAAGTGAACATAAAGAATTAAGTACATCTAAGCATAGTAAAGGACATAATGGTAATTAATTTAAAATACAGGGATAAATTGGTAATTTCATCATTTAGGCATGGACATGAATAATTATAAGTGAACGATGGACTAAAACGAAATTAATTGATAATTTTATATGCCAATGTGGGAACTAAAGGAAGAAGAAGGACTAAATGTGCAATTTTGCCAAAAATCAACATATTGTCCAATGAGATTGAAACATATGTCCAAGACTAGAAACGTCATGAGAAAGGGAGTAGAAGAGATGAGAGAGGGATGTGTAACTCGAGAATTTTCTCTTATCAACTTCTCTCCATTCCATCTCCTTAATCAGATCATTTTGCATAAGGAATCAAGATAATCCTAGGTGAAAATCAAAGTAAGTTTATGGTTTTTCTTCTCATCTTCATCTTTCTTGCTTTGCTCATAAAGAGCTAGAATTATATGGTTGGATATGGGATTGAGATATGTATTTTTGGTGTTCTAGTTGGTGAATCAAGCAAAGCTAAGGGGAAGAGAAGGAAAAGCACTAAACGAATAGCTAATTAACAAATTTCAAGGTTTGGGACTACATTTAGTTAATTTTTGTAGGTGTTCATATTTGTATATGTACAAAGATTGATTTGGACATGTAATAGTTGCTAGAATGATGTCTTGGTGTTACTTTGCATGGAATTGGTTGGATATGACAAGAGAGAGTAACATTTAGTGAAATTATGTCTTAGGTTCTCGGTTCACTTGAATCGACCCCAATGTTTTAGCTATAGCTTGGCCTATAGACCTCCAAATTGGGTGATTCTAATCGAAGATGAAACTTAAGATATATAAGTAAAAATATCTAGAAGAGACGTAGACTTAATTTTGGCATTATGACAATATGAATTGGGTGATTAAACATTGAAATTTAATATTGAGCATAATACATGCTAAAGAAAATTTACATGTATATAGATGATTTATATGCATATTTATTGCTTATATATGTATAGTATCATTATACAAGTGTGATTTTGATACCCTTCTAATGGTGGTATGTTATAACTTGCATGTATGAACTCAAACAAAGATTTTATGATTTCAAATAAATATCATATGATTTGTCAATATATTAAATATGAAATTGGAAAATGATAGGAGATGTTATAGTTCCTGCTTCATTGTCTTGGTGATGGATAGATAGGCATGCCTATAGGGTTACAGCACAACTGTTATAGTTTGACACTAGTGTCTTCATTTCGATACAATAGTGTGTTTACAGTTCGATAACTTCAGGTATCCACAGTTCAACACCTCTGGGTATCCATAGTTTGGTGCCATAGGGTATCTACAGTTTGATATCTTCGGATATCAATAGCTCTTATTATCTGCATCCATAGGAATGTACAAGCCTAACACAGAAAGGAAATTAAATAGTTATAAATAAGAGATACAACATGAATAATTTGTATTGATAAGCTTTGGAAATCAATATTTGGCCCATAAATGTGAATTTAAGGCATATGGATAATATATTGAAGCATATTTACATTATGTACATTGCTTAATTATGCCATCATTTTTTAAATAAGTTTATGATATTCATGAATGTATGTGTACTTGGCGAATGATTGTTGTGAGTGGTCATCCAAACTAAGTATTTCCCCACTAAGCTTTCAAACTTAGCACGAGTGTTAATCCGTGTAAGTCTAAGTAATAAGAGTAAGGCACATGGATCATCTACAGAGACCAAGGTGCTAACCTTTAGAAGTAAAAGCATCTTTGGATGTATCTTTTTATTAAAGAATAGTTGTCTATGAAATGAAGGAAATTGTAGTTTCTTAACATTTTGTAATTAAGAATTTAAGTTATGTGTAATATCTCTTTTGGATTACCATATAAATGTAATGATGTAATACTACTTTTAAATGATAATGTTAAGAGATATGAAATTTTGTAATATTTATATGTAAAACATTGAATAGATAAATGAGTGATAACAATTCTTATAAATGAATAAAATTATATGTCATGAATGTATGTACAGAAATTTAGGTGTCATGCATGTAGGCGGTTAGGTTTTATATAGGAGGTGTTACACTTGTCGACTTAAATATATCCCTTTCTCCATATTTAGTTTCTAATCGCTAGTATTTGATTATGCTCTTCATATTGAATTATGTTTGATGCATAAATTAAAGAGGAGCTAATCATTATCTTGATAGTTATTTGTGTGATTAATTTTATTATTATTGTCTAATATCACAAATGTTAGACCCTGTTATCGGAGTCTAACTCCTACTTGCTCTGATACCAACATGTGTCGAACTCTGGGTTCGGAGTCCAACTCACATGTAGAATATCATAATACGTAAGTTATCTCCCAAAGAGAACACCTTAACCATTATCAGATTATCTTCTCAAACTCCCCTTTTAAAGTCTCAGCTCAGCTCTTAGAATAGTTGACTAGTCCATTCCTA
>JAOQMS010000005.1:6816720-6828693 GCA_027563885.1 Erythroxylum longipes
GAAAGGTGATATGCTCTGTTTCTTCACTGAGCATGTGTGAATACTTAGGTGTTTATATGAGAGCTGATGAAGACTTAAAGATATCCAGGAGCATAGACGTTTCGTCTGTAAAGACTTAGCGTCTGTGTTTTATCGTCTGTGGTTGACTATTCTATCGTCTGAGTTGACCACCTATCGTCTATGTTCTGCTTCCATATGTGTTTCACTTCGTCTGCCTTTGAGATTTTGTCTGCCTTTAGACACTTCATCTGTCTTTTGGCGTATCGTCTGTCTTCTGCTTCTGTCTGTGTTTCACGTCATCTGCCTTTGATATTCATCTGCTTCTATTTTGTCTGCTTTTGCTTCGTCTACTTTCTGCTTATATGACCAAATTATATAAATTACACTCTCTAAATAAAAGTGAATAGTAGACTCGAAAGTCAGAGTTTGGAGAAAAATCTGAAAAGGCTCCATAGGTTATGAAATTGGATTAAAATGGGTTGTTGAGGTATAAACCCTACGAACAATGCTAGTTAAGTGAATTTCGATATTTGATTGTGTTTATGATAACATCAATGGAAGGATACCCGGGATTGTCATGAACATGCATTGTACATAATTCATTTCATATATGTGCATTAATGAACATGCATAATTGTGCAAATTGTGATATATGTGTATGTTATTTGTTATAGAGGAATAATTGGAACGTTAACCTCCAGACGTTGCTGACACTTCCAGGCATTAGCTTCGGGAGCAACTAGTGAGTAACTTAGATGGGTTCTCTCAATTATTATTTGTTTATGTTATGCTGTGAATGGTAAATGAATGTGTTTGATTGTGGATTCCGGACAGAAGGTCCGATAAATGCGAATGAGGATTGAGTTATTGAAGTGCTACTTGTATGTGAATATGAAGACCTGTGTGCTATATAATGTGATTGATTGTGTTACATGCATTCCATTCATGAATGCATAATCAGATAATGGAAGTTGTGACTAGAGTAGCCAACGATCAGAGCTTAAAGCTCAACGAGTGAAAATGAGCCTCGAGCTCACAAGTGTTTCAAAGTCTCAGGCTCAATGTGTAATGGGCCCTGTATACTCGTCGGATAAGGGACAGTTATTAATGAGCCCGGTATCCAAAATGGATACGGGACAATTCAGGCACTTGGTCACAACAACGTAACAATTGGAAAAGATTCTCACGATCATTTCATATGCATTTGTTTATGTATGTTTAATTGATGAAAATGCATAATTTGCATATGCTTAAGTGAAAATATGAAATGTGATCAAATATGCAAAAATGTGATTATATGTTATGTGAAATGATGTGTTACATGAATTGAGTGAACCATCGATGATGGTTACCTCATTGAGTTCGCAAAACTCACCAAAATTGCAACGCTGTCTTTTCAGGACCGAGAGGTGATTCTAGATACTGGGAGACTCTACCAACCGTGTAAATTGTGATTGGCGAGAGAAGTCATAGCTCAAAGGTCGATCAGCTGGAATTTTTGGACAAATTAGTTAGGTTGTACATATTTTCCTCATTCATGTAGTACTATTGTATTAGGTTTTGTTGATATATATATGGAAATTGTTGAAAGTCATAATGTAGACAATCGGGTTTTTATGAGATGAAATGAGGAAAAAGTTAGTTTTAAAATATTGTGGTTTTCTTATGAGGCTTTGTAAGTGAATTATGATATCATACCATGTGAAGTGAATGTAGTAAGTGAACATAGCGTGCCCTTATCTTAGGTTATGTACCGGAATGACCTTCGGGTGTCCCGTTGTATACCCTTCGGTAAGGGGGCACTACATTGCTGTTTTATGAGTTTTGTGTTTTGGTGTTGAACAGTGCCGTTTTTTTCTTGGTTGATTGGTGAGCTTTGACATGCCCTGTCTTGTAATTCTCCTCTTTCTTTATTAATATTATTTAATTTCTAAAAAAAGTTAGATATAATTTCTTGTAATTTCTTAATAATACAATGTTATTTGTTTAATATGACTTTTAATAGAACAAATAGTTCTGTAAATTCAATTTGTCTTGATCGTACCAATTTTTTGGCAGATTGAGTTTATGATGAACTGAATTTGATAAATGAAAGTGACTTGGAAGATAATCTTATATGAGAAAGCATTGATATGTAATTTGATGCAATGAATTAGAATTTGAATGATGATGGTGATGAAACTTCTCTTAATAAAAAGGATTTTGTTTAAGTGAAAATTAAAGTCGATGCGATTTGAATGAATATTGGATTAAATGAAATTTCAGGTTTTCATTTCTTTTCTTCTTTTATTTAACTTATATTTAATGTATATTTTAAAGTTCTTATATTCAATATAATATAAATGATTGAAAAACTAGACCGAACTGGTCAGTTCTACCAAAATGAATATGAATCGACTTGAGTTCTGATTCAGTTTGTTTTCATAACATTTATGAGAAAAAATTGGCCAGTTAAGTAAAAAATTGGCTGATTTTTGAAACAACCAATCATCTTTCTTGCAAAAGCCAGTTATGAGTTAGTTTATTTAAGTATGTGGGCCTAACACATTGTATTTTTTTTATCAAACTCTTGTGAGCTCATTTAAGTAAGTGGACCAGCACTTTGTCCTTAGGACTCTCCATTTTTTACATTTTTGAAAATTTTAATGAAATTGTTTTATTTTCAATTTTGTTATGTAATTTAATTAATAAAATATATTTTAAAATTTAAAATTATATCTTTATATGTTAATTAAAATTTTTGATTTAAATTATTATTATTAAAAATAAATTACTAATTTTTATTCTTAAAATTACTAACTTTATTTAATCTCACTAATAAATTATATTTGTCAAAATTTATGTTATTTATTTATCTCCTTGTATTTTAATTTAAATTTTAAATTATTATAGTTAAAAATAATTATTATTTTTATGAATTTGTTTAATAAATTGAATTATTAATTAATGTATATAAGTGATTTTGCTTAAGATAATTTAAGAATGTGGTAAAAATATATATAAATTATAAAGAAATATGTTTAAAGAACATTTAAAAAAGTTAGAGTAAATTTAAAAACCTTTTTATTGACTTTTTTTAATATGTTTTACCTTTTATTAATCTTTAAATAAATGATAATAAAAAACAAAAATATTTTTATTTTTATTTAAAATTTTACATTTTATATTTGATTCGATCTTAATTTCAATTAGTAGATTTATTATTATTTTATTATATATTAATAGACATTATTAGTGTATTTTATTTTAATAAAGTATTTATTTTATACTAAATTTTTACTTATTATTTATTATGTACCGATTTTATAACATTTTAATACTGATTGAACCTTTAAATCTTTAATCTTTTCTTTGACCAATTCAATGTCCAATCTGGTTTTTAAAATATTGATAAATATAATTGTAAAATTTTTTGTTTAGGTTTCCTTGTAGTTGATTGTTTCCTCTACAAACTCTTGTTTTAAATAATAATAGTTAAATAGTCATGAATATTTATTATTCTTTTTATTTGATATTTTAATGTAATTATTATTTATTAGATGATAAAATTGTAATATTTTAAGTATTTTATATTATCCTTAATTTTAAATTTGTATGATAATTAAATTATTTTTATATTAATTGTGATTATTATAAATAAATAGATTATTATTATTTTAAATTTTTATTGTTATAATTTTTAGAGACTTACATATAATATAATATAATATATTGAAGAACTATTTTGTAACTTTAAAATTTTAAAAGCTATTTTATAAAATTAAAAATTATCCAAAAATAATATTTGTATTAACTGTCGTTGATATAATATCGTATCAAGATTAAATCTGATATGGGTTACTCATACGTTCCTCATAATATCGAAGAGAATGATTGAGATCAGATCTTTTATTTTAGTAAACTTTTCTTACTCTATTCTATTAAATATTAGTCGTATAATTATGTAATACTCACGTACATACGTGGATAAAATTAACTTTAACGTGTGGATAAAATTGCTGAAATAGGGTTAGAATACCGTACGGGTACCGAGAATTTGGTGTGGAACGACTGGCCTAAAATTAAAAATAGTATATTGCTTGTAGCTACTTTCAGGGAGCAGACATTTCTCGACGGCTTAAAAGAGATATACATAAAGTGATAAAACACGAAGTCGCTGCCTTGTCTTGTCAGTACTTTTCAGAGAACAACGTGAGAACGTAAAAATGGGAGATGAAGGTGAAGTACAGAAAGTGAGCAACAAGCAGGTGATATTCAAGGAATATGTCACGGGTTTTCCTAAAGAATCTGACATTTACGTTACTACAACCACCAGAGAACTCGCTCCACCACATGGCAGTAAAGCGGTTCTTGTCAAGAATCTGTACTTGTCCTGTGATCCTTACTTGCGTGTTCGCATGAGCAATCAACCATCTAATGATCCTGAATTCGGTCCCTTCAGCCCTGGCTCTGTATTTACTCTTTTTCTCACACTCTAATTTGTTTGTGGAAGTTGTTACTGTTCGGAAACCCACGTAAGGAAGTGATAGATTCGGCATGCACGAGGAAAAGAGAAGTGATTGGGATTTGATTTTGGGAGATAACAAAGCAAAAAGGGCGTTGGGGAAGTTGCTTGTTATCGTTCCGGTTATTGTGTTTTTACAATTTTTATTAAATTTTATTTATATTTTTATATAAATCTTACGTAAACATGTGAATGAGTTTTAATATATAAGAGAATATCTTAACGAAAGATTTGGAGGGTTACTTATTGAAGTAATCGAATGTCATTGTCGTTGATTGGTCATCGTAAATGATAAGCGAATTCGGTGAATAATTGGTGCTTTGTGTTGATTTCAGTGTCAAATGAATTGAATACTGGGGCTGGGTTTACTTTTTCTTTGATGGTTGAGTTAAACAATTAAAAATTGTGCCTTTTCTGTTTCTAAGTTTTTTATTTGTTGGCAATGGAGAACAAAGGAAAACCCTAAACCAATATCCCTGTTTTCATTGGCTTAATCTGAAATTCGAGTGTAAATAACTGTTTAGAAACAAATTTATAATTAAGCTAGTCAAAGAGAACCTGACAACTTTTAGACTAGCGGCTAGTATGCTAGTAGCAGGTATTAAAGTGATGTTATTGTTCCTTATTGGTTAAAATTTTTAATATTGGGTTGGGTCTTGGTGTCTTAAGCAGCCAATACAAGGACTGGGAGTGGCTGAAGTTGTTGATTCTAGTCACCCTGACTTCAAGAAAGGAGACTTAGTTTGGGGGAACACTTGCTGGGAAGAGTATAGTCTTATTACTGCACCTGAAGGATTCTTTAAAATCCAATACACTGATGTACCTCTTTCCTACTACACTGGAATTCTTGGTAAGGTGTTTCTTCAAGATGTCAAAGTTCAAGTATATACTTCGTTCTTATATATTGCCTACAAATGCATTGTGGAAAGCGAACCTGGATAAGTTGAAATGCTCCTGAATATGTTGGAGAATTTTGTTGCTGGTTTTTCATTTAATCATTTTTCATACACATTGAAAAACTTGAATAGAGAAGCTTCAAATCATTGCTTTTTGTTGCTTCATTTGCTCGTACCAAGGTTTTGGAAGTCAACAGAAATGAGATAGTTCTGCGTATATGTTTTGAGATATTGCTTTGATGCCTATTCAGAGCGTAAGTAGGTGTGAGGTATAAATCCTGAACCGCTAATACCGCCTATTCTAACCTTCAAAAGTTATTTGAACTTTTTCATACATCTTCGAAAGTTTTTTCTTTCTGTAGTTATTTAATACATCTTCTTTCATTAAGAGTTACCGTATTCTACTTTTAACGAACTTCTTAAACTGACTTGAAGTTACCTAATTTCAGCTCTTGGTATCTTTTTATCATGTTACTTCTATAGATATTCATACACTTTGTGTCATTAAGATCTCTCTTATTTACAGGCATGCCTGGCATGACTGCTTATGTTGGTTTCTATGAGATTTGTTCGCCAAAGGAAGGAGAACGTGTGTACATTTCAGCAGCATCTGGTGCTGTTGGTCAGCTAGTTGGGCAGTTTGCCAAATTGTTGGGTTGCTACGTCGTTGGTAGTGCTGGTAGTAAAGAAAAGGTGTGCCTTTCTCTCTAATGTTTAAAGAAAGGTTGAACCTTTGTGAATACAAGTTTATGCATATGCAAACAAACACAAATGGATGAGCCAGCTATAGTTCACTAATTTCATTTCTTAATTTCCTTGAAAATCACCATTAAATGTCAATGTGTCCAGTATACAAAGCTCCCAATTTTGTGGAGTTTGGAGAAGATCATAATATACGCAGCCTTACCTTTGTGTTTTTACAAAAAGGCTGTTTTCATGACTTCAACATTAAAGTCACAAAGGAGTAACTTCCCAGTTACTCCAAGACTCACCCTATTTTAGCTAATTGCTCATCTTTTCAGTCTTTGATTTGAGGAGTTCTTTTGAGCACTTCACAATCTTGTTATAATTCCTTAAAATTGAAATAAATAAGACACTGTTGCACCTTTTTTTATTAACTTCGTTTGTGAAACTAGATGGAGTCTTTCTAGCCATCGATGACACATCTGTTGCATTCCTTCCTCTGTCTACTCTCTTTTAGTCGGTTGCCGCAAGAGGTTTCATTATGAGATATGAGAAATTAATCATTTTCTTTTGTTTAAACATGCAAGGTTGACTTACTAAAGGACAAGTTTGGGTTTGATGATGCTTTCAATTATAAGGAGGAGCAAGACCTTGATGCTGCATTGAAAAGGTTAGTATGCATGACTGCAGAGAAAGTTGCGACAAAATGTTCAAATAGTTGTGGATATTTTTAAAACATTATATTTCTGTTTTAAGTCTTTTCTATAATTCGTCTTCTAATATGGGGGAAGAGGATGCGATACTTTTGTTGCATTGCCTACACCTCTTTTTCTAAATGTTTGCAGAGTAGTACTATCTAATTGTAACAATCCGTTAATCGCAGCAATTCAATGTATGCAAACAGAGCTGAGCATGAATGTAGAGATTGTACACTGATTTATCTTCTCAAAGTAGTTTTTCGTTTAGTCTTTCCATCTTGCTATAGTATAGAATAGTAATCAGACATGAAATGTTCATTTTGATGAGTAAAACTCAAAAGAGTGAATTAGGCAACTTGGAGATAACTATTAATGAACACAACTGAGACAAGGCTTCTTTCCCTGAAGTGATGAGGTATGCAATCATTTCTCTTGATAGGTATTTTTCTGAAGGCATCGACATTTATTTTGAGAACGTTGGAGGCAAAATGCTTGATGCAGTACTCCTAAACATGAGACCTCATGGCCGCATCACTGCATGTGGAATGATCTCACAGTACAATCTTGAACATCCTGAAGGAGTGCACAATTTGACAACCATTGTGTTTAAGCGAATTCGCCTGGAAGGATTTGTAGTTTTTGAATATTATCACCTTTACTCCAAGTTCTTGGACTTTATTCTGCCTTACATAAGAGAAGGAAAGATTGTCTATGTGGAAGACATAGCTGAAGGCCTTGAGAGTGCCCCTGCAGCACTTGTAGGCCTTTTCAGTGGCCGCAACGTTGGGAAACAAGTAGTTGCAGTTGCTCACAAGTGATTTAGGTTTCTTTCATGCAAGTTCTAGCCAAAACTTTAGCATGGTTCTCCAATGAGTCTCTTTCTTGGCTAGTACTAGACTCTTTTAAAAATACTAAAGGGTGTGTGCTTCTTTGTACTTGCTATATGAGGTATAAAGCCATGTATGAAGTTGCTATTTTAATTACCTTGGATCTGAATATATGTGGTTGAAACTAGACGGCTTAATTGTTCTATGTTGAGCTCCATTAAGAATGGATTATGATATTTGAGAGTATTACTTGAGCTATCAGAGGTTACTTCCAACAATGATTTGTGTTCCTTAATTTATCAAAGGATCAAAGAATCAAAGGAACCCTAAGTCGCAGGTGAGTTGGTAAGGGACTCTTCTGGCTTAAGTGAGGTCGCGGGTTCAAACCCCCCTCATGTATGCAGTCGTTCAAAATTTAGAGCCAGAGCTTTGCCTCTCGCAAAGGACCTACCCAGCTTAAATGAGGATTAGTATAGGTGTGGATGGCTTAAAGGTACTTTCTCATAATTGAGACCCGCCTAGGACACCTTGTGGGCAACAAAAAAAAAAAAAGGATCAAAGGCTCCTTGTCTTTGGAAGATTGAATTGTTTTTCTCCTTTCATTTTATATCAGGCCAAAACAAAAAGATTGAACTTTGATGGATAGGTGCAGATGCGAATGCTGAATGATTGAATTGGTAGTAAAACATTGATTGTTACTTTATCTTATGAAAAATGTTGTGCAGCCCGTGGGAGTGGTAGTAGTGGCTTCTGTGACCTTGGAAACTTTCTACATAATACAAAAATAATAAATTATTGATTAAAATAATAAAATTTATAATTTTTTATTATATTATAAACTTTGTTAAGTCATGAATGGTGACCACCCGTAGATCGTCAAACTGTGTTTTTATGTTATTAGTGCAATAATACAATTAGAAAATGTTACTTATGATCTACTTTTATCAATTAGGTTAGAAAATTATTTTAAATTTAATAATAATTATTATATATTTCGACAAAGTAGCCTATGAATTCTTTAAAAGAGCGAATGTAGTTTATTACTTAAAATTTGAAAGTAAGAGCATAATTTCATCATCATCACTGACAATATGTTAAACTAGATATTCCAAAGAACCCGTCTTTATTTAGAGAGACCATTATTATACTCATGTCTATGTTGGGGCAATTATACTTGTTCTCACTCTCCATTGAAGAAAAGGAAATCCTACAATTGCTAGCATATCTTTTCTTGACACTGCCGACTTATTAAAATACATTTATTGATACTCTATTAATAACTCTCAACAATAGAAGTGTTATTTTCACCATAGCTCCTGATTTCAATGTTAGGTTGGACAAAGCCACTTTATTTGAAAGATTTCAAGTTCAAATCTAAATTACTAGAGCAGAGCAAGACTTTACAATAATCATGACCAGTTTGTACCGCTAAATGATCCATCACTTACAAAACCATACTGTAGATCCCAACTTTCCAAATTCAACTTTTGATGCTCTGTATATGGTTATAGATCGAGCTCATAAGCAGACTCCTATCATCCATATTTCAAAAAAATTGCCATTGATGGAACCTAAAAAGTTGATGCCAACATAATAGATCACCACCTATCAAAAGGTGTTCTATGCTTATCACAAGTATTCTTTCCATACTCCTCTGCCTATTCTCAGGACAATAAGAGATGGATCTATTAAATTCATCTACACCAGGCCCAATAAAGACCAAACTGGATCCTTTGGCACATCTAGACCTATTTTAATGCTTCAATCGGTGTTATCATACAAAGAAGGCAAAAATGGAGCTCCTATATACTACGTTAAATCTGATGGTCAACATATGTACATTAATCATCATCGAGAACAATTCATATGGGATGTGGATCCATCCCTGTGTGAACCAGATTGTGATATTTGTCCAACACTAACCTATGACGATACACATAGTGTATGTTTGGAAAGACAGGCAAAACTTCGTAACAAAGGAAGGCAACAACCCAAAGAAATCCATTATTATCAGCCTTCCCAAAAACTCCATCCTAGGCATGCTGATCATGACCCAGATCAAGACCTCGAGTTGAGCTTAAAAACCCACAACCTAAGCCTACTTCTTTTTATGAGCTACTCAAAGTTGTTAGAAAAGAACATCTATTCCTTAAAGAACCAATTCCCAACATACCTCAACCCAACCCATTATTTCTCCCATTCCTATTATTACTCCAACACCAGTTCCTTGTATGATGATGAGACCACATGAGGATGAATTTCCTCTCCTAGAGAGCTGCACAGATGATATTAGTTAGTTTATCTCCAACCTTTATATTTGTTCAACAGGAATCACTTCTCATGGTACCCTTGTATTTAATCCTATAGATAAATTACTCAACTGACACATTACTAATGTTATAGCCTAAAATAAAGTTCTTTGTTGAATTGATACCAAGTTTGATGGTCTTTTCCACCAAACCCAGGTTACTAAAAAATGGGTAGAAGCTGTGCATTCCTAGATCCAAAAACTATACACATGAAAGATCAAATTGTTCAACTTGATGTTGATCTCCAAAGATATATTGAAACACAGTATTTTGGACCTGATTTTAAAACCACAGAGCAAGAACTTTGAAGAGTCAAAGAAGTACAAAGAATGAAGGTAGACATGCAGACATAATAGTCTAAAACTATTTATGGAGCTCATCCTACAACTTTTCTAGTTATCCAATCCATCTATCCAACTCTAACCTATCCTAAATTGCTGACTATGAAAAGGTCTTTAAGATGAACTATCATTTAATTAAGCAGCATGTTCATCCTACTACCAAACCTATGAAGCCCAAAACTGACAAGACTCATGACCCATCACCCTCATATACCAAACATGTTGATCCATAGATAAAGCCTTTATAGAGTAAAATTCCACCTTTACCACCAAAAACCTTACAGGCTCCATTTACTGGAAAAGCAAAAGCCCCCTCAACAAGATTTTATTGAAACTCTTGAACCAATATCTATCTCAAAATAATATGAAAGACAACCATTGGAAGATTCTGAACTTTCTTCAAAAGTTTTAGAACAATTTGCAGATTTATCTAAATTGGCCCAAATCATGATGACTATGCCTGACAGATCTCAACCAATTGAAGTTGAATTAGAAATTATTGGAGTTGAATCTAAATGAATTGAACCATTTAGACCTTTACCATCACCATTACAAGTGCCACCAACTAGACTTACTTCAAGACCCTGGTTTACTTTTGATGATCTTTCACCCAAGAAATAGAGAGATAGACTCCATAAATTTGGAGTTTGGATTGGTTTACAAATGAAACGACCAGATCACCCTTTAAAAGATATATTGTCTGAGTTTAATATTTGTTTTACTAGTACTTTACAATAATGGTGGAAAAGTCTAGATGACTACCACAGATTCCAGTATATTCAAATAACATCTACATGAATTCTTCTTGGAGTTATCCTTAAAGAATTCATTGGTGACTTTCAGCTTATTGAAAAACAGATTAAGCAAGAGTACTTTGAAATCAAGTGTTGTTCACTAGACAGAAGATACCTACAGAAACATTTTCAACTTATGACGGAAAGATATTATCTACTTAATAGTTTTAATAATGTCAATCTCTATTATAAATTCATCTCATCTCTTCTAGAAGAATTACAACCTAAACTATAAAGGACCATTGTAGCTTTACAAAGAGATATGGGAGAAATATCTCTTGGTGAAATTTATCATCTCACCTTAGATTCTCTTGATAAACTTTGTGATCAACAAATGTTTTTCAAGAACATGACTAAAGGTGGTCATTTATTAAAAAAGGCTTGCAAAAAGCCTTATCTAAAGATTAACTGTAAGGAGAAAAAAGATTGTGAATGTCATACTAAAAAGAAGTATCATCATAAGAGTTCTCCTACAAAAAGTTTAACAAATTCCACGTTTCAAATGAAGGTTATCATAAGCCATTCAGAAGAAAGAAATGACACAGACTTGTTTGATTCTTTAAAAGACGAGCTCCTCAAGCAAAAAATATAGATCGATAATTTATTTATAGAAATTGGGACATTATGCTTGCTAATGTCCTAATAAGACAAAAAGGAATTTAAAACTATTGGAATCCATTGAGGCTATAATGCCTATCCATGACAATAGTAATATTAAAGATTTCATTGAAAAACAATCCAATGAAGATGAAGAAACAAAATTTGTTGTTCAAATCGAATCTTTTGATGAAAAATTTGAATCCTCTAATGACTTAATCAACAAAGATGAAGATACTGAGGATGATTGTAACACCCCATTACCTTAGGGTACGCACCGGGACGCCCGTAGGTCATTCCGATACATATCCTAAAATAAGGGA
>JAOQMS010000005.1:6828793-6863262 GCA_027563885.1 Erythroxylum longipes
GATTTATTTTTATAAATAGGGGGAATTTATTCTCACCCTACAAAAAAATTTAAATCTTATGAAAGTCTTTATTAGCTATTTTAATTAAATCCTGGTTACTTATTAAATTGTGTAATAAATATTTTTCTGAAATTTTTGTTCCCGATTGATTTAGTTTTATGTCTATGCCTTTTCTCCGATCCCGCCACGCATATTTTTCGGGGTCAATTTTTATTGAAATAATTTTTGTGATTTTATCTCTATTTTTGTACAAAGGTAATTAAATGAATTTATTCGTTTTAAGTATCCCTGGTGGGGAATCTCTCCCTCGGGAGAGGCGCGGCCAGATGTCACGTAAGATGTCGGGCCCGTGACCAGCCCGGGGAGGAGTTCCAGTACTTTTTTTTAATGTTGGGTCCGTGTTTTGCGTACCGGGGCGAACTGGGCCCCGCATACCTCAAGTTTGCACGCAACCACAACCTGGTATTGTCCTCTTTGGTACTCGAACACGAGACGTCAAGGTTTTGCTCAATGGTCAGAGGCGTGCAGTTAGATGCAACAAAACCTTGAGGTCTCGTGTTCGAGTACCAAAGAGGACAATACCAGGTTGTGGTTGCGTGCAAACTTGAGGTATGCGGGGCCCAATTCGCTCCGGTATGCAAAACACGGACCCAACATTGGTAATCCTAAAACATAAGCATTTTATTGGTCAATGTTAGACATAATGAAGCCATTTAGTGGACTAACGAACCTATTCTGGTTATTCCCCATCATATCTATGGTAAATAGTCAAGTCTGCGACATTAAAAATAAAACTAATTCTAATATCACTTGGAAATCCTAAAACATAAGCATCATATTAGTCAATGTTAGACATAATGAAGCCATTTAGTAGACTAACGAACCTATTATAGTTAGCTAGAATCTGCTATTTTTCTTTCTTGTAGCTTTTGTTATCTTGTTCATAATTGTAGCAAAAGTATTGATCTCATGCGACAATTAGTCATCGAGTAAGGTACTGCTCCATATAAGATGTACCAACAGTAAGTCAGATAGTGCACATTTCTAATGAGAAAACTTGAATATTGATATATCTTGAATGCTTTTGAAACTATCATCAAATAGAGTGTTTTTCCACTCTTGCCTTCTTAAGAAAGTGATTGAAGGAAAGCCTATACTTTTTACTGAGAGGAAATATTACTTTACTAAAAACCACCAATCCTTTCACTACTCGACCCAGAAAAATAAAAATCATCTTTCTATTACGTTGAGAAGAGAATTGTTGCTTTGACCGACGGATTGCAATACAATGTATAATAAATTAAAGAAAGGGTTATACCTCTGTTCTATCTTCACATGTGAAGGTGGGGGAATCTTTTCTCTAAAACATCGCTGACGTTTTTGTCTTCACCAATATGCTCTCCTTTTGTTGCGTCTCGTATGGGCGTGATATTTGATTGTGCGGCTAAATTGAAAATGCCCCAATCCTAAAATTCGTTTTGAGTCACACCCGTGACTTTTCTTTTTTTATTTCTTTAAATTTCACGAGTATGCCTCATATTTCTTTTATTATAACAAAACTCTTTTTTTTACTTTTTAATCATATATTATAATATATTAATTTCTTTAAATTTCATAGGTTAAACTCAAATATTATAATTAATTTTTTTATTCTTATCTACATCACACTGTACATTTACAAATACAAATTTTATTTTATTTTTTCATTCTTAATTTTTACTAACTAATTTTATTAATTCATTTAAAATATTCCAACTCTTATATTTTTATTTATTTTCTCCACAATAAATATATCCATATTAACAAATTTTAATTTTAACCCATTAAAAATTAACAATACTTATTCATACATATTTAGTCAATCATAAAGTAACATATTAATAAAATTCATGGGTGTGACTTAATAGGTCACACTCGTGAATCATAATTCTTTTATTATAACACAACTCTTTTTTAGCTTTTTAATCATATATTATCATATATTAATTTCTTTAAATTTCATAAAAGTTAAACTCAAATATTATTATTTATTTATTTATTCTTATCTACATCACACTATACATTTACAAATTTTATTTTATTTTTTATTCCTAATTTTTACTAACCAATTTTATTAATTCATTTCAAATATTCTAACTCTTATACTTTTACTTATTTGCTTCCCTCAAAATTTATGACTATTAAGAAATTTTAATTTTTTCTCACAAATTTTAAAAATTAACAATATTTATTTATACATATTTAGCTAATCATAAAATAATATATTAACCCTTATGTTCGTATACAATTTTTTTAAATTATAAATTTATTTTTAAAATTATGTACTAAAATATTAAAATACAACTCTTTTTTTACTTTTTAATCATATTATAGTGACTCATAATTCTTTTAAATTTTGAAACGTTGAACTCCAATATTATAATTAATTTATTTATTCTTGTTTACATCACACTATACATTTACATATTTTATTTTATTTTTTCATTCATAATTTTTACTAACAATCTTATTAATTCATTTCAAATATTCTGACTCTTATATTTTTACTTATTTTCTTCCTAAAAGATTTATCTATATTAATAAAATTTATTTTTCCCGCAAATTTAAAAAAATTAACAATATTTATTTATACATGTTTAGCCAATCATAAAATAACACATTAGGCCTTATTTTCATATATATGAAAAATTATGAATTTACAAAATAAACTTTAATCTCACTATTCTATTTTTTCCCTAAAAATTTTAGATTAAAATATATTTATTTATATAATACTCTTTAATTTTAAACTAAGTGAGCATTACATTAATTAGAATTATAACTGCGCAGTCTCTGTCTGCTGGTCGGTATATAATGACAGAACAGAACCTGTTCCTGTCGTCATTGCTGATCCTGGTCAAGTACCTGTTCTTGTCCTTGACATAGCCGCCGCCTTCAAATTAAATAAACCACAAATAGAAAATAAAAGATCAGACATGTGTCACCTCAGTAGATTGTATCTCTGCGATAAATACACACCACTACTTCCTCCATGGACGCCAGCAGACGTAGCAATCTGGAAAAGAGGTCAAGACAGTGAGAGGGTGAAGGAATTGACAAACATGGCTGGGGGTGATTCAGCGGAAGAAGTAAGCAACATGCAAGTAATATTCAAGGACTATGTTTCAGGTTTTCCTCAAGAATCAGACATGTACATCACCACCAGTAGCATGAAACTGAAGTTACCACAAGGCTCTAAAGGGGTTCTGGTCAAGAATCTATACTTGTCTTGTGATCCTTACACCAGAATCCTCATGAAAAGTGGGAAAGAAGTCGATTTCACTCACTTAACGCCTGGCTCTGTAAGCACTCGTATCTTTTATCTCACTTCTGCTATGGTGATTAATAAAAACAAACTATGGTGATTAATGTTACTTCGCAGCCAGTAATAGGCTACGGAGTGTCTAAGGTTTTGAGTTCGGGGGATCCAAAATTCAAGGAAGGTGACCTAGTTTGGGGCATAACAGGCTGGGAACAGTATAGTCTGATCGAAGAAACTGAAGGCCTTACCAAAATCAACCACACAGATGTTCCACTTTCTTACTATACTGGACTTCTTGGTAACTACATACGTTCTCCAAAATTTTCATAAATAACATATAGAAATTTGACATATGGTTTAAGAGTTGTTCTGCGTATAGAAATATCATATAGAAATTTCACATATAGTAGTGAGACAGTTCTGCTTATATGTTTTGGGATGTTGCTTGGATGCCTATTCAGAGTGTACGCAGGTGTGTGGTAAAAATCCTGAAACCGCTAATATCACCTATTCTAACCTTAAAAAGTTATTTGAACTTGTTCATAAATCTTCAAAAGTTTTTTTCTTTATGTAGTTATATAATACATCTTCTTTCATTAAGTGTTATCGTATTCTAATTTTAACGAACTTCTTTAACTGACTTGAAGTTACCAAAATTCAGCTCTTCTTATCTGGTTATCTTGTTACTTCAATACATTTTGTGTCATTAAGATCTCTCTTATTTATAGGCATGCCTGGCATGACTGCTTATATTGGTTTCTATGAGATTTGTTTGCCAAAGGAAGGAGAACGTGTCTACATTTCAGCAGCATCTGGTGCTGTTGGTCAGCTAGTTGGGCAGTTTGCCAAATTGTTGGGTTGCTATGTCGTTGGTAGTGCTGGTAGTAAAGATAAGGTGTGCTTTTCTCTCTTATGCTTAATAAAGAAAGGTTGAACCTTTGTGAACACAAGTTTATGCATATGCAAACAAACACAAATGGATGAGCCAGCTATCGTTCACTAATTTCATCTCTTAATTTCCTTGAGCATCACCACTATTTTAGCTAATTGCTCATCTTTTCAGCCTTCGATTTGAGGAGCTCTTTTGAGCACTTCACAATCTTGTTATAATTCCTTAAAATTGAAGAAATAAGTCACTTGTGTATGACACTGTTGCACCTTTTTTTATCAACTTCATTTGTGAAACTAGATGGGAGTTTTTTTAGCAATCGATCACACATCTGTTACATTCTTTCCTATGTCTACTCTCTTTTAGTCGGTTGCCGCAAGAGGTTTCATTTTAAGATACGAGAAATTAATCATTTTCTTTTGTTTAAACATGCAAGGTTGACTTACTAAAGGACAAGTTTGGGTTTGATGATGCTTTCAATTATAAGGAGGAGCAAGACCTTGATGCTGCATTGAAAAGGTTAGTATGCATGACTGCAGAGAAAGTTGTGACAAAATGTTCAAATAGTTGTGGATATTTTTGAAACATTATATTTCTGTTTTAAGTCTTTTCTATAATTCGTCTTCCAATATGGGGGAAGAGGATGGGATACTTTTGCTGCATTGCCTACACCTCTTTTTCTAAATGTTTGCAGAGTAATACTATCCAATAGTAACAATCCGTTAATCGCAACAATTCAATGTATGCAAACAGAGCTAAGCGTGAATGTAGGGATTGTACACTGATATAATATCTGATGGCAGTTGCAAGATGAATGTATCTTCTCAAAGTAGTTTTTACTTTAGTCGTTCGATCGTGGTACAGTTTAGAATAGTAATCAGACTTGAAATGTTCATTTTGGTGAGTAAAGCTCAAAGAATGAATTAGGCAACACGGAGATAACTATTAATGACCACAACTGAGACAAGGCTACTTTCCCTGAAGTGATTCAGTATGCAATCAATTTCTCTTGACAGGTATTTTCCCGAAGGCATCGACATTTACTTTGAGAACGTTGGAGGCAAATTGCTTGATGCAGTACTCCTAAACATGAGACCCCACGGCCGCATCGCTGCATGTGGAATGATCTCACAGTACAATCTTGAACAGCCTGAAGGAGTGCACAATTTGCTGACCATTGTGCTTAAGCGACTTCGCCTGGAAGGATTTGCAATTTATGAATATTATCACCTGTACTCGAAGTTCCTGGACTTTATTCTGCCTTACATAAGACAAGGAAAGATTGTCTATGTGGAGGACATAGCTGAAGGCCTTGAGAGTGCCCCTGCAGCACTTATAGGCCTTTTCAGTGGCCGTAATGTTGGAAAACAAGTAGTTGCAGTTGCTTCCAAGTGATCTAGGTTTCTTTCATGCAAGTTCTAGCCAAAACTTGAGCATGGTTCTCCAATGGGTATCTTTATTGGCTAGTACTATACTCTTTTATAAATACTAAGTGTGTGTGCTTCTTTGTCGTTGCTCTATTAGTTATAAAGCTATGTATGAAGTTGCTGTGTTAATTATCTTGGATCTGAATAAATTTAGTTGAGACCAGAAGGCTTAGTTGTTCTATGTTGAGCTCTATTAACTTCAAGAATGGGTTCTGATGTTTGAGAATATTACTTGCGCTATCAGAGGTTACTTACAACAATGATTTCCAATGTGTTCCTTAATTTATCAAAGGATCAAAGGCTCCTAGTCGTTGGAAGATTGAATTGTTTTTCTTCTTTCATTTTATATTAGGCCAAAACACAAATATTGAACTTTGATGGATAGGTGCAGACGCAAAGGCTGAATGATTGAATTGGTAGTCAAAACATTGATTGTGCTAGCTTTTCTATGCCTACGAACCTTGCAACGTAATATAAAAATAATAAAAAATTTAAAACTTTTAGAAACAATTGATTAAAATAATAAATTTTATAATTTTTTTATTGTGTTGTAAAATTTGCGAGTCATAGATTATGATCACCCGTAGACCATCAAGTCGCGTTTTTATGTTATTAGTGCAATAATATAATTAGAACATATTACTTATGATCTTCTATTTTTATCAATTAGGTTAGAGAGTTATTTTAAATTTAATAATAGTAATTTTATATTTCAACAAAATAACCAATGAATTTTTTTAAAAGGGAGTATGTATTTTATCACTGTAAGAACATAATTTCATCATCAGTTAGGAATTAAGTACAAGGTAATAAATAAATAAACATACTTTGGAAGGAAGTATTATGATTTGAGTTTGTTACTCTAATATAGAAGAATCAAATTCTAGGAATTGTCTAACTACTAATTAAATAATTAGTTTATAATTGATAATTAATGACTATTGTAATGATATAAAAATAAAATTTTTATTTAATAATAATCATAACTAATAAAAACGAGGATGTACATGTAATTAGATATTTTAGATAAACTATTCAAAAAAAAAAAAATTCCTCGTCGGTATATAATGGCAGAACAGTACCCGTTGTTTCATTGCTGATCCTGGTCAAATACCTGTTGTTGTCGTTGCTGATCCGGGTCAAATACCCGTTCTTGTCCTTGACATAGCCGTTGCCGTCACAGGGAATGAACCACAAATAGAAAATAAAAAATGAGACATTTGTACTCCCCCAACGTCACATGTAATGTAAGCCTTTCTCTTACGGAATGATAACGTTGGAGATTACGTCACGTTTGACTGGTGGTGATTCAGCTGACGAAGTAAGCAACATGCAAGAAATATTCGAGGACTATGTTTCTGGTTTTCTTCAAGAATCAGACTTGCATATCACCACCAGTAGCGTGAAACTGAAGTTACCACATGACAAGGCTCTAAAAGGGTTCTGGTCAAGAATCTATACTTGTCTTGTGATCCTTACACCAGAACCCTCGTGAAAAGCAAGAAAGAAGGCGATTTCACGTACTTAAACTCCTGGCTCCGTAAGCACTCGTTATCGTTTATCTCACATCTGCCACGGTGATGAATGTTAGAAGTTATATTTAATTCAAACTTTTAGCAATTTAGTTATTAAGTTGTTGCCGTAAAATAAGCTAAGAGATCCACTAGTTGTTAGTTTTCCTATTTACTAGATGAATTAGTTAGAGTAGTTAGAACTTATAGCTGGCCGTTGTTAGTGTTTAATTCAAATTACAACTCTTGTAAAGTCTATTTAAGAGGCTCTATATCTCGTGAATAAAAAAAAGAATTGATTAGCAAAATCACTTTTTTTCTATTTTTAAAGTTATTTAGTTCTATAATATTTCTCTAACAAAGTGATATTATAGTCATTTGTCTTAGAACCGGAGATATATATCATTTTTCTTGTTTGCAAACAATGGCAGTAACTTCAAGCACTCTCAGTATCTCACAAATACCAATTTTCAAAAGCAACTCTTATGAGTTTTGGAATATAAAGATGAAAACGCTATTCATATCTCAGAATCTTTGGGATCTCATGGAAACAGGTGTTGCAGAATTCAGCTATGATGAGACTCGTTTAAAAGACGATCATAAATGTGATGCAAAAGCCCTCTTCTTCATCCAGCAAGCAGCGGATGATTAGATATTCTCTAGAATAGCTGCTACTATGTTGGCCAAACAAGCCTGGTCGATCTTGAAAACTAAATATCAAGGATCAACAAAGGTAATTTCAGTCAAACTTCAATCTCTTCGACGAGATTTTGAAACTTCATGTATGAAAGGCAATGAATCAGTCCAAGAATACCTAACAAAAGTCTCTTTCATCGTAAGTCAAATGCGTACATACGGTGAGAAAATCACAAATGAAACTGTCGTAGTTAAAGTGTTAAGGACTTTAGCTCCTAAATTTGGTCATGTAGTAGCTACAATTAAGGAATCGAAAGATTTGTCTATTTTTTCATTCGATGAACCGATGGAGTCTTTACAATCACATGAGGCCAGGATCAACAGAACTATCACAAAAGAAGAAGAAAAGGCATTCCAAATCAAAGGGGAGTCGGAGTCATCAAATCAACGTCTGGATGAAGAGGTAGAGCACGTTTTCAAGGTCAAGGTCGAGGCCGTGAAAGGAGCAGGTCCTTAGACTGTTCCAATTGTAACAAAAACAGACACAGACAAATTTTGCTGGTCTAAGCCAGAAGAAGCTAATTATGTTGAGGAGGTTGAAGAGCAAGATGACTTCTTATTCATGACTCGGTCAAGCACAAAGATTGTGGCTAGTGATATATGATATGTTGATAGTAGTTGCTCGCATCACATTACTGGTGAGAAATCTAAACTCAAAGATCTTGATGAATCAATAAGGTTGCATGTTTGGCTTGGTGTTGACAAGTAGCTCTAAATTGAAGGCCGAAGGACTACAGTGGTATCTATAGGTAACCAAAAGAAGTTAATTAAAGATGTGCACTTTGCTCTATGTCTTGCACATAATTTACTGAGTGTGGGGCAACTAATCGAGTCAGGTTATTCGATTGTGTCTGAAAATGCAAATTGTTGATAAAAAACAAAGATGAAATTCTAGCATGTGCTTACTTATCATTCAATATGATGTTTCCCCTTGATATCTCTACGGATGTAGCCATGATAAACAAGACAATGGGAGACAGTGAGTTATGGAATCTCAAGTACGGGCACTTAAATGTCAAAGGTTTGCAGCTGTTAAAAAACAACGACATGGTCAGTAACTTACTTTCCATTACGCCTCTATAGAAAGTGTGTGAAGCATGCGTGATGGGGAAGCAAACTAAGAAAGCATTCCCTGTTTGCAAGTCCAAACGTGTAGAAGATCTTTTAGAACTGGTTCATGCTAATCTTTGTGGTCCTATGAGGGCTGAATCCTTGTCCGGAAGCAAGTACTTTCTATTGGTCACTGATGATTAAAGTAATGGAAAAAAAACAAAGTGGAAAAATCTTAAGGTGCTTCGAACCGATTATGGAGGAGACTTTTTATCTGAAGAGTTTGTGACTTTTTGTAAAGACCAAGGAATCAAAAGAAAGCTGACAACCCCATACACTTTAAAGCAAAATGGGGTGGCTGAGCATAAAAATCAAACGGTGGTTGAGATGGCTCAATCAATGCTAAAATCAAAGGGGCTTCTTAATAGTTTCTGGGTTGAAGGTGTAGCAGCGATAGTGTATCTTCTCAACATATCTCCTACGAAGGCTGTGTGGAATTAGACAACATTTGAAGCTTGGAATGGAAATAAACCCTCGATAAGTCACTTACGTGTTTTCGGTTGCACATGTTATCCTTTGTATACAAGTGATAAACACAAGCTAGAAGAGAAATCACAAAGATACATCTTCATCGATTATTCCTCACATTCTAAAGCTTACAGATTATATGATCTCTTAAGTGGCAAGATTTCAGTAAGTAGGAACGTTCTATTGGACGAACAAGGCTACTAGTTATAGGAAGAAAAAAATCAAGAAGTAAAATGCTCAAGTGGAAATAAACGAATGGGAAGACATTGCAGTAAATGAAGAGGCAATAATACCATCTCTTAGCAGCTCACAAAAGTCAACTCCATCAAGGTCAAGTCCATTATCAAGCAGAACTTCCTCATTCGAAGAGTCTTCACCTAATGAATCAACCTAATTACGCAAAAGTAAGCGTGACAGAATTCCTTGATTCTGGTTCAAAATTGAAGGAGAGGTGACAACACCATTAATTCTATTCGTTGGGGATCCGATCACAGTGGAGGAAGCAATGAAAGAGAAGGAATGACAGAGAGTATTGGAAGAAGAACTTCATGTTATTGAGAAAAATCATACTTGGTAACTAGTCGATCTTCCTAAAGGTAAAAATGTTATCGGTCTGAAATAGATTTTTAAAACTAAATTCTAAGCAGATGGGAGTATTTAAAAGCATAAGATAAGGCTTATAGTGAGAAGTTATGCTCAACAATAAGGTGTCGATTATGAGGAATCGTTCTCTCCAATAGCTTGATTTGAAACAGTGAGAATTATTTTGGCACTCGTAGCTCATAAGGGATGGAAAGTGTTTCAATTTGATGTAAAATCTTCCTTCTTAAATAGAGATTTACAAGAAGAAGTGTATATAAATTAACCCCCAGGCTTCGAAGATTTAAGGAATCAAGATAAAGTTTTTCAGTTGAAAAAGGCATTCTATGGGTTAAAGCAAGCCCCTAAAGTATGGTATGGAAAGATGATGAGTTCTTTCAAACTAACATATTTGAAAGGAGTATGCATAAGCCAACCTTGTATATGAAAAAACAAGGTATGAATGATGGGAGATAGTAAGTCTCTACGTCGATGATATGATATACACTGGTTCTTCGTTAAATCTTATATCTAATTTTAAGAAGTCCATAAAAAATATGTTCAAGATGACAGATTTGAGAGAACTACGCTACTTTCTGGGCTTAGAAATTGTTCAAACACATGTCGGAATTTTTATGTCATCGAAGAAGTATGATGAAGATACACTTAAGAAATTTAACATGAGGGGATGTAAAATAGTCATCACACCTATGAACAGTAATGAGAAGCTTCAAGCAAAAGACGATACAGAAGCAGTAGAAGGAAGCTTGTTTAGAAGCTTGATTGGGAGATTGATTTATCTAACTCATTCTCGTCCTGACATAAGTTTTTTAGTTGGTGTCTTTTCATGGTTTATGCATAAACTGTTCAAACATCACTTTGGTGCAGCCAAGAGAGTTCTTCATTGTTTAGTTGGCATAAAGGAGTTTGGCATCTAATTTCGAAAAACAAATGAGTTCAGTCTTAAAGGTTATACAGACAATAATTGGGCTAGTTCGATTGAAGACAGATAAAGCATTTCCAAAAATTGCTTCATTATTAGAACACTTGCAGATTCTTGGTGTTCTAAAAAGCAAGCCACTGTAGCTTTGTCTTCTACTGAGGCAGAATATGTAGCAGTTACAACCTCCGATTGTCAAGCAATGTGGTTAAGGAGGATTTGATGTGATATGGGACAAGGCAAGTTGAAGTAACTAATATTTTGTATGACAGCAAGTCAGCCATGATGCTGACCAAAAATCCTGTTTTTCACGGTCGTACCAAGCATATTGAAATTAAACATCATTTCATTTGAGAGTTGATGACAAAGGGAGAAGTCAGATTGGAGAGTTGTGGAACTGATCATTTGAGAGTTGATGACAAAGGGAGAAGTCAGATCGGAGAGTTGTGGAACTGAAGAGCAAATTGCAGATATAATGACAAAGAGCTTGCTACAAAAGAAGCATGAGTTTATTTGTGCACAATTGGGAGTCTCCAAGTTTGAATGAAGGGTGAGTGCTAAAAGTTAGATTTAATTCAAACTTTCAGCAATTTAATTGTTATGTTGTTATCATAAAATAAGCTAAGATATCCACTAGTTGTTAGTTTTCCTAGTTTCTAAATGAATTAATTAGAGTAGTTATTATTTGTAGCTGATACGTGAATTAGTTAGAGTAGTTAGAATTCGTAGCTGATATGTTGTTAGTGTTTAGTTCAAATTACAACTCTTTTAAAGCCTATTTAAGAGGCTCTATTTCTCGTTAATGAAAAAAAAAGTTGATTAGCAAAATCACTTTTTTTTCCTAAAGTTTTTCAGTTCTATAATATTTCTACTAAATGAATAGAAACAAACTATGGTGATTAATGTTACTTGTAAGCAGTAATAGCTTCGGAGTGTCTTAAGGTTTTGAGTTCAGGGGGGCGAAATTCGAGGAAGATGACCTAGTCTAGGGCATAACAGGCTAGGGATAGTATAGTCTGATCGAAGAAACTGAAGGCCTTACCAAAATCAACCACACGGATGTTCCACTTTCTTACTGTACTGGACTTCTTGGTAACTGCATACGTTCTCCAAAAAATTTCAGAAATAACATATAGAAATTTGACATCTGGTTTAACACCTCAAAAAAAGAAATTGCCCAACTATATAATTATCTTCACTTTATGGATTATCTTTTAGTGGTTGTCATCCTATATTGGAGGGCTATTGTGAAATTAATTGGGTTACAGAGAGTGATGATATACATTCTACCAGTGGTTTTATTTTTACTTTGGCAGGAGTTGTTGTGTCTTGAAAATTATCCAAGCAAACGTGTATTGCGAGATCAACAATGAAAGCTGAGTTTATGATTTTGAAACTAGTAGGATGGGAAGTTGAGTGACTAAGGAATCTTTTAGCAAATATCTCACTTTGGAAAAAAAAATTCCTTATGTATTTCTTCGTTGTGATTCACAGGCTACCATTCATGTTACCAATAACAAGGCATATAATGGCAAAAGTAGACAAATCAGATTGAGACATAAAATTATTTGTACTTTAATTAGACATGGTGTAATCTCTCTGGACTCTATCAAGTCAGAGAGAAATTTAGCAGATCTGTTTACAAAAGCTTTGAATAGGAAATTAATTTCAAAGTATGCTAAAGGGATGAGCTGGGCCCAGTTGTGTAGGAACCTCATGATAGACACCCGTTCTAAGAAACTAAGTTCAATGGGTCAAACGAAGTTATGTGGTGACTACTTACTTGTACTTTGTTTATGGAATAATATTGATATACATTCAATTGTTGAATTGCATCCTTAAGCATGATTTTATTGCATCTGATAAGGTTTGATGGTTTAATCCTTAATGAGTTCAATAGCCCAAGTTTAGCTGGGGATGGCAGTACATACACCCTTGATAGACTTACCTACGTGATTATGGGAGGCTAATCAGCCTCCCATGAAAGTATCTGGGCTATCTCTCTATAGTGATCACGAGACTAAGGCATTTTGAAGCTGTTTACTTCTCTAGCAGGTTCTGTCTCCGATTTTCTTGAACATTATGTTCAAGACTTAGCTTACCTGATTGTTCGCTTATTTTCTCCTAAACTGTTACAATTTATTTCTCAAATTTTGGATCAAGTGGGAATTGTGTGGTGTCGTTGTTCCAAAACTTGGTTAATTCATATGTTTAATATTTATCAGATATCAATAACGTTTATAACATAATTATCATTATTATCCCAATAACGTTCGTAACGTTATGCTCGATAATGTTCCCTCTTGCTTTAACATGTTTTATTCTCATTGTCAACGGATGAATGTTTTTTGCTATATACAAGACCAATGCATCTTCTCTTTTTTACTCTCTTGATGTCACGTGTCTTGTCATTTTTTTTCCATACAAGGCTCACGTCTCCTTCCACGGATAAACAAATTTACGCACAAATCTTCTTATTTTATCGATTCTGTTTTGTCAGTTTTTATTCATTCTTTAAGACAGATTTTAGTTTGTTATTTGAATTGCAGTGAAGAAAGCGTTAATTCTAAAGTCAAATCTTATTATCCTACCATATTATAAAGGAAGAATTTTTGAATTAAGTTAATAATTTTTTTCTTATATTTTTAGATAAATTATATCGATTTAATTATTTCTATTATTTTCGTTACTTAGAAAAGAGAAAATTTTGCTATGACTATATTATATTAGTTATTATATCTCTTGACATACTACAACAATAAATATTTGACTTTCAGCAAAGGTTACGCGGTAGTCCGTAATCAAAATCAACAAAAGCGACGGGGATACGATGTGAGGACACGTATCTTTTATTTAGTTTAATATGACATCTTTTATATTACGGGATAATTGGATCTCAGGAGCTTGTTAATAGTTTAAGAAAGTTTGTACATCACAGACCGCTTGACCATAATTCCGTATGTCAGCAGCCAACCTGTAAATACAGGTGGTCGGATCAAAGTTCTTTATTTCTACTTTGCTTTTGATAATATATCCTTCCACGCAGTAGCCCC
This sequence comes from Erythroxylum longipes, assembly GCA_027563885.1. Classification (NCBI taxonomy): domain Eukaryota; kingdom Viridiplantae; phylum Streptophyta; class Magnoliopsida; order Malpighiales; family Erythroxylaceae; genus Erythroxylum; species Erythroxylum longipes. The sequence goes on from JAOQMS010000005.1 coordinate 6,842,768, forward strand.
ATTAATATATACCTGAGCTTTATCCAAAATTAACATAGACAATGTTTAGGGTGGATGCAGAATTACGTCAGGCAAGACGTGGCTTATGAAAGTTGACCTACAACCTAGTTTGAAACAAAAATTTGAGCAGCAAGCTCCCATATTCATATGTTCCATAACCCGCAGCTATATATACTTGAAGCGTTAAACATGAAACACCAAAAAAGAGTTGCACCTTTTATTCTGAACACAAACTTCACCAACAAGAGTGATTAGTGATCAACAATGGCAGGTGATCAATATGTTGCGAGCAACAAGCAGGTGATTTGCAGGAATCAATTTATTGGGGTTCCAAAAGAATCAGATATGATCATCACCACTAGTTCCATCACACTCAAGGTTCCTCAAGGCTTGAAAGCTATTGTGGTTAAGAATCTTTACTTGTCTTGCGACCCCTACATGCGGGGAGTGGAGAATTCAGGAAATGATCGCCTTTTTTACGCCTTTACTGTTGATACCGTAAGCAAACATTCTCTTACTCTATCCCAATCCATTTTGCTTGTTTTGGCTACTAAAAGCTATGTAACATACAATGTTTTCTGCTTGTTTTTGCTATTGGAACATACAGCCAGTGGTCGGCTATGGAGTGGCTAAAGTTGTAGATTCTGGGAGTCCAGACTTCAAGGAAGGAGACTTGATTTGGGGGCCAACAAAATGGCAAGAGTATAGCCTTCTCGAAAACCTTGACAGCCTCGTTAAAATTCAACACAAAGATGTACCCCTTTCCTACTATAATGGTGTTCTTGGTGCGTTATTCCTTATTCACTGGCTCATTTTCGATTTCATCTTCTTACTTGTGATTCTTCTATCAAGATTAAACATGCACACTACCAGTTCTGTATTTTTCTGGCAGCAACGTGTAGCTTTGTTACTCATTTCCTTGCTTTTTTCTACCACCAATTCGTTCTAGGAATGCCGGGTCATACTGCCTATGTTGGCTTCAACGAGATATGTTCTCCTAAGAGTGGCGAGTATGTCTTCGTGTCCTCAGCATTTGGTGCTATTGGTCAGATTGCTGGACAATTAGCAAAGTTGATGGGCTGCTATGTTGTTGGTAGTGCTGGAAGCAAAGAGAAGGTAAGGTGACTTCCTTTATAGTTAATTTCCTCTTCATCCTCTTTATGTTGTGAACACCTTTCTTTTGGTCTTTCCTGACTAATATTAATTAGCATTTATCCCTAACTTGATAGGTTGATCTGCTGAAGAACAAGCTAGGCTTTGATGAAGCGTTCAATTATAAAGAAGAGCATGACTTAGATGCAACCTTGAAAAGGTAATGAAATCCAGATTCAGAGTGTAGGATGCAATATCTTTCGGCTTTGCATGAAACAACGTAAGTTTCACTTGTTGGGAAATTCTACAGGTACTTTCCTCAAGGCATAGACATATATTTTGAGAATGTTGGTGGCAAAATGCTTGACGCGGTCCTTGCCAACATGAGAGTTAATGGTCGGATTGCAGTATGTGGGATGATCTCTCAATACCACCTCGATCGACGAGAAGGTATCAAGAATTTGGTTCAGCTTGTCTACAAACGGATACTGATGAAAGGATTCTTGGTATATGACTACAATCACATTTATCCCAAGTTCTTAGAGACCATGTTGGCTTACGTCCGAGAAGGCAGGATTGTTTATCAGGAAGATGTAAATGAAGGCATTGAGAGCGGCCCTGCCGCACTTGTACGCCTTTTCAATGGCGAAAATAGCGGCAAAGGAGTAATTGTGGTTGCTCGAGAGTAATTTTCTTCCTCGTTTGATTTGTTGGAGTTGGATGTCACATGAGCAGGCTCGAGCCAATAAACATTTAAGATGATGTCAATAAATGTTGTTCAAGATGATGATCATGGAATGTGCGATGTTTGTCCTTTAGCTTGCTGTAACTTATGTATATAGAGTCATTTTCTAAAATAAAAATTTTAGAAAATTTTCTAATTTTTAAAATTTTTGAATTTTTTTTTATAATTTTCAATTTTTAAAAAAACTTATTATCACATGACATGAACATAAAACGTAAACTAATTAAATATTATTTACGTCAAGATTTAACTCAATTTTTAATTTTAATATGAACTAATAAATTCAACTTAAATTAATAATTTAACTAAAATCATAACAATGGTGTATGATTAATTTATATCTTATGTTTATAATGCTGCTACGTGTATTTTATCCTTATTGTTAACTAAATTTTAGAAGGAAAAATTTCAAAAAAGTGAAAAATTAGAAAAAATTTCAAAATATAAAACAGCCTACCTCTTTTACCCAAATTTTTCTCCGTTAAACCAAAGCAGGTCACATCATCACCAAGAAAAGTCCCATAGCCTACGGCCTATGGTCTACGGTATATTAATCGGATTTAATAGAAGAATAGAAATACAGTGCTGGTACATGAGATGCCGTTTCTACTCTGCTGTTCTCACCAAGGAAAGAATTGAAAATGGCAAGCGAAGTAAACGGCGAAGAAGTAAGCAACCGGCAGGTGATATTGAAGGAATACGTCAGTGGTTTCCCTCAAGAATCAGCCATGACCTTGATCACTTCCACCATCAAACTCCACGTCCCTGAAGGGACGAGAGGGGTTCTTGTTAAGAATCTCTATCTCTCCTGCGACCCCTACATGAGAGGTCGAATGGGAATTGTCAAAGGTTCCTACTTTGAGCCGTTTACCACTGGTTCGGTCAGTTCCTGGCTACGCTTTTCACTCCTTTCCCAGTTTTTCCTTTCCTTGATCCTTAATTGACTGTCGCGAAATTTTCACCAAATTTACAGATACTGAAAATAAAATGTGATGTTGTTGTCCAAATGGTCTTCTTTCTGTTTTTAGTCTTCTGTCCGACTACTTTCTTTTTACTGGAAATAAATCTTACTCGATTTTCCCTAAGAGAATTCGTAAAACCAAGCAAAGTTTTAGTTCTTTGATATTGACCGTTTTGAATTACATACATATGCAGCCTATAATTGGGCGTGGAGTAGCCAAAGTTTTGAGGTCAAGGCATCCTGACTTCAAGGAAGGTGACTTGGTTTATGGGATGACTGGTTGGGAAGACTATAGTCTTATTACAGCCACTCAGAATATATATAAAATTCAGGACACAGATGTGCCAGTTTCATATTATCTGGGAATTCTTGGTAAGTTTTTTTTTTTTTTTACTTGAAATACTTTGTGAACCATTGCCATCATTGATCACAGGCTTTGAAAGCTTGGATGTCTTTGCGGTGCCTTGCTTACATTTATTCTCAGATAAATCATTTGGCATTCAGGGATGATCCCCAACTATACATCTTTTATACTTCACTCGTTTGCTAAACATTTCTCCAGTAGGAGTAGAAACTCTGAAGGGACTCGTACTATTGGGAGCCACGATCTCATTTATTGCATCGACAATTTTCGTGATTGTGTTGGATGGTGAATGATTATCTAAACAAACTTACTTTTTTCAGGTATGCCAGGCTTGACGGCATATGTTGGCTTTCACTATCTTTGTTGTCCTAGAAAGGGGGAGCACGTATTCGTTTCTGCAGCTTCTGGTGCAGTTGGTCAGCTCGTTGGGCAGTTTGCTAAGTTGTCAGGTTGCTATGTTGTGGGAAGTGCAGGAAGCAAAGAGAAGGTGAATCATTCTCCACCTCCTTTCCCTCTTCGTGCAACAGAGTGTTTATTCTGTCTATCAAGTTAGTGATAACAGAGTGTTTATTCTGTCTTTCAAGTTAGTGATAACAGAGTGTTTATTCTGTCTTTCAAGTTAGTGACGTTTTCCTCTACTATATTTGGACATCTATGATTGTGCGAGTCCAACTTTATTGTTTCTTCGGAGTCTCTATTCGATATATCATCATTTCAATATAGGAGGCAAATTGATACTGGTTGTTTTTATCGCCTTGCAATCAAATACTAGAAAATGCATCGTAGATCTAACTGTGACATCTCACCAACCGAGTATAATTATATACCACATTCTCATTTGGACATCCTTCCCAGAACGGTGTTACCAATAAATGTGGCTGCAAGTGCCTTGGAGGCTACTATGAAAGTAGAATAGGAGTAGCTTAACGGTGAACACTACAATCAGCTACAAGCACATCTTCTACATACTTTCTTGGTTTCCTTTGTCGGCATTTGCCATTATCATCTATTCATGAAGACGAATTCCACCATTTGCTTTTGGTTTTGTCTAGTGAGGTGCTATACTCCTTCCTCCCTACACCCTTATAATTGTATAAGTGCTAGTCGTCCTAGTGAATGCTGTAAGTGGCCTTAACTCATATGATGTTGGTAACTAATGATTAACTGTTAACTCAACTTTATTTGCTAGCATATGAAGTTGGTTCCATATTGATCTAAGTGTAGCTTTTCTCAATCCACGGAAAGCTGCATGCTGTACTGGTATCATTAATTGCATCTCCCCGATGATCATTCATCCAATCTATTCTCTTTCTGCAGCATGTGGCCAGGTTTTATCATGTCACGTTAACCTTTAATAAAGTGGCCATGCACATTTTCCTACCATTTCTAGCTGCACATTTTGCCTTTTCTTCAAGACGGTATTGTTCAGGGAAGACTTCTGGTATAATTTGATAGTTGAGAAAGAAGCTCCCAAACTGACCACTTGATTATGTTATTGTTTATTGAGCTGCCATAAAAAAGTAAACAACATTGTTGAGCCGCTTACTTTTGATTTTCTTATTCCACCTTGCCCATTAAGGTTGATTTGTTGAAGAACAAGTTCGGGTTTGATGATGCTTTCAACTATAAAGATGAGCTGGACTTGGATACAACTTTAAAAAGGTTTGTAACTACACTATAATAGATTTGAAACCTATATCAGTTTATGGAATATATTGAATTGCAATGAAGAGCAACTAAAAGGAAATTAGAGTCTCTAGAGACAATAAAAAAATGTTTTTCCTTGATGTAATATATGATCAGAATGATGGCATGTCAAATTGCTTTAAAGAAAGGATTGGTTAATTAGGTTTCTCTTTTCATTTACCAAGTCTCTAGTTTCTGCAGATTGCCTAATCTAGCTATATCCTAAGAAAGAATATTAGGATTTTGATAGGCTAAAAATTTGCGACATTTCTGGAGGTTAAACCGTCTGGTAGGTATTTGCCAGTTGAAGTTTTTGTGTTAATAAATTGTTTATTGAACTGAGTAGCCAAAACATAATGCCTTTTTAATTCAATTTGGTACTCTCCTTGATAGGTACTTTCCTGAAGGCATTGATATTTACTTTGAAAATGTTGGAGGAAAGATGCTTGATGCTGTGCTGCTGAATATGAGGATGCGGGGACGAATTTCAGTGTGTGGAATGATCTCACAATACAATCTTGAACAGCCTGAAGGTGTACGCAACTTGACGTCTATTATATACAAACAAATTCGAATGGAGGGATTTTTAGTTTCCGAGTACTATAACATGTATCCTAAATATCTGGAAACGGTTCTGCCATACATCAAAGAAGGAAAAATGGAATATGTTGAAGATATAGCAGAAGGCCTTGAAAGTGCTCCGGCAGCTCTAATCGGGCTCTTTGCAGGCAGAAATGTCGGGAAGCAGGTAGTTGCAGTTGCTCGTGACTGAATTGCCACAGATTACCCTCCAATGCTTTCCAAGGTTCCACAATTACTTGGTAGACCACCTTCTGACAGATTCGGGAATGCTTCATGGAACTGTTTCATTTATGCTGTCTTTCTCTAAATCCATGATGGCCATATATGCTGTCAACCTTGATAATGTCAGTGCGAAAGCTATTTTTTTTCTTTCTTATGAAGAAAGCTTGCCTTCGGTACAACTACCTAAAGGTCTGCGCTAATAACTTCTGGGTATTGCAGTATACATGAAAGTGACAATCAATATTTTTCTTTCTTTGTCAATGTTGAAGAAACCAACTTCAACTTACATTCATGGACGTCTCTAAGGATGACGGCACTAGCCGATCTCTAGATACCCATTGCTCTTGTAGAAACAGCTTGTATATTGATTTTGTTTTTAAAAATGGTGTTATAGCTAGCCGCCTGAAACATGCTTAGACGCATCAGAATCGATTTTGATGCTCTTTCTACTTACCTGTCCTAAAGTTCAGTTAATTTATTAGACAGCGGAAACACTGTTTCTATCGTATTTACAGTAGAAGCTTTCCCCTGTGTCCGGTGTAAACTTTCGTGCATTCAACAATACGTATCTCTGCCTTTGAACTGCAAAGTAATTAACTGCTCATCTATGATCTCCGCCACAAGCAATCAAAGATCCAAATCAAGATTATATTTTCAAAACTTTCCATCACACCTCGACCTGTCCTTGAACCAAACTATCTATGGAATGTTAATGAGGTGCATAAAAAGGCTGGCAAACTTTGTCACCTACAGTCAGTAATGATTCTTCACAGCCTGTCAGCAAAGTAGGAGACGTATTGCTTCAGCTAGCTAAGACACATGTTGTATCATACATATCACTTTATCTATCTCTCATTTACACCCATACCGTATATATAACTGTTTAACAATAGCAATGTCGGTAGTGATAAGCAACAAGCAAGTTATACTGAAAGACTACTCAAGTGGTTCTTCAAGAGAGTCAGACTTTCATGTCACGACTGGGACTATACAATTCTAGGCTTGCACAATGGAGCTATTATTGTTAAGAATCTGTATCTCTAATGCGATCCTTCCATGTTAGTCAGAATGAGAAAGCTTGAAGGCCCACAAACCTACAAGCTTGGATCGGTTAGTCAATTCACTTCCAATGTCTTTTACTTTTCTTTTCCCATGAATCTGTGCTTATGAACTATATCTTCAAACAAGTTTTTCTCATTAAATTCAAATACAGCCTTGACATATTATTTAGAGAAGAGAAATATAAGAAAAAGAAAGAGAGGCTTGCACTCTTGTCAACCATACAAGAGTACAAATCCTCATGAAAATTTACAGTCCGGACATTCCAAAAACAAAGTCAATGCAAGTCCTAATGAATCGTTGATGTTTTCAATAAGACTTGGACATATCATTGTCCAATGAGACAGGTCTTAGAAAATTAAGAAAAGGAATCTCCAGTTGCAAGAGAAGGCCGTCTAAATTGTCACCAAAAACATCTAATATGCCCTCATTCACACAACAATTCTAAACAATAAAATCAAGATCAATCAATGGGTACAGCATTATCCGCGGAGCAAGAGGGGTAATTGTATTAATGCGACGTCCAAATAGAAGGTGTAAGAAAGGAGGTGGCAGTTTATAAAAAATTATTAACTATTTCTTAATTAATTATTTTGAGCACATTATTTTTTTAAACTTCAATAAGAACTATTGAATTATGTTAAGTGATGCCAAGTGGACGACAACAACGGCGGAGACTTATCTTCTGTGACCACTGGTTCTCTCAAAATTAAGGTCCCAGTAGTTACAAAAGGGGTTGTTTTTAAGAATTTCCGGGATTTTAATTGGATGCCATTCGTGCTTGGATTGGTCAGTCTCATCTCTCGAAGAAATTGATTCTTAATTGAAGTGCTTGATAATGATTCTCATAACTGTTCTGAGTTAAAATGATACACTTTTGCATGTCATGAATGTAGAACTAATGGGGCTAATGCATGCTTGATACATGAACATACAGCCTTTAAAAGGTTATGGAGTAGCTAAAGTGCTAGAATCTGCGCATTCAAACTTCAAGAAAGATGAATTGGTTTGGGGGTAAACTGGATGGGAAGGGTATAGTCTGATTTCAACACCAGAGATTGTCACCAAAATTGAGACCAGATATGTGCCACTCTCCTACCATGCAGGAATTCTTGTTATTTTCTCATATTCATTGAAATGATAGTAGTGTTGAGAGTATTTACAATTGTTTATCACGCACGCTTGGTGGTTAATTGTAACATTGTACTCTTGTCTGCATAGTGTTAGCGAAAATAGCATAAATAAATAAATTGGAATGACTTATCTGAAAGCAAGGCGTTGTAAAAAATCACTGCCCTAAGTCAGAAATTCCTCCACTATGGCGCAGTAGGACAACAAGATTCAACCTCAAGCTTAACGTCTTCTCCAACTGCTTCGGTGCTCTCTAAAGGGTGGAGTAGGAACTTTTTCCGAGAAGTAATAAAAGCAAACAAAAGTCGAATAGAACAGAAGGAAATTTATGTGTAACTCTGTCTGTCTTTTGTAAGGAGATTCATGCGTTAATCGCATCCTAGTAACCAGTTCTAGTGAAGGCGGCATTGAATTAGCACTCGTTTTGGCCTAAAAAAACTCATTTGAAGTTATAGAACTTAAATTAGGTATTTTCCGCATTTCTTCATTTATTTCTCTTTCACGTTCAATCCAAGATATGTAACTAAGATCTCGTTACGTATAACACATGAACATGATCGGGTGGTTAAAAATAAAGATATTTCGGTGTTTTCTCCATAAGGTATTGGGAGAATAAAGTTCCGTTTTTCTTTTTTCTTTTTGCTTATTGTTGCATAAAAGTAGTATACATGTGTTTAACCTTTAAAAATGTGAAAATGAGCTCGAGAGCATGAAAAACAACCCGAATCTCTCCTAAAATTGCCTTTTTCCGACCGGGGGACAAAGATCGTTGAGTGCAATAGGTGAAAAGTACCACCTGAATTGCAGTACGCTTGGCGTTGCACACGCCAGACAACTGGTGAATGCTTGGACATGAGCACGTCACGCCAATCAATAGGGCGCGTCAGTGCGCATGTGCCACATGTGCCATCCTAGTTGCAGAGGTGCGGGTGAGCATCTGGGGGGTGTGCCTGGCACGCGCTTCCCACACCACTCGCGATTGACGTCAGCCCACTACAATTAATTAAAAAAACCACAATTTTCAGACTTCCTATAAGGATTTCCCAAGGTGTTTTGGGCCAATTTTCGAGTCCGAAAAAATTTGTAAAGTGAGTTTTTCATTTTTCTAGATTTATTACATTAATAATAAATTAAAGTTTAACTCCAGGAAAAGGAACAAAGGAGTTTTGAAATCGATTTAGAGTGAATTTTAATGCTTAGGACACCACGTGAGGGAGATGTTTCAAGTTTTCGAGTCTCGAGTCTTATGTTCAATGTTTAGGATCACATCATAGTCAATTGGAAAAGGAATTAAGACATTCTAAAGCTATTTTTGAGTAAATTTTCATGCAACGAACTTGCTATAAGAGATATACATATGGTTCTCATGTCTCAGGTAGTCAGTTCAGTATTTAGTGACGCACGATAGTCACTCTAATGAGATTTTTTCACTACAAAAGTCTCAAATAAAGTTTTCAAAGAATGTCTTCAGCATGAGTGTATGAAGATGAGACTATGCATTTGAGTTTTGCATTTATTGATGCTACATTTTCACGTATGGTATGCCCATAAAGAATATAAGGATAACATAAAGATGTATCCATGTGTTTGTGGACTTTTTGGGTATTGATGAGATTGTAGTCACCACAGTGGCCTTTCGAGTCAATATTTTAGATTGTTCTGCTTGCATGTTGGGGGATGTCTCAAGTCTCATGTTTGGTTATCCTGCCTATAGATGTTGGCCTTACATGGGATTTTGAGATATGCATAAAGGCATTAGATAGAGGAAAGTTGTTACTTAAATGATCTATTCGTCCATAGGTGGTAGTGTCATGAGAGTTGATGGTTTGTACTCTGATCGCTTTTATGTGGAGGTCTAGTTACATATATTATGTATTCAGCCCAAAGATGTTTCATAATATGTGTGATCGAATTCTCGTATAAATACTATTTAATGGGTTTGAGTATTGCTGTTATCCTGCATTTATACTGATTGTTACATTGTTGTTCTGCAGTCACCTTTTCTATCAACCATGTCAGTGTCACCATTGAAACCCTGACCGGCTTTGATACAAAGAAGTGAATAGAGGATTTATTGAATGTTATGGAGATGGCTGAAATTGATATGGCCATATGTACAGATAGGTCATCTCTACCTACATCCATGAGCTCGAGAGCTCATAAAGCAATTTATACAACCTGAGATCGGTCTAAAAACTTATGGTTTATGACCATTAAGAGACCCATACCTAACCATCTGCTTAGTGGACTTCTGGACCTAGATATAGCGAAGGAGTTTCTTGGTAATGTCTCCTAAAAGTACAATGTCTCACTTAATGCTGAAATAAGTGCCTTGATGAAAGAATTATTCTCTATGAGGTATACAAGAGAAGGGGGAGTGATGGAGTACACATTAAGAATAGTCTATCTCTACAGTAGACTAAAGATGTTGAATATTCCTCTTCTTGATGTCTTTATAGTTCACCAGACTCTGAACACACTCCCTCCAAAGTTTAGTAATCTGGTTACCACATATTATTCACTGGATGAGGAATGGGACTTCAATGCTTTAATTGCCCATTGTGTTATTGAGGAGGAGAAATTCAAGCTTGCTACTCCTACAGCCCTCGAAGCAACTAAAGGGAAGGAAAAGGTGAAAACCACTAAGATCAAAAGTAGAAAGTCTAAATCTTCTCCATATGTTGATGTTGGTTAATTTAGTGTTGGTAAAGTTCTTACGGACCTAAAGAGTCAGCAGTATAAGGCCTGGAAGGAAAGACTGAGACCATCAGATAACTCCTTGTATAGAATGTGATAAGAAGTGTCTTTGTATAGAATGTGATCTTTGTATAGAATGTGTCTTACCCCGAATTAGATATATGCTTCTTCGTATCTTATCAAACAAGTTAAAAAAGAGGGCCCTAATAAAGGATTGGTCATACTATTTTGGCATAAAGGTTAAGCCACATTTCCAGAGCTAGGGTTGAGAGATTGATTAAGGAAAGCATTCTCTTAATTATAGATTATGATGATATGGAAACATGTGTTGACTATTGAAGTGGTAAGCTGACTGAAATAAGGATAAAGAGGTTAACTTGTGCTTCTAACTTATTGAGTCTGATACATATGGATATTAGAAGACCTTATATAGTTACATTGTGCAATTTCAGGAATTTTCTGACATTTGTTGATGATTGTTCTTGTTACAGTTTATGTGTTTCCTTAAGGAAAGTTTGAAGTTCTTGATGGGTTCAAGATCTATATGACTAAAGGTTGAGAATCAATTGGAAAAATCCATCCAAAGTATCTCATCTGACCGTGGAGGAGAGTACCATGACAAACATGGTATTTCAAGACATGAAAAGATCCATTTTTCAGATATATGGAATTGGTTAGAATAGTGACTCAATTCACTATGTCGAGTAGTCCTAAGCAAAATGTTATGTTGCTAAAAGGAGTAACTGCACCCTAAAAGACTTGAAGAAGTTAATGCAGAACATGACTAATCTGCCTAATTATCTAGAAGTGTGGATATCCAACCTTACACATTTTCATATATGGGGATATCTTACTAAGGTAGTATAATCCTTATAAAGACAAATTACATGCTCATTCTACTCATTACTGTATAGTCGAATATCTCGACTACTCTACAAGCTACAGATTTTGCTGTAGAGAATAAGGGACTAAAATAGTGGAATCACAAGCAGCTAAGCTTCTAGAATACAATGCCTATGATGATGGTGGGCCCTTTAACCCTTCGGAAGATAGCAAGAAGGATACTATAGTTTTATGTACCCGCTACTTATACAGTTAGATCTGGTAGATCTAGGTCTTTGTACCGTGCCTATATAGGAACAGGAGCCCGTACCTATACACATAGAGGTTCTTGGGGGTACAAATTCAAATGCAGTTGCAAAGATCCACTAGAGTGAAACAACCTACGATCCCATCTGATTACATAGTCTATTTGGTGAATAAGACTATAATGTTAGACCTATTGCAGATTTAGTTACTTTTACAGGAGTTTTTTATGGACCCAATGCGCATTTATGGTGGGATGCAATCCATGAAGCATAATAAGGTATGAGAGCTGGTTGATTTGTCATAGAATTGCAAACCCGTCAGTTGTAAATGAGTTTGAAAGACCTAAAGGATTTTGGGATAAAGTTCAGTAATTTATGGGCTCGCTTAATTGGCTAATGGTTCACTCAAGGAGTAAGGTTAACTTTAATGTTGCCTTTTCTCACTTATCCTTGAAGGATACATTTTGAGTGACTATGGTAATTGTAGCTCATGATGATATAGAGTTACATTAGATGACTATCAAAACCGCTCTGCTGAATAATGACCTTTATAAAGAGATTTATATGGTATAACCTAAAAGATTTCAGGATCCAGATGGAAGTCATGGATCTGACATGGCTTGTACATTAAGCAGATCAATATATGGTTTATATCAAACCTCTCAAAAGTGATACCTTACATTTGATGAGGTTGTGACCTCTTTCGACGTCATGGAAAATAAAGTTAAAAAATGCTTATATCGCAAGGTCAAGGGGAGTAAAGTTATCTTCCTATTACTGTACATTGATGATATATTACTCACGTCAAATTACTTGACCATGTTGCATGAGGTTAAATGACTTTTGGCTAAGTATTTTGGCATAAAAGACTTTGGTGAAGCATCTTTTGTCCTAGGTATGTCGATTTACCAGGACAGATCTTAACACTCATTAAGCCTCTCATAGAGTGCATACGTTAAGCGAGTACTTCAAAGTTTTCATACGGTTAACTGTAAACCTATTGTAGCACTAATCTTTCATAGTGAGAGATTATCTTTGGCATAGTGTCCAAAGAACAAAGTAAAGAAAGAGGTTATGAGGAATGTTTTGTATTCTAATGCAATTGGTAACCTGACGTATGCCCAGGTGTGCATTAGCCGGACATTGCATTAGTTGTTGGACTGCTTGGTTGATATCTGGCTAACCATAGTATAGACCATTGTAGTGCAGTTCAGTGAGTGTTGAGATACTTAAAAGGAATCAAGGATTATATGTTGACATATAGAAAAGTCAACAATCTAAGCCTCATAGGGAATCCAGATTCAAATTTAAGCTATGTGTCCAGAATATAGAAAGTCCATATCGATATAAAGCTTTAAGTTTGCAAATGGTACAATGTCATGGAAGAGTGTCAAGGAGACACCGGTGACTTCTTCTACCATTTATGCAAATTGCATGCTGTGGAGCTGCTTCACAAATGGTTTGGCTCAAAACTTTGATTTTTGAGTTGTCTGTGGTTGATGCAGTGACTAGACCCATTCGGTCGTATTGTGATAATCTTGATGCTATGTTGTTCAATAATAACAAAGAATATCACAGGGTCTAAACATTTAGAGGTCAAATATTTGACCATAAAGGAGTTGATGCGAAAATGTGACATTAAGGTTTGGAGCATTTTGGGACTGAGAAAATGTTTGCTGATCCTTTAACTGAAGGACTTCGCCCAGTTGTGAATGGAATCAAGTATACGGTATAGGTGTATTGAAGTCTTTAGACACTGTTAGTTAGGATATCGTTATGTTTGGTCCATGTACATTTATACATTTTGTTGTGATATGACAGTATGGTGGTTCGTCAATAAAGATGATCATCATTTATTCTCGATATTACGTGTTAGCATAAATAATCATAATACATATAAAAGCCTTAAGATTTGTGTTGATTTTAAGCATTTTAAAGGTTATTGGGCATATATACAGATTGACCTTAAGCCTATGTCATTTAGACACATACAATTTAGTATGGATATCCATAAATTTTGATATGACATAAGGGATATAAGTTTTTAATCTCATAAAGTTTATTTAATACAGTTTAACATTTAGTTAGAGAATATAAGTTTTCTTTAATGTTGTTTAGCATTCGGTGAGAGAAAATAGGATTTCTTTAATACAGTTTAGCATATGCGGTTTAGCATAAAGTTTGGAGAAATTGAGACCTATAAACGAAGATGATATAATTTATATCATCCAAGTATCATCTTAGTTTGTCACAATCCATTTGTCCATCCATGTTAGGAAGGTATTAGATATACGTAATTGTATTAGATCTGTATCACACATGACATATGTATTTAATACTTTTTGGTATCAAAAGCCTTGTAGAATGGAATGATGAACTTTTGTTATCTTTGGATCAAATGTTTTGTTTTTAAACCTAGTCGACTAATACAGTAGCACGACTTAACTGAGTTTTTAAACTGTTTTAAACTTGAGTCAACACTGCAATTAAGTATTGTCGAAGGGGGGAGAGGGGGGGGATGTTGGATATTTTTGACATTTCCTATAAAGTTGGACAATATTTAATTGCATTTTTTAGTTTTTTTAATAACTTATCAGTTAAGTTACGTAATTTGATCTAGGTAAAGATAATAAATTGGCCCAATAAATAATCTAAGTTAATGGGTCGAAGTCCAAGAGGAAAATGGATCCCGATTAGTCTGGATTAAACCTTTATCGGGTCTGTGATGGAGAAGTTCAACATGGATGCTATATAAAGAGGTTAAGGTCTCCTGCAGTTGCTCATGTCATTCGTAAGCATCAGGACTCTCTGACTCATTAAGAAAGCTTACGTTTTAAAAAAACTGTAGAAAAACGTTAACCGCGTCCCGAAGAGCAATTCTCGTCAAAGTACCGGTAGATTCGAGCTTGTTTCGGCCTCAGAAAGCTCGTTTGAAGTTATGGAACTGAAATTATGTATTTTTTGCATTTCTTCATTTATTTCTCTTTCACATTTGACCCGAGATACGTAACTAAGGTCCCGTTACGTATAACAGCTGATCCATTCATTGAATAAATATGGCATTTTTGTTGAATGTTAATGGATGATGAACTATTGCTCAATTGCTCAACTACAGGTTGATTTGCTGAAGAACAAGCATGGATTCGATGAGGCTTTCAATTACAAGGAAGAGCAGGACTTGGATGCAGCTTTGAAAAGGTAAGTTACATCAATAATTATTACAATTATCTACGACAGCCAATACCAGCTCTTCAATGGCTTCTGGCTTCTGCAGGTACTTTCCTCAAGGCGTATACATATACTTTGAAAACGTTGGTGGAAAGATGCTTGATGCAGTGCTACGTAACATGAGGTTAAATGGACGCATTTCAGTGTGTGGGATGATATCACAGGACCATCTTAAAGAGCCCGAGGCAGTAAAAAACCTGATGCATCTTATAAGCAAAAGTATCCGTATGGAAGGGTTTCTGGTTCTGGACCATTATCACCTATATCCCAAGTTTCTACAAATCATGCTGCCGAACATCAAACAAGGCAAGATTATATATTTGGAAGACACCGCTCAAGGACTAGAGATAGGTCCTTCAGCTCTGGTTGGTCTATTCTCTGGACGCAACGTAGGGAAGCAATTGGTTGCAGTTTCTTCTACTGAATGAGTGATTGGAGGCATACAATAACCTTAAATCCATTTCTTTTCTATTACCTGAGTCTGAATTCAACCAAGTTCAATCAAATCTTTAGTTTTAGGCTCCTTTATATATTATCTTGACTAATATGTTTGATGCCTTCCTTTAATCTGCAACCCTTGTATCACAACAATGTGCAAGCTTATTGGTATTACTCTATAGGGTCGTATTTTGGAATTCTGTTCGAAAATTCCGGGTTGTGCCTTCTAATACAGTTATTTATTTTCCAAAAAAAAAATCTGCAATAAACTTATGGAACTAATTAAGTAACAGTTATTTGATGGTAATTAATAATTATTTTCATCAAATAAAAGATTTATTTTATAAAATAATAATTTTACTAGTTATAATATTGATAATTATCAATAACCAGTAAATAATAATTACTAAACTTTTTCTAGTTAACAATTTTCTTTTAATTTTCAATTGTTAACTGTATCAATTGAAAATTAAAAATAGTTATTTTAAATGACTGATGTATAGAAATATTAAATTATTTTAAATGGTCATTTGTGGTAATTAATTAGTTGAAACATATGTAGTTAGTTATAACACTTTTGTAAAATCCGTTAGATAGTTACAAGCTTAGTCAATCATGTGTAACATAGTTGACATTAGCAATTGTTTTTGTTCTATTACAAGTTGTACGTAGTTTATTTGTGAGATAGTAGAATTCGTATTATCCAGGGATATGACTCTGATAACTACACCAATAACAGAAACA
Organism: Erythroxylum longipes; assembly: GCA_027563885.1. Taxonomy (NCBI): domain Eukaryota; kingdom Viridiplantae; phylum Streptophyta; class Magnoliopsida; order Malpighiales; family Erythroxylaceae; genus Erythroxylum; species Erythroxylum longipes. The sequence continues at coordinate 6,858,805 of JAOQMS010000005.1, forward strand.
ATTATTTCTCATAAAGCCCATCTATGAGAATTGCTTTAGGATATAAGGTGAAACTGAAATTTATTAGTGGCAAATGCAAGAAGTCAAGTGAAAATTCTCCACAGTATGGTCAATGGTGCATATTTGATTACGTGGTAACTTCCTAGATTTTAACCTCAATTTCAAAAGAAAATGTTAAGGTATTCCTATAAACCACTTCTGCAAGGGATTTACGGAAAGAGGTAGAAGAAAGTTACGGAGAATGTAATAGAACTCTCCTTTATCAAATTCAAAGAAAAATAACCTAAATAGTTTAAGAAAACATGAAAGATTATGGCGATGTAAATGTGGAGGAATAAAATCCATGTTCGAATTGACCTCAAATAGTAAGTTGATGCAATTTTTTATGGGACTAAACGTTCTATATGATCATGTTTAAAATCAAATAATATTTATGAAACTTCTTTTTAATGTGAATAAGGCTTATTTCATAGTGCTTTGAGTAAAGAAACAGAAAAGGTACATATAGCCTTTATTAAGATTTTTTATTTTAAAGAAGAAATAATTTCATTCACAAGGCATAAAGGGCAGCCAAAAACTAATTACAATGTAGAACTGTTAAAGAGACAAAAGGTACCAAGGATCCAACAAAATTAGCATTACAAGCTAAGAAATGAGACCACTTAAAGACAACAACTATTAGATCTAAGTTCCTTATGCTCCTAAGAGGAGTTCAATGTGAGGTTATGAGCTACTATAATTTCTCTAATCTAATAACTCACTCTATAGGCAAGAACATATCTATCAGATTTAGAATTCCTCAAAATCCTTAAATTTTTTCCCTTTCAATTGGAGTATATAGTGCAATTAAGACAAAGGCTTAAGCATATATAATCTTTCCTCATTCCTCTGTATTGATTATCAGCCCAAATTAAGATTTCATTCTAGTTATTATAAGGAAAATCCAAGTTCAAGTACTGAAGCATTCTAACCCAAATGGAGGAAGAGCAGCCATATTGAAAGAAAAGATGAGAGGTAGTCTTAGGAACCAAATTACAAAGGCAACACACAATGTTATACCAAGGAACATAAGAAAGATGGGGTCTAATAGCTTCTAAACATGTGGAATCGGAGAATTCCCTGTTACTTAAGGAATTCCAGATAGCTTTATCCTTCAAAAGGCGGTCAGGTAAAGAGGTTGGAATATAAGAGAGAAATCTGTCCATACCTCTTTCAATAGCTAGCTAAGAACACTGATCAATAATTTTGGAAACTCTAGCATAAGCTGGAATTCTTGCTACAAGGGATCACATTTCACTTCTTATAGTTAGAGAACTAAGTGGGGACTAATTATCAAACCAAAACCATGTGTCCTCTCAATATTGAGAATATTGATAGTGCAATTTACCAGCATAAAGAAACAAGAAAGACAATGCAAGAAAAAATCACTTCAAGAAGAAGGAATATGTTACTAAGTTTAATATGCTCTGTGATTTCTATAATATGAATAGGTACAATAGAGACATAAGTTTTTAATTGTATAGATATCCATAATGATTCAAAGAATTGAAGGATAAAAAGAGAAAATAAAATAACAATTAAAGAGTTCACAAGTAAAGCAACATACTAAAAATTAAATATAACTAACACAATTCAACAAAAGATAGAAATATATATATAATGAAAGGAAGAAACTAGCTGCTATTTATACTAGAACTAAAATAAATGTTGCTATCAACTCAACTACATGTATTTGGCTAAGCGTGAAACTCACATACATATTTACAAAGTTATTGTAATTAACTACATTTAATTAAACTAACTAATTACCGTATATGACCTATTGGGATAACTTAATGTTTTTGCGCGGGATAACTTAATATGTAGAAATATTAAGTTTAAGTTATACTGATAAGTCATTCATGATACTTTAGTTAGCTAAATTTTATTGGATTTGAAAGACTAAGATTATATTTGGTATCTGATAAAAAATTTAAATATAGATATTAGGATGATTGTTCTTCATTTACGAGTAAGCTTTAGTAGCTAATATATGGGTTAAAGGTCTAATTTCCCTTTAACGTTTAGAAAATTTTCAAGATGACTTATATTGTTACCTCTCTTACTAGTTCAAATACTAACATTTTTAAAATAGAGTAAGTTACTGAAAAAATGCTCACTCTTTCATGCTGCATTACATCCCTATTATATTAGGTCACCTAGGCATGCCAAATAAGGTTCACTGCTAACAAGTATAACAAAAAAATAATTATACATTTTCAAATTAATTAATATTTTAATTATTTTTAAAAAATTAAAACCAAAAAACCTAATTTCCCTTAAAATATAAATTTTCTTAGTTTTCTCCCTAACTAACCCCAAAGGTCTTAAAATCCCTAGTCTGTAACAAATCCCTGTAATCTTCATGCTTCCTATATCTTCTTCGGTTATAATAAATCCCTAATAATCATTTATTCTTCTTGTTTCTTCTTCGTCTATCTTTGTTAGTTTCTAGTAATTTTCTAGAATCTTTGTTTATTCTAGTCACAGCTTCGTTCTCCACTTTAGGTACAGTAATCTCACATCTTTCTATGTGTTTAATGTTTGTTATTCTTGTCTATAAATACAAAATATTTTGTGTTTATAGGGCTGAAATTCTTGTCTGTAAAGGTGGAGATAGTGGAGGAAGGTGATTCCGTTATGGTCCTTATGTTTTAGATTACAAAATTAAAGGTTAGTAGTCTAAAATTTTTACTTTGTGCATTGATTTACAATTATTCATCTTATTGGTTCATCCAACTCTTTTATTTTGTTCCTTTTTAAAGCCTTGTAACAATATTTACAAAGAAACAACGCTATGATTAAACTTTATTATTATCTTAAACAAGTTCTATATTTAGAAATTTAGCAATATCTTTCGTATATTACGAAATACCACCTTAATTTAGAAAAGTAAAAGTTAAGCATCTACTAGAAAATGTACATTTACATATATATCTAAAAGTGGCAATTGAAAGTTTACATGTTATTAGAAAAAAAAGAACACACTATCAATTCCTATTTTGAACTTGCTTATATGAAATTATAATAGGGTATTACCATGCATTCATATAGCTTAAGCTCATAACTCTTCTATTTAGAAATATAGGTATTATTAAAATGAAACCACATTAAAGAACAATTATAAACAAATCACATTAAAGAGTTCCACTAATACTAAAATTTAGTATTAAAACAAAAAATCATATTAGAGAGTTTCAGTGGCTAAGCTAGATCTATTCTTATAGCTAAGCTAGATCTATTTTCACTTGGTAAAGAGTATGAAGAAGTGAACTATTTAAATCCTATTGTTGGAAGCGAATATGCATTAGTAGCTTAAGACCCAAATATGAAAATGTCATAGCTCAATCTTTAAGTCATTCCTCTGGTAAGAATAGCTTCCTTTATCCACCTAATGACTCTATAGCTTAAGGTATTTGTGTCCAATTTTAAGTCCCTACATATTCTATGATTTCTCTTCTTCCAAATTGCATAAACCAAACAACCAAAAGGCATATAAAACATAGTTTGATCTTTTTTCTTCTTACCTTTGAGTTTATAAGCCCATCTTGTCAATATGTCTCTACTACAATGTAAGCTAAAAAAAGCTAAAATCTTTTTCTATATCATAGATGAAGATTAATAGTTGAATTATAGATGATTTGTTATTTCATCACCTTGCTTAAAAAATATGTTTAGCATCATTTGTAATACATTATTGCATCTTTGTCACCAACTATAGGATCTTCCAATAATTGATCCTGTGTAAAATTTTGATTATTTGATATCTTATGATAAGTTTTGAATCTTTTGAACAAAAGACTACTTATAGAAAAAAAAAGGGAGACATTATGAGTAGACAGGATATCCAAAAATTGATTAAAAAAATTTATTTTTCTAAATGAATCATCAAAATCTAGATGTAAAATTAGCTAGGTAAGTAGCAACTAGTTAGCATTAATAAGTCCTTTTTAGTGGAGTCTTGTTTGCTCTTAATGAGATAACATGACATACATGTCTTCTCAACCTCAACCTTACTTACGTGTATAATCTTATCAATGTAGAAGCCTTCAACCTCCTAAACTTAACTTGGAACCTTTTAAAATTAACATTCAAGTAAAAGAGGGAAAAAAAAACACCCCTTGTAATTGGGGAAATTATGAAAAAAAACTTTTATCATTTAAAGTTCTCAGAAAATGTCCTTATAGTTTAAATTTGTCCATATAAAAAAACCCCTAGAGTTGACTTCCATTAAAAAAAAGCAATTTAAGTTTTAACGTAAAAAGACTAATGAAAGTTTTAACATAGTAAAGTTGGTCTATATGGACAAATTAAAACTAAGTGATACAAATCAACCTAACCTAAATTTTTTACTTGAGACTCGATCTTGAAAATAAATCAACCTGACTTACCCAATTATCTTCACATCCTAAACTCCCC
>JAOQMS010000005.1:6863362-6881769 GCA_027563885.1 Erythroxylum longipes
CAAAAAAAATCACATTCTATTCATGAAGTCTAACCTCTATAAACTGGCTCATCAATGGTGTAATTGTTAACAACAAGACTTTTCTGTTTTGTAATGGTGGCAAGATGTGGCTCAAATGTTAGGAAAACATCACCTTAAGTATTTGCTAGAGTCACTATCAATATTTCCAGTATACTGGGTCCAAAAAGGTTAGGAAGATTTGGTGGAGAAAGCTCTTAGTTATATAGGTTATTATCTGGGCCTTGGTCTCTTCATGGATCTTTTGGTACATGTGCTCACAGGCTACTGAGAAAAGGAAGGAAACCCTTGCAAGCATGTACGAAGAAAGGGATATGATTTTGCAAGATCAAATTAATATGAGCACAAATCATATGCAAGCTACGTTTATTTTGATCTCAATCTTTCACTATAGAAGGAACCCTTTTGTAATTGATCAAGTAGTGAAATCTTCATTCTTTCTTCTTCATTTGCTAAAAACTACATGCTTAGGGATTTTTATAAGAATTTTAAACATTATGACTTGTAGATTGACAGTTCCCACTCTTATTCCTAATATTTCATTAAGATTAGTTAATTGTTGACTATCATTTGAGCCGCATCTTGCCACTATTATCGAAAAAAAAGTCTTATGGTCAATAATTCCACCATTAATGAACTAGTTTATAGAGATTAGACTTTAGGAACATAATATGATCTAGGGAAAATTCGGTTTAGGATGTGATGATAGTTGGGTGGGTTAGGTTAGCTTATTTTTAAGGTCAAGTCAAGTAAATAAAATGGGTCAGATAAAAATTTGGGTCGAGTTAGTCCATATCACCTGATTTTGATTGGTTCATGGACTAAGTTTTCCATATTGACTAACTTTGCCACGTCATAACTTTTGTTAGTTTTTTATAACAAAAGTTAACTTTACAGTTTTGTTTTGGACAAGTTCAATCTACATGAACTTTTTCTAAGAATTCTAAATGACAGGGAATTTATTCAAATTTTTCCTTAAATAAAGGGAGATTTTTATCTTTTACCCTAACATTAACTTAAACTTTGATTTATATTATTTAAGAACCAAACAGACTAAATTAAGTATTTGAAATGATGAATCTTTACTATTTATTTATGTAGTGATATGCCTAGCATATTGCCTTTGTAATAACATGTTTGATTTTTATTTCAAAGTATATTATTTTTTTCTTTGAAAATATGTAATAGGATGTTTAATATGCCCATCATGTTGTTTCCTTTCAACATCGATATATATTCATATGTTACTTTTTAATAGTATGAATTGTTTTGCTTTACTTTTTTTATAGGATGATAGTAAATGGAAGAGCTTATATAAGGTTATTTCATAGTAGACATTTTATTCAGGAAGGTGCACTGAATTATGTAGGTAAGACATCATAAATTTTTAATAATATAGACATAGGTTATGTGAGTTTGAGAGAGGTGAACGAAATAAGTGCCATATAAGGATATACAAATTTTGTTAGTGCATAGTATTTAATTCCTAAAAAGGGGTTGGACAAAGGTTTGAGGAGGTAAGGATAAATTTAAAGTTTATTATATTTAATTAAATTGTTAATGGTATATGGTATAATTGATGTTTATCTGGAGTTTATAGAAGAACCAACACTATCTATACCAATATTAACATGGCACTCACATAAAAATGAGATAGTTGCAGAATTATGAGGTGATATTATAGTGGAATTGGGTTATGATAGTGGTGTAGGAGTTGATTTGGGATGTGATAGTGTTGATTTGGGAGGCCATTGTTATGTTAATGTTGATTTAAGTTATGATAGTGGTATAGGAGTTGATTTGGGAGGTCACAATTATGTTGGTGTTAGCTTAGGAGGTAATATTGATATAGTAGTGGATGTGGGAGGTAATATTAATGTTGGAGTGGATGATAGAGGTGATTTAGAGGATGAAGAATTAACTTATAGTTATTCTGAAATGAGTGATGATGGTGATTTTAATACAGGTGCTCAAGATGGAGGTGAGTTGGGTGATGAAGATGGGGATAAAATGGGTGTTCAAGAAGAAGGTGATTTGGGTACTCATAATATAGCTGAATTTGACTTAGATTTCAACATTAGTATTGATACAGGTCATGACACAATATATATTGACTATTCTGATCCTGGGAGTTTTGTTGTTCTATAATGAATATCTTAATGCTAAAGAATTTAAATTGAGCACAAGGAATGAAGCAAAATGATATGATATAGTTGCATCATTGTCCATTTAAGTTGTATGCTCCATTTGATGGAAAAGATAAATGCTTAAAACTGAAAACTTACTATTCATAACATACATGCAATAAATCAGAAATGATATCCAATATTCTCAACATATTAATTAAATCTTCATGTGCAATATAATTGCTTCTCACATTAGCCTCATTCATATACAACATTCTTGAATTCTTATAAACATTTCGTGTTAGCCTCATGATTTCAATAGTGAGAAAAATATAACAACAATACATATTGACATCTTAATAACAATAATAAGCATTAAGAATATCTTCTTCAGTACCTTGTTATCATCCATAGCAAGCTTCAACTTATACTCCATTTGATTTATTTTTTAATCTAACTCAATTAGTTCTTTTTGTTCCTCCTTATTTGGTCTTCAAACAACTCCCACGCACACTTCATCTTCAATAGCTCCTTTGTAATTCAATGCTAATTATTGTTTTAACTTAGCATTATCATTTATCAATCTTTGAATAACATGAACAACCTTATATATGAAGAGTCGTCATGCCATCAAAAGAACTTACAACTCCTAACCTTTTAAGCATCATTAAAGAAAACATTCATTAACACACAAATTCTATTTTTCTTCCCATATTGAATGTCATAACAAAATTTTTTACTAACCAGATATTTTGAGATCTATAAAACTTGTGATTTGGATTTTTTAACTCCATGAAGTCCTTAAACAAGTGGTGAATCCACATAAGCATTGAACGCTAGCTGGAGAACTAACGCCATAGCATAACCAAGCAAAAACAATGCCAAATTCTCATAAGAAATATAACAATCAATTAACAACATGGAAATAACCTTCATTTAATAAAAAACAAATATTCAATTCATAATGGAAACGTAAAACATTTGCATTCAACAAATAATAATGATATTCAATATGGGAGTCTCACATGTTTTTGTCAATGACATTCTCAATTATTGTTTATAAATTGTAAAAGAGACAAATTAAGAAGTCAATTTCTTCATTTAAAAAAGAAAAAAGAAAACATAGCATATTCACCCTACTAATAATCAGTTTTAAATTGAAAACATTTAAGCTAATTATGGGATGCTAAATTGTTATTTTCCTTTTTTCACCGCTTTTGTAAAGCTACCAACAAATGTATACATATCTTGAAACCTTGTTACCTTAAATGCCAAAAGTATGTTCATTAAGCTATGTTTTGAACGCAAGATAAGAATTTAAAATATAGATGAAGTGATATAACTGAAGTTATGTTCAAATATTTGGATGGATAACCTTACTCTTTACCCCGAAGGCAGAGATTCCATTGATACTCAATTCCAATAGTATGTATTCTTTTAGTAGATTTTTGAAGAATACATAAGTTAAATGCCTTAGTTATCCACCAATGCTTGATTCATGGAAAAGAACAACTAACAATTGCAAAATTGAAGTATATGTGGGATTATTGTGAGGAAGTATTCAACAAAGGAAGAAGAAGGAAGAAGACCAGATGCCTATTAGCTGAAAAACAATCGAAGAAGATATAGAAAGCAAAGAAACAATTGTCCTTCATCCTTGAGTATTAGTGATTTGCAAAGAAACATTTGTCCGTCATCCTTGAGTATTAGTGATTTGATGCAAATTAAAGATTTTTGAACATTTGGAGTGAGTTAGGGTGAAATCTTAGGGAAATTAGGTTTTTGGGTTTTTAATTTTTTAAAATAATTAAAATATTAATTAATTTAAAATACAAATTTAATTTTTATTACATGTTAGTTGCGGTGTTGACAATTGATCTTATTTGACATGTCCAGGTAACTTAACTTAACAGGGACATAATGTGTATTGAATGGTAACTGAACTTAACCAGGACATAATGTGTATTTAACGGAGGTGTGATAGAGTGAGCCACTACAAGAAAATATAGAGTTTAAAGACACAAGAAGGTGGAATTTTTAGATGCTTTTTTACATCTTAAAAAAAAATTTAGACACTTTATAAAGTGTCCAAAAATCGAGTGTCACAAAAACTATTTTCGAGGATTTTCTTAGACACATAAATGCATCAAAAAAATATGTATGTTTTACCCATTTAAGTGTCAAAAATCTATTTCCCGAATTTGTAGTTTTTCAATGTAATGTTATTTTAGAAACTTTATGTAAGCTTTTAGATACTTTTCTCTGTCAATATTTTTCACTTTTAGACAGTTTTTTGTGTCAAAAGACTCCACCATTTTTTAGTAAAAAAATAAGCTTACAATTTGCTTTGTGCACCTTTTTTAAGATCACAAATGCATATTATTATAATAAATTTTACAAATTAATCTAAGATATGTACCTGCATATTATTATAATAAATTAATACTTTTGTTAATAAATATTATATTACACAGATTTATATGTATATAATAGCACAAATTAGCTGAAAAAACTTGCCATTAAAATATTAATGTATGGAGCACATTTATGTCCATAACTAAATAACGAAAGTAGCTAAATGTATAGAGTACATTTATGTCATAGTTGCACTCCCAAAACATAAACAACTTCAATCTTAAATCGATTTTTGGCCACATATGTTTCCATAAATAAATAACGAAAGTAGCTAGAAGCATAACCAAATTAATTAGAAAAAGTGGACTCAAGATCCAAAACAAGAAGAAGTCTCAAATCCTCATAATCAACAGCATCTTCAAAGCTCAAACTCATTACTCGTAAAGGCTAGACTCTTCCTCAAAAAATACTTAATCCACAATCACTAGCTTGCACCTAGAGCATAACCACATGCCAGTTGATCATTACTCTACATCAATAAAAAAAAGTATCATTCATTTATTAGCATGCATACATGAGATGAACAGAAGAAATCAACATTTTTTATTTCTTTCAAAGCAACCTTTTCTTTTAGGGTAAATCTCTGGGACTTCCAATTTATGTTACTTACGGGAAGGGTAAACAGCTCTCAAGATAAGCAACTTTATAAGCAAAAGAAACAAAATCATGTTACAACCTCAACTAAGAGCCATTGGTAATAAAATCCCAGCTGCCATAGAAGTCGAAACTAATTCTCCCACGCAACATCAAAAATACCAAAACGTTAAAATAAAGACTTGCTCCTCCCATTGTGAACCCTCAGTGTATCAACCACCATAATAACCACCACCATGATAAACAACTACCGAAATGACGAACACCACAACAACCAAATTAATTTCTCACCATCTAAAGAAAAGAATCTGAAATTCTTTTTGTCATAGTGGTGGTTGTTTGTCATTTATTTTGTCATTTAGTTGTTTTTTTTTAGAGGAACTAATCAAAACACCATCTATAGCTGTCAATGTTCTTTGTCCTTCATGTGACTCAAATTTATTAAGTGCTGCCAAACATGGGTGTTCGAAAGATACAACAGAAACATTCCAGAATGTACATAACAGATTTTTGCTTAACTTGACGACTTTAAAACTAACAAATTTCTTCCTTGAGAACCAATAACTAGTAACACCATTCACCAAGCTTGATCATTTTCCAAAATTACATATATTTGAAAGGAATTTCATATAACAACTCACCGAAATCATTGCCTCAAATTTGGATTCCAGGGAAAAGCAAGCCCATAAAGCCTCCTTCCTTATTTGATTCAAACCAGGAACATGAATCACTAAGAGGTGACAGAGAACAAAGAATCAACCTATTTCCTTATACTTAGCGGATGATGTACCGAGCAATTTAGATTTGTAGGGAACAACAAGTAAGTCACTAAAAAACCCTATTAAGTTTTCATGATGCCTGAAGGCAAAGCCACCTATACTTGGATTCATAATCATCCATTCCCCTTTTTTTTCCAACCCCCAACCCAAAAAGTATGAAACAATTAAAAGAGAAAGGGATAAATAATGGAAAATGGTCTAGGTAATTCACTTTGACTCAAATTAGAAAAGGAAACAAAATATAATGAAAACAAACAAACATTAAAAAGGAGGACAAGAAAAACTTTGCATTGTTGATGAAGAACCAATTACTGGACTAATAGCAATAGCATTAGGAACAAAGACAGCCCCACAGAATGAAGCACAGAATACAAGAATATTTTTAACCCCTATGGGAATGGAAGTAAAGACCATTCAGTTTTTCTACCTTCCAAAGATCTTTCTTAGCCTCAGGATTTTCTGCAAAAACAAAATTTAAGCCATTGTGCTCAGAAACAATCTTTTGAACAACATGTGTCTGCTCACATGTATATGCATCTAAAATCAGAAAGACATAACATATGTTCAATTGGTTGCACTTACCAAGATAAAACTCAAGCAAGCAGGTCAATTAATGACAAGTGCGAGATAATTTTACATTTCTCTTAGAAAATTCATTAGAGCTAAGGTGATAGGAAAAGGAAGTATGTCTGACATCATAGTTCTTTTCACCTATCAGCATTAATATACCATCCTGACACTTAAGGCATGATTGTAGCACAATTTTCGTCATTGTTTAATCTAAATGAAGTTTCTATTCACAATCAACTAACATCATAATTTTCCAATTGAAATAGAAACCTTCAAACATACATTGCAACTGCCACCTAAAATCAATTGCTATTGATAGGAGTGAATAGCATTTCCTAAAAAGGAGTGAATAGCATTTCCTAAAACTAATTAATTGGACAATCATGTTCAGTTAGAGTGAGAGCATATTTATCCACTTATTGCTACAATGCTACGCATACATTAAGTGTATTCACAATCTCATTAGTTATTAAAGAGATAAAATTAATTAGGAATCAATTATTCCATATTCAATGAAATAAGGGAAACAAAGTATATCCTTTAACGATGAGAAAGAAGATACAAGTAAAAGGAAATGGTTTTCTGTCTCACCTGTGCCTTTAAATTCAAACATCAAAGTAGGAAGTTCAAGCAAATTCTTCCCATTGGCCAAATTCACAGCCCTCATTTGGACCTTATCTAATAACTCCACCCTTGAAACCTAGTACAAGTGAACTAAATATCACAAATGAACCAAAAGCACGGAACATGTACCATTTAGCACTACCTGAATACCAGATAACATAGTGGCAATGGCAACATTTGCTGCATCCTTAATTGTAGGAAAATTGCACCTTACAACTTGTAATATGTTCAAACCAAGCAACAGAAGGCACCAGATTTTGTAACATCATGTCAGTTCGCTCCAAAAAAGACATAAGAATTGTTTATTCTCAGTTAGCTCCAAAAAAGACATAAGAACTGTAATAAATAAAAGATATATCAAAATTTTCATGCCCATTCTGTTTTTGCTATTATTATATAATGATTTCTTTAAGTCTTTAAAGTTTATGTTTATCTTATCTTTCATGTCTGTCCACTCATATAACAGGAATCTAGAAGCTACATATGAATTAGGCATGCAACAACCACTCTTAAAAAAATTATTTATAACATATATTAGAGGATCTTCATGGAATAAAAGCTACAGAATGAAAAAACATGGGCACAATGACACAATTGAATAACCAAATTTGAACACTTAATTTCCCACAATCTCAAGAATTCTTTTCTTTAGAAACTCTAAAACACGCAAATCAAAAATCTTTCATAACAAGGTGCAAGTGATCAAATAATAAAAGAAGAACCTAATACCAAAAATAATGCAACTTATTTAAGAGATGAGAAATTGAAGGAAACAAAACAACAGAACAAAGAACTAAATAAAAGGAAAAAATCAGAAACCAAACAAAGCTCTTACCTTGATCAGTTGCTTCTCAAAAACACACACCCTTCAACGTTAGCTTAAATCTTTAGAAAACAACAACATGCATCAAATGTTAGCAAAACCATCAACTCTTTACAGGTTGATACAAAGCAGCAAACCCTCTGGTACTTTGCAAACTCAAATATTATGTTCACTGACACGCAGAAATCAATGCATTGATCAACTGAGTGGCTGGCCATGGTGAAGCCCGATTGAAGAAGAGCGAGAGATTGTCTTGAAGATTTAAAGCATTTCGACAAAGAATGATGAACAATAAGAGATTAGAAGGGGGTGAGAGGAGGTGAGATGAGCAACAGTTACAGAGGAAGCAAAAAGAAAAAGTTAGGGCTAGGAGAAGATGAGTAGTTGTTTTATGTGGGGATATATCAACAATTTTTTAACAAGTTAATTACTTGCTTTTGGATGATATATCAACGATTGATAAAAGGCGTTATCTTGTCTTGCCAATTGAAAATTTTAAAAATTTTAAACTCTTTTTTAGTATTTTTTTAGACAAATTTTGTCGTCTTAAACAAATGTCTAAAAGCTTCACTAATTCTTATATTATTTAAGACAATTATTATATTTATTTAGGTATAAGTACTTAAAACCTTCTTATTTTTCAAGTAACATGTTCCATTTTGAAAATGTTAGAGATTTAACTACTACTGGAGATAACATTGACTAGTACCGAAGATAACGACAGAAGCCATCTTAAACTTTTTGTTAAATATAGGAGGCAAATTGAACTTTTTACCCTTATATATATATATATATATGTATCTTTCGTGTTCCTCTTTGGAGCAATAACTAAATTGCACTACACATTACAACTGATCAAGTTTTCCATGAACATGCCGAAACAATTGGAAATAAACTTTTATTTAATCTATGTCAGTTTAAACAATGATTCATCTATTCATAATTCATTTTATTAAAATTGTAGACTTTAGACATCTTCATCAGTTTTCAATTGTCTTTATATTCTGTCAGATACTGTCTAATTTAGACTTTGTGCCATTTACAAAAGGTTGCATTTTTAGGGAGATGTATGAATGCCAAGTTAATCCTAGTAATTAATTGCAATAATTGTATAAAATCTTTAAGTAATAACATGTTCATATAATTATGTTGATAATATCAACTTTTTTTTATTCTAATATAAATAGCAGTTAATTTCTTTTTATTTATAAGATAGTAGCACCTCTTTTAATACTTCTTGAATAAGATTTTATTGATGAACACAAACTCTTTTATCTCCATGGTCTTTTGTAAAACATAATTGGTCATCAATTGTTTCTAAGTAATATTATCAATTTTTTAATCACATATTTTAAATAAAACATCACATTTATCACACATATTGTAATTATAAAATTCAACTATTTTTTATTCATTATAAAGTTCAATTTTTTAATAATAGAATAATAGAAACTCACAATACTTTTTTTAGTGCATATAATATTTTATAAAATTACGTAATTTTTAGTATACATAATATTTATAAATTACGTACTTAAAAATTATAATCAAGTTTAATGTAAATAACAACTCGAAAATCTATGCTTGAAACTTAGTAGAAAGACGACTCCAAATAACTTGAATTACGCCTTAAAAAACCAAAATCCAACTGTTGTTCATTAAACCTTATCTTGTGCTCTCTCCATGCCCAGTAAGACGCTGCCATCTTAGATTATTGGATAAGGTCAAAGTCCAAAGTGGTTTAACGGTTAATATAAGAACTTGGCACTAAAAGTCCTCAAATTTACGTACAAAATATTTTTCAGTGGTTCATTTTCAAAGTCAGTGCAAGAAAAGGCCTATTAGTGCGTTGAAAAGACGTAGATGCCTTTATAATTAATTAATTATAGCAATCGGAGTCTGAAGACAACTTTAACGAACCGGCAAAGTGAAAGTGCAAGTGAAAATATGTTTACATATTTTACCAGAACAGTCTTCACACCCGTTCCCACTCTATAAAGTTACGGCCTTTGTCTAAATTGGGCATACGAGCGAGACCCCGAATCAGCTCTTGCAGCCCTTGACCATGGCAGAGGAGGTTAGCAACAAACAGGTAATTCTCAAGAATTACGTAATTGGATACCCAGAAGAGTCAGACTTCCAAATTATTATTGGCTCTATTAAACTAAAGATCCCAGAAGGTACCAAAGATGCAGTCTTGGTTAAGAATCTTTACTTGTCGTGTGATCCTTATATGCGTTTTCGAATGACCAAGGTTGATGGTCCTACCCTTATGGATCATTTTGAGCCTGGAAAGGTTAGTTTAATCAATACCCTTTTGTCTCTGATTGCCTATCTTGTGTTTCTAGTAGGAGTTTTATTCCATTTGTTGTTTTATGCCTTTGTCTTATGGATCCTTTCTTTTTGGAACTTGAACTTTTTTTTTGGTTGCTTTTGGGAGGTTAGAGTCCTTCTTAGAGATACCTAAGCTCTATCCAGTAAGTTGGAACATTACATCGTTTAAATGGATTGGACTTTGATTTTAAATTATGACAGCCATTCAGAAAGCGCTCAACATTTTCGATAAAAATAGATGTTTTCGATAAAAATCGACGTTTGGAAGATGGAAAAGTTTTTCTTTTGTTTAGTACTTTCAAATGGTGATGTGCTACTAATGATCATGCGTTTGGAGGAGCCCAACAGTAACTTTTTATGGTCTGATATTTTTATTCTGCAGGTTATAAATGGATATGGCGTGGTTAAAGTTTTGGATTCTACACATCCAGCCTACAAGAAAGGTGACTTGGCCTGGGGTTTTACAGGGTGGGAAGAGTACAGTCTCAACGTATCACCACCACTCCTGATCAAGATTGTACATACTGATGTGCCTCTTTCATACTACACTGGAATCTTAGGTCTGCTTTCTTTTTCTTTTGTTATGAACTCAGCGCTTATCTAGAGTTACTCTTATCTGCTTCTTATTGTTGTTGATTCCTGCTCAATATTAGGTATGCCTGGTGTAACTGCTTATGCTGGTTTCCATGAGGTGTGCTCCCCTAAGAAAGGTGAATACGTATATGTATCTGCAGCATCAGGGGCTGTTGGTCAGCTTGTTGGGCAATTTGCAAAATTAATGGGTTGCTACGTCGTTGGAAGTGCTGGCTCGAAGGAAAAGGTCTGCTAGTTTCTCAAACAGAATATGCGAGTTCGATTACCGCTTTGAATGCAAGTTCTGATATTTTTCTTTTTGGTATTCTTTATTGAATGAAAAGGTTGACCTGCTAAAGAACAAGCTTGGGTATGATGAGGCCTTCAATTACAAGGAAGAGCCCGACTTAGATGCTGCCCTTAAAAGGTAGTTTTAATATTCTGGCATTTTTTAAAGAACTAACTCATTGTTCGTCAATCCTTAAGCGACAAAAGACTACTTTCTAACCTGTTCTGCATAAACAAGATGCTTCAGCAGTTTTATTGTTGAGAAGCTGGGTAAAAGCTAGGGACCTGAACTTATTTTTTTATCGTCTAAGAATAAGATCTGGAATGCAAAATGCTATACCATTCAGATCATTCGTTTTTTGTATTTGGCAGATACTTTCCTGAGGGCATCGATATTTACTTTGAAAATGTCGGGGGAAAGATGCTGGATGCAGTGCTGCTGAACATGAGAGAGAATGGTCGTATTGCAGTGTGTGGGATGATTTCACAATACAACCTTGAGAAGCCTGAAGGTGTGCACAACTTGAGTGTCCTTATAGGCAAAAGGGTGCTCATGAAAGGGTTTGTGGCCCATGATTTTTATCACAAATATCCAGAGTATCTGCAGATGGTATTACCTTACATCAAACAAGGAAAGATTGTGTATGTTGAGGACATGTCTCAAGGCATTGAGACTGCTCCAGCATCTCTAATTGGTGTATTCACCGGCCTAAATCTTGGCAAAAAGCTGGTAGTTGTTGCTCATCACTGATATGCTTGTTTGTACTCTCCTGAAATCAGTATGTTTTCAATAATCTCTTATTACTGTGTATGATGGATTTCCTTCTTTCAACTTTATATCTCCTAATTCTCCCAAAAAAAAAAAAATTCTATCTCCTAATTGGTATGTCGGCAAGAAAATGTTAGTTCCTGTCGTTGAAATAGCTTTATATCTTTTTGTTCACCTAACTAGGTCCGTTTAATTTCTAAAAGATGACAGACAGACAAAAGTTGTCACCAAGATTTAACTTATATAAAGGTAAGTGACTAAAAAGTAATGGACTCTCCTGACTTTACTCCAATCAACCAAAAATTTATGGGATCGAAAGAATCATCATCGAACCCATGATCTGGCTTGAAGAGAAGTAAATGCGCAGGGCCTTTGCTTGGTGACGGTGTGACAAACGCATATTATATAATTTCTGACCAAGTCTCACCACATCTCTGAAGCCATCACTTATCTCAAACCTCACTGGTGCCGCACCTACCTCTCTTTTCTGAAGGAAGACATAACTCAAATTCCTACGTTCACCCTCTTCTTAATTGTCCACTAATCTTTTGAAGCTAAGCCTAAGCTTATTCTTCAATTCATGTTGTACATAACTAGTCTATTATTCAGCAAGCATAAAAACAGAAAGGAAAAGAGAGAGAGAATGGCAGAGTAACGAAGGATTGAGAAAAAACGGTGACGTGTGACAAGTAGCGAATATAACTGTTTTATTACTATTAACGGTTTTTTCGCTCCTCTTTCTCTCCGTGTCTCTCTTGCTTCCCTCACAACACGCAACCAAAAAGTCTCCTTTAGCTCTCGCCATCTCTCTCTTTAGTCTGTCTCATTCACACCGATCTGATCGGATCTCTCACGGCTTTTATCAGCCTCCTTTGTTCCACACCTCAACTGCCGGAAGTCGAGAGCTTGCGTTGTCTCGAATCCGATCATTCACTCATATTCCTTCCTTATGTACTGCAGCTTCAGCTTCCTCTGTGAAGAAATATCGCGGACACATGGAGGGCATTGCGAAGCAGCTAAAGCGAGGGATCTCCCGGCAGTTCTCCACGGGTTCCTTGCGCAGGAGCTTCAGCCGCCAACTCTCACGGAACCTCTCCCTCGATCCTCGCCGGAACAACTTGCGCTTCAGCTTCGGTCGTCAGTCCTCGCTTGATCCCATCCGCCGAAGCCCCAACGTCGCCGAGGACCAGCTCACCGTGCCGGAGAATCTGGACTCTACGATGCACCTGCTGTTCCTCGCCTGTCGAGGGGATGTGAGGGGACTGGAGGATTTGTTGAACCAAGGGGTTGATGTCAACAGCATTGATTTGGATGGGAGGACCGCTCTGCATATCGCCGCTTGTGAGGGCCATGTTGAGGTCGTTAAGCTTTTGTTGAGTCGGAAGGCTAATATCGACGCTCGTGATCGCTGGGGCAGTACGGTATTGTCAATTCCTTCATTTCATTTTGTCACTTTTTCTCTGCCCAATTTCTTTTAATCAATTTTGGTGTTCATATGTGTACAGGCATGTGCTGATGCCAAATATTATGGAAATGTAGATGTTTACAATATCTTGAAGGCTCGAGGAGCCAAAGCGCCGGTACAAATTTCTAATCTTTTTTATTCCTTCAAGCAGAAGTTGTTAAATCTTTTTCTTTTTTGGTTTTGAATTTTTTGTTATGAATATATGAAGATGGATGCTTAAATGTTTTTAATATGTTGATTTAGAAAACCAGGAAGACCCCAATGTGTGTTGCAAATCCTCGGGAAGTTCCAGAATATGAACTTAATCCATTAGAGCTTCAGGTTCGGAAGTCTGACGGTATCGCAAAGGCATGCTCTTTACCCTTTCGATTTCTAATTGAATTTGTATCTGATAAAGTTCTTAATTTGATTATGATCTAGGGATGGCAACCAGTTTTTTTTTATCTGCGACGTGGAAACATCTTAGCAAGTCTAGTTACAGCTGGGCTTTTATTATGACCTTTGAGTCACTAAGTAATGTCTTCCTGAACAGGGATCATATCAAGTGGCTAAATGGAATGGGACCAAGGTTTCTGTGAAGATACTGGATAAGGACAGCTATTCAGACGTTGAAAGCATGTATGTGGTTTCTTTAACATTTCATTTTCAGATTATTTTTTAATCTGTTTTTAAGGGAACACAAACTTGTTATCTTATTCTAACATCAACTATCGGACAAAAAATTAATGTACATGATGTTTCTGCTTTTTAGTAGAAACATTCATATTTGTCCATTGACATTGCAATGAAGGACCCTGCATTTCATAATGGTTCATGTCCATGTGCCTCCTGCATTCCAATTCGAGATTATCTTCCTCTTTAGTTGTTAATTTATTATTTTCTTGATGCTTGAAACAATTTTGTGGATTACTATAAGCTTGTAACTCTTGATTGGTTTAAGCAACAATAGCATGTGTCCAACTTATCTTTCTTGTCTTTTTCTTCCATTGATTTGGTTTCCTTTGGCATAAAAAAAGCGTATATGGCCTTGTAGTGAATGATTGAGTTTACTGACATGTTGTTAGAAGAGGATAGACATGAGTTTCATGCCTTATTCTGTGGCTAGCTTCTTTGTCTTCTTGCTCGGAGTGCAATGCAGTTATTGATTCGTGCCTCTACTTCAAAAAGTTGATAGTACATTCCCCACATGATCTGTTTTGTTTTTTGTTTGGATTAAATTGATAACAGAAATGCTTTCAAACATGAGCTAACCTTACTAGAAAAGGTTCGACATCCTAATGTGGTTCAGTTTGTTGGAGCTGTTACCCAGAATGTACCAATGATGATTGTTGTAGAGTATCATTCCAAAGTAAGCAAGACGTCTGCCTCTCTTGATCTCTTTCTCATTTATTTCCTTCTATGAATTAAAAATTTGATCGTAAACATTTTTTGAAATGAACTTTATTTTCTGAGTTTTGCTTGGAATTTCTCTCAGTGATAAAATGAAATTGTGCACATCACAGATTTGAATTTGGTTTTTAATAGTCCTATACTTGGGTTCGCTAAGTTGTTTTGATGTGAAAATTGTGTTAACTCTAGTAACAGTTATTCCATGCCCTCAATTGAATATTTTAATTTTTGCTCTGAGAATTTCCTGATATCAGGGTGACCTATCAAGTTATCTTCAAAAGAAAGGGCGGCTGTCACCATCCAAATCTTTGAGATTTGCTCTTGATATTGCAAGGCAAGTGAAACTTCTGAATAAATTCACTTGCTTGTTGTCTGAGCTAAGTTTTTCTCAGTTTCAATCACAGCCCAATACTTTCCATTGATGTGGAACAGAAACATCAAAACAACAAACAGATAAAAGAATAAGAATAATAATAAGTTTCTTTTGTATTCTTTTAGACTTCTCTAATTATTCTCCACATGTTCTTTTAGTTTTGAACTGTCTTGCTTGATCTCTTGCTATCAGGGGTATGAATTATCTGCACGAATGCAAACCAGATCCAGTCATCCATTGTGACTTAAAGCCAAAGTATGACACCTAAATGAAGAAGTTAAATTGATGTATAGTTGAGAATTATATTTTGGCGTTTTTATCGTTAAAATGAACATCTTTAATGATTGAAATTTCGGTAAGGTGCCAGAAATATTTTGCTGGATAGTGGTGGTCAGTTGAAGGTATCTGGATTTGGCTTGATAAGCATGTCACAGATTTCACCTGACAAGGCTAGATTAGTGCCGGGAACTTCCATTTGTCCTTCAAGTAAGTTACTATTTCCATCCATTTAGTACCAGAATAATTGTAACCTATAAAATTTTTATATAACTAGGACGTAATTTGTTTGCCCAATACATAATTATGATTTCTCTGGAATTCATTCTTTTTATTTTATACTTGATACCTTAATTGATCAAATCACTTTTTCTTTAGAGAACTAATGCTTTGATTCTTGACTTAATTTGAAATAATGATGTCATTTTGTTGGTTTTGTAGATATATATGTGGCACCTGAAATATTCAAAGATGAAATATTTGATAGATCTGTGGATACGTATTCTTTTGGCGTTATTTTGTACGAGGTATCTTTCCTTTTTCTAATATATGATCAGACGGCATGGTCAATAATATTAGGCATGATAAATAAATATTAGAATAGGAATGAGCATATTACGTCTTATAAGGCTTAGCAATCCTCGTCCCCTTGAGGTGCCTTTTGAGATCATGGCAGCAGAATCATTCATAATCGGATGTGGGGTCTGTTTAAGATATCCTGTTCTCTTGAGTCACCCACAAATGTCCAGTCCTGCAAACTTTTTCAATTTGAAGTACCTAGTGCTGTCTGATTTAGTTCCGCAGTTTTAACTTTCGAGACACCATAGGTAAACCTAGTTTCTTTTTTCGTAGAGACTGGCTGCATCATCTCGTACGCTAGTACTTGTTAGGTTGATAATAAGTTATCCCTTGCTCATATGGCCAAGAGAAGAAAGCTTGCATTTCATGAGGAGATTCATCACATCAAATTGTAACACCAATGTGGAAGATTTCTTTTTTCCTTTTTTGTCTTTTACAGTTTCCATTTCATATCATCCAACCATTTTTTTAACTGTGATAATTCTAAAATTTGATCATTACGCACCACATTTTGACATTGTTTTCTTGTTTGGTGTAGATGCTTGAGGGAATGCAGCCATTCCATCCCAAGTCTCATGAAGAGGTTGTGAGATTGATGTGCTTAGAGAAAAAGAGACCCCCATTCAAAGTCAAACTAAGAAGTTATCCACCAGATCTCAGGGAGTAAGTTTTAAGGATCGGTAATACATCTGTTTTTTTCTTTATCTAGAAGGACCTATCAGGTTACGGGTTACACAATAAAGGGTGATACTCTCCATAGTTTATTTTGCATATGTAACCACTCTGGTGAGACATTCGATAATATGTTAGCTAGTGTTGTCCCTGCTTAACATATGAGATGCATTAGAATATGATGCTTAAGCAGACAAGGTCTTGATATGCCTGCAGGTTGATTGATGAATGCTGGCATCCAGAACCTGTCAGTCGGCCAACCTTCTCCGAGATCATTGTACGATTGGACAGAATAGTTGCAAACTGCTCAAAGCAAGGATGGTGGAAAGATACATTCAAGCTGCCTTGGTATGTTTTCTAACCAGATTTCTTAGAAATAATAGTAGGTTAATGACAGTGTCAAAATTTGTATTGCGGCTTTCATTCTCTTGAAATCTAGTTTTGTGGTTCCTCGTGGTCCAACAACTAAGGAAATGCTTCTTAGGGGAAAACGTAGAATACCCCAAGTATAAGATGAGTAAGTACTGTTATACAAAGTTTGAGCAATATAATGGCAAATTTTCACACAGCAGAGAGCAAGTAAAATTATTAGACTACTAACTTCATGCCTGCACTTTTTAATCAAATCAGAGTTGGGACCAGCCGAGTCTTGCAAGTAATATCAAAAGGCTTATGTATATGTCACCTTTTGGATTTAAACCTTAGTAGATAGAACATTAATTTCTTTTTCAGTTACTAATATTATGAGCTTTGCCTTTCTTGTTCCTACTCATTGGTATGGGAACATGTGCAGGTTATGAGCAAGAGGCACCCGTTGCCTGGACGAGGGAAGGAAAAGACTAAGCAGTGAAAATTACATGAGCTTAGAACTTACTTCGATGCTTCAAGTTACGCGTACTGAGGAAATGAATAACAAGAAAGGACCTTGGAAAGTTAACTGAGAGATCAAATGGACAATGAGTTATATCCCCATTTGATCTTTCGCTCTAGCTAAAAGAAGTCAGTAAAGGTCCATTGTATGTGTAATATGTACAAATGCCTTTGTTTTCCATGGATTTTATCTTTTACAAAAACATTAAAGAAAAGATCGAAAATGAGGAAGGAAAATGTTGTACTTGTCATCCATTTTGGTGTAAACATCCCGAAATAAAGAATCCTGTTATATATACAGCAATAATACTTATTAGCGGAATAGAAACTTTACAATTAGTTATGATATCAGGAATTTCCCTTCTCACATGAACAGGTTAATCCTAACTGTGTTTAAGGCAATGTTTTAAGAACCGGACCGGATATCGAACCGGTCGAAGAAAAAGTTTAAAGTTTAGAGGTTCAACCGATAGTGAACTGCTATCAAATCGGAATATAATAAATAAGATGAAAATTTTATAAGAATAAATAAAAATAAAATATTTTATTGAAATGAAAAATACACCAATGTTTATTATTATATAATGAACTAAAAATAATGAATATGAGTCTAATATAAAACTTAAAATAATAATAAAAATCAAAATTGTATTTCTGAAAGAGGTTGCGTCTCATCATCGTCAAAAGCTCCAAATTCTCCAACGCTATTTAAAGATTCGTAAACTACGCTTTTATCCAAAGCATTTGCATCCATTTCTTCTACTGCATTAAAATAAATTACAAATTAGTAACATATGAAATTATTCTCAATTGTAAACTTGTAATACAGTATAATTTTAACTTAAATATAATCAAAATAAGATATGAACT
>JAOQMS010000005.1:6881869-6894846 GCA_027563885.1 Erythroxylum longipes
CAAACTCTCATTAAATCTCATTTATATTAGTCAATTATGTGAATTTAGTATTACCTTATCATTTTTGGGTCATGGTTATATTGTGTAGGATCTATAGACAGCTGGGATCCTTAGAACTAAAACGGAGGCAGGAAGTCAAATATATCAAGAGCTAAAACAAATCAAGAGATGAAACAAATCAATAGCCTACTGGTGAAAATTCCCAAAAATAGCCTATTGGTGACCATAATAAAAGCAAACAAGAGCATAAATAAACCAACAGCCGAAGCAAACCAACAATATAAACACAGCAGAATCATACTCACTTGTAGAAAAGCAGTCCGACATAGTATTTTAGATCAACAAATTCAACACTTCTCAATAAATTCAATCCCTCAACTGGTATATATAACACAACTATGAAAATCTGGAATGAAATAGAGTTCTAAGTGTTCAATACTTCTCAATAAATTCAATCTTTCAACCATATAACAAAACTATGAAAATCTGGAATGAAATGGAGTTCTAAGTGCTATAGAATACTAATTAATCAAGAAGTACACCAGAATAAAAACTCACGATTCAACTGCCTTATTCTAATCTATTTATCTACATAATAACATAATTCAAAAACCTTGAGTCCTCCTCCGATTCAAACACCTCCACCTTCTTCTCTGCCGTCGACAACTCAGCCATCGATGACGAGTTCACCTTCCTTCCACCCTCAAACCACTTCACATTCAGCTTTTCGGAGGCGACAAGGTAACTGGGTCGAGATCAAGGTAGAGCTGTACAGTCTACCAAACTTTGGAGAAATCGACGAAGCAATCGTGCGCAAAGAAGTGTTACCGCTGTGTGTGTGAGAGAGATTCTTTTCCTATGGAGTTGGTTAGAGATGGGGAAGACAAGATCATGACGGTAGATGGGGAAGACAAGATCTGATGATGGCGGAGTAGCGGTGGAGACGAAGAGAGCCCTAGAAGATTCGTAAAATGAACGAGAAAGCAACTAATAGTCTAATATCTGCTCTACCCTGCGTTCAAAACCGGTTGTACTGGTTTGAGTAAAACCGGCCCGTTCTCCAAGAAACCGGCCGGTTTTAAGTTTGAAAGGTTTTTTTTTAAAAAACGAACTGGACCACTGACCGGTTCAGATATTTTCAGGTCGGACCGGCCGGTTCGGTTTGGTTTTTAAAACATTGGTTTAAGGTGAAAGACAAAAGGAAATTACTAAAAAAGTTAAAGATTAGAAAATTATTTTGTTGGCTTTCAACCAAGGCAATGTAAAATTGTTTTGCCATAGATTTTTAGTCTTAGAACCTATTATTATTCATGAATAGGAGATGGAAGAAATGTTATTATTATTAATCTTAATTCAATCTTCTTAGTTTGATTTTTAATATACATAATAAGGATTAAGGTAAGTAAAGGGACTAAGATTTGTTTTCTTTTTCCCATTTATGATGTTTGACTGTGTTAAACGTTCAAGTTGCAATATCAAGTTTAGAGAGTGAACCAAATGATTTTGGAAAAAAGCATCAAGATGGATAGAGGAAGTCGGTCTGGAAACATAAAAATGGCACATTCCCTTCAATTTTGTTTAGTATTTCCTATGGAGTTTCATACCAACTCTTGGAGATACTGTAGTTGCAGAAAAAAAGCTTCTTATTTAATGCTATTGCAGATAAAGCTGTGGACTAGGCAACTATAGACATACGTTTTTAGTTTTCAGGATGTGTATGTGAGCGGTCAAGCTGCTGACTTTTTGATAGTGATGGGAATGCTTTCAGTTTTGATATGAATTCCTCAATGTTCTTATCAGAGCTTCCACCTTCATCTGCTGCCTCTATGGCCAGCTTCTTCCACTTGTTTGAACTCTTTCTGATTTCGCTGCTTCTGTCTCCTTCCATGACTTCCCTTATACAACGTTCTATCTCTTCTTTGGTGACTGTTCCCTTTTCATTTGCCTTCACTCTAACTCCTACTTGCCAAACATCAGTAACATACTTTGCATTAGTGGGTTGGTCTGTCCACACAGGCATGGCTACCATTGGAACCCCCAAGCTCAGTGCCTCCAGTGTTGAATTCCACCCACAGTGAGTTATGAAGCAGCCAACAGAGTCATGAGCCAAAACTTCAAGCTGAGGACTCCATGTTACAACTAGACCCTGGTCTGACGTCTGCTCTGAAAAGTTGGTCGGAAGTTTCTTCAGCTCTGACTCTCTTACCACCCATATGAAGTTGAAGTTGCTTGCTTTCACACCCCAGGCCATTTCTGCCATTTGGTCTTCTCCTAAAGCAGCCATACTACCAAATGATATGTAAACAACTGACTTCGGATCTTTGGAGTCTAGCCACTTCAGGCAAGTGTCGGTACTTGGCTTAAAGAAGTTGACTCCATAGTTTCTATCACCATCCAAGCGCTTGTCTAAGAACATCGATGGAATTGCTGGTCCTACTGGTTTAATAGGCCATTTGCTAGCCATCCATACCTCTAACTAATAACAGCAAAATGAACAATTAGCTGCATTGGAAGCACCTTAATCGTATCAAAAATGTTCCTAACGTACGTATCATGGCATATTGTCAACATCATTAATTCTATGGATTTTGAGATTTACCTCGTGCTCAAGTTCACTAAATGTGTTGCAGAAAATATAAAAAACATCTTGAATATTAGAGAACTGGCTAAGAATCAAATTGCATATGGCTGGATGAGATGTTCTCTCATAAATTAAAGAAGGCAGATCTTTGAACTCCAATGCTGGCATGGCAGGTAAAGAAACAGCAGTCTCCTCCAATGGAAATTTTAACACCCCTTGAAGATAATGGTAGTACAAAGCATTGACTGCAAAAGGTTGAGTAAAGAAGGGACACCCTGCAATTCCTGAACTGCCAGCCACATCCAGAACCCAAGCTAGAGCAGAGTCATAAACAACGCACTTAATCGGGTCCGCCGTTCTACTGAATTTGTCGATGACCTCAGCGAGGCTACGTGGTATATTAGCATTGAAACGCTCAATATATTCATCAATGGTTTCTGATCCGCCATTGACAACACCATCAAACACGGGTTCAACATCAAAGTTGGTGTAACTTACTTGCCATTGCATGGAATTGAGATACGAAGTTGCGGAGGCCAGAGTGACCCTCACGCCTTTTGAGACTAGTCGTTTGGAGAATTGAAGAAGTGGGTTTATGTGACCTTGAGAAGGGAATGGTAGTACAAGGACATGGCCAGCTTTTGCTTCACTTCCCATTTCCTCCTGTTCTTCAAGCTCTCTATTCTTCAGTTGGTATGGAAGCAAGGGCAAATTCTCTTTTACATTTGTATGTGAAACAACTGTTTCACTGTTGTCTTGAGACATTGTTCATGGAGACTAATTAATAGAGGACGAAAATAATTATAAATATGGTAATATGGTAATGTGCGGTAAGTGGAATTAATAATGTTGACCAAAATAGAAAACAAGATAAAAATAATGCATGTAGCAGCTAACTAATAAATGTGAAAATAAATGACATGCAAGTTTTAAGAAAAATATTTAGAAGAAGAATATTTCCTTGGTTACTTAAAAAGCTTTAAGTAAAATTTTTGCTAAATATTGATGTTATTATTGTTGGTTACTTAAAATAATTTTTATATTAAAAATATTTAGATCGGTTTAAGTTTTTGATATTATTATTAGATGTAAAATAGATAAAATTCTTATAAAGTATTTTTAAAATTCAAATTCAAATTTTTTATTTATTTTCCATTTATAGGAAAGTTTTTTTTTTAATCTCTTCTTCTTCTTCTTCAGGAGATGATGACGTGATTTCCTTATCATTATTTGGATACAATTCAACTTTTCACACGTCAAGAATGAGTTTCCCAATGAATCTATAGGAGAATGGAATAAGTCAATAGAATATATCAAACTTCGTAGTTAATGGTTGGAAAGGAAAGTGAATGAACTATGAAGGATTCATCTTTCTTTAATGTATAGTGCCTCCCTTCTTTAATATATAATAAATGCCAGTGAGAATTTTGTAGTGAAACTGAAACATATTAGAACTCACCCCACATCTCTTTTATTTCATAAATCCAATATCAGACAATTTTAAGGCATTTTTACAAGTTTCATGAATCCACTATACGTCATTTTTAGAAGTGTCATACAGAATTCAACCATATCATAAATGACCATGATACTTTTTTAATAAAAAGTTTTAGAACTCAGCCTGCATTTCATTAATGTCATGAATCCACCTTTTTTTTATATTAATAAAGCTATTAACATATACTTTAAGTATATTTATTAAAATTAAAATAAAGCAAAATTTTCTTAGTTCTTATGGATAAAATATACAAAATGCCTATATTAACTAATCAAATAAAACCTCATATTACAAAAAAAATCTAAATTTCAATTTACTAATATATCGATAATTATGATTATGTTTTAAATCATAAACACTTGTATATTTTTTTAGATATTATCATTTCTATTTTAGAGTGATTTGAGAAAGAATGAATAATAACATCTTAACAATTTTTAGAATAATTTTTTTAATTTCTTAATTTAGTATAATAAATTTAATACCTTAGATATATGTAATATATGTAATTATGATATCTTCAATAAACTTAATATACAACACATAGGCTCGCACTTACACCTTAGATATATGTAATATATGTAATTATGTTTACAGTCATAGCACATCAAATGTCATAATGAAATTTCTATAATAATAAGATTAACTAAATCAAATCACATAAAAATTTAAATCTCCACCTAATCAAATCATATAAAATCAATTTTAATTTTAATTTTAATTTTAATTTTAATTTTAATTGGAATTTAAATTTATTTTTAAAAACCTTTATTTAATAAAATAAAATGTATAGAAAATTTCAATTTGTTAATAAATTAAGATACATAAAATTTTAACGAATACCTAGATATCAGATAATTACGAAATGAACTCATGAAAAATTATAAAATACTTCATTCAATATGTCACGAAAATAAAGAAAAATAGCATTTTGTCACTTTCCTATTTATTCTAATCACAAGTTTTTATATCAAAATATCACGTAATATGAAATAAAAATTATCAATCGTATAATAAAATATGTTTATGTAAAAGCTTTTATTAAATAAGTATTAAATAATTAAGGTGCTAATTTCGTTTATTAAAAATTAAATAAAACTTATTTACTTTAAAACTTGTCAATTTTTTTCTATTAAGATATGTGCTAAACTATTTTATTAATTAATTTTGGGCATTATTTGTAATTGACAAAGTTGAAAGTTTACTATGCTAAGCTATTTATCTCACGTGGGACTCTTATGGGAAGATTAAAATCCTAATGAGGATAGGATTTAATTAAAATCAAATCACTAATATAAGACATAGTTATTTAGTAATTTTTGAACTTTTATTTGATAACTTATTTTTGGAGATAATGGTTATCTAAGGTAGCTGAATTTTTGGAAATTTCATTGTCTATTTTGCAGTTGCATTTTTTGCTATATTTTACGTGATTTTTGGGGCTTTATTGTTGTCATTTTTGGATTGAAAAACGACATATATATTGTAACTCGGTCACCCAAATTTTTGGGGTATCTTGGATTATCTTTTGCAGAAATTTCCAGCAATTTTCATGTAATTTACAATTTTCTTGGTAGACAACTTCCTAATCTTTTATTGACGAAGCCACTTTGTTAAGGAATTGTTTTCTTACCTCAATTGTTTTTTTATTTATGTACTTAAAGTTTAATTCACTTGAGTTATTTGATTCTTATTTTCATTATCGAACATTGTTGAGAAAATCTTCTATTGAGAATAGCATGAGACGGTCGTGCTATTGGGTGTGAATTACTTTCACAGGATATGAGGATGAAGGATAGTGTCAAAAGTTGAGTGAGTCAGCTCACTAAAGCCTTGTATAAAACTATTATTGTAATTCGGTGAAAGTGATTAAGTTGGGTGAGAACTCTAGAGATGTAGATAAGGTGTGTCGAATTGCGTTAATAAATTTCGGATGTTGATTTGTTTTTTTTGCTTTTAATTTTTCTGTTTTCGTTTGTGTCAAAAAAATTTACAGTTGCTTTACTTCAAGCAACCACAAATACAGTTTAAAGCAATTGCGACTGAACTAGATTTTTTAAGATACAACATCCTTTTTGATTCTCGTTATCAATTCTATAAACAAGTAAAAAAAATTGTTTATTTTTCTGAATAAAATCTTAGGTGCGTGTACAACATTTTGCTTCCTCATTTTCTATCTTTTCTTTAATGTTTCCGTGAATGATAAAATCCATTGGAATTAAAACAAAGGCATTTGTACATATTACACATTCAATGGACCTTGTATAGCTCATTTTCCCTTTGATCTCTCAGTTAACTGTCCAAGGTCTTTTCTTGTTATTCGTTTCCTCAGTACGCGTAACTTGAAGCATCGAAGTTCGTTCTAAGCTCATGTAATTTTCACTGCTTAGTCTTTTCCTTCCCTCGTCCAGGCAACGGGTGCCTCTTCTCATAACCTGCACATGCCCGTGCCAATGAGTACGAACAAGAAACGCAAAGCTCACAATATTAGTAACTAAAAAAGAAAATAATGTTCTGTCTACTAAGGTTTAAATGCAAAAGGTGATACATATATTACAGCCTTTTGTTATTACTTGCAAGACTCAGCTGGTCCCGACTCTGATTTGACTAAAAAGTGCAGGCATGAAGTTTGTATTCTAAAAATTTTACTTGCACTCTACCAAGATAACATTTCTTCGCAGTTCTATCGTACGGAAAATTAATGGAATCTCATTATTTTCAAAATATCCAACTTCTCTACCTTTTTCCTAAACTTTTAATACATAAAAGGTGATCACTACACTAATAAAGATTTAGTACTGATAATCTTTTCATTGCAATTTTTTCACTACAATTGATAGTAATTAATGGAGTTGGCACAACATTTCAGGAAGTGAATCTGGAGGCACAACTCTCACTTGGGTGATTTTAAACGTCATATACTTACTAGAGACTTTAAAGAATTATTTGCCTCTTCTATTTTTTCATTTTTTTCTCTTTTATAATCATTTTAGATGTTTTCTAATTTTCTTTTAAACTGCTTTAAAATTTTAGTTTCTTTGGTAAAAAGTACTGAAGTTATACATATAAGGAAAAACCTAGTTTCTTTCTTCGTCACGAAGTCATGTTCGAGTTCTCAAATTCGACAAGGATTTCCGCTATGAAATGTGCAACATTGCTGATCAAATTTTAATTACGAGGCAGGATCTTGATTCAGGCTACTTCGCACATGTAATGTTTCGTATGTTCACTTTTAAGTGAATTTATAATAATTACTGTTATTAATTTAAATATTGAAATACTGTAAACATGTTTAATTTTTTTGTTTAACTATATAATTGAGTCTATAAATAAATCTCCCAATATGTAGAAAACAATTTTACTAATTAGGAACTCAAAAATGTATTTTGTCTATAGTCATTAAGTATATAAAACCATTAAAAAAAAACTTCACTACTTTGGCCCTGATTTTACGACCAAGGAGCAAGAATTCATAAAGATGAAGAGATCCTTCAATGACTAGAAGATGACATGCAGAAAGAATTGTTTAAGACTGTTTATGGAGCCTATCCTATATTCTTTGCCATTAACCAACCAATCTATCATTCACCAAAATATCTTATCCCACCAATCTATTCTCCACCTACATACCCTAAAGAAGTTGACTACAATATTCTTGATGAGAGTGAGTAAGGAATGGTTCATAACCTATAAATACGTTACCAAGCAACCATGTTCATCTTTCTTCAACCCTCTCTATAATCAATCTTCCTTCTAGTATGAAACGTACCTTATCTAATCGTATAGAACACCCTGTAGAAATATCCCATCTCCCTAAAGGAAATCGTATTTCTAATACTTCTTTCTCTTTACTTGGCCCTTATAGTATATATTCTTAAGACCATTCTTTGACAAAAACTATACACACTATCCTCTCCATACACCGTCCCAAAGTAAAAGAATTCATCAAGAGTTCTCTATTAGAATAGGGTGGTCTGCAGGCAATTTTAACATAACAGTACGTGAAGCTCAAGATCCCAAAGGAGCCCATCTCTCTTTGGAGAGAGCAGAACCATACTCACCTACATGCTGGAGCTATTTGTCTTGTTCTCACCCTCTATAGAAGAAAGGGAATACCTGTTATAGCCAGGATATCTCTTCTAGAATCTGTTTATACAACGTACCAAAACACACTAATTTCAATATCATCCTCACTATCATCACTAATTTCAATATCAGGCTAGATAATCCAACTTTGTCTGAACAACTCCAAG
The DNA here is from genome assembly GCA_027563885.1 of Erythroxylum longipes. Lineage (NCBI taxonomy): Eukaryota > Viridiplantae > Streptophyta > Magnoliopsida > Malpighiales > Erythroxylaceae > Erythroxylum > Erythroxylum longipes. The sequence goes on from JAOQMS010000005.1 coordinate 6,890,202, forward strand.
TTCAAATCCATATCACTGGATCAAGGCAAGATCCTACAGCCATTAAGGCTACTCTTTACCACCAGATGAACTATCGCTTGCAGAATCATACCGTAAATCTCAAATTCCCGAATTCTACCTTAGATGCTTTGTATATGGTACTAGACAGAGCTTATGATCAGACTATCATCATCCAGATCCCAAAGCAGTTACCATTAGCGGAGCTTAAAAAGTTTATGCCTATTGAATGGATCACTAACTACTATAAAGTGTTCCATGCCCCTCACAGGCATTCCTTTCACACCACCACTCTACCTATTCTCAAGACCTTACGAGATAGAACTGTGAAATCCATCTACACTAGGCCCAATGAAGATCAACCTAGACGCTCTCATATGTCAGGCCTTGTCCTGATGATTCAACCTGTGTTCTCACATAAAGAAGGCAAAGATGGACCTCCGATCCATTAGTTCAAATCAGATGGAGAACTTGTTTATATTAGTCATCATCAAGGATATTTTGTCTGGGATGTAGAACCTTCTATGTGTGAACCAGATTGTGAAGTATGCCTTAACACTGATTCAGACGTTGATGATGATGAGCTTTATAATCAACGACGAAGGAAGAAGAAAAACAAAAGAAAGGAGATCTATAATTGTCAACCTGCTCAATAATTTCACTATCAATATGAAGATGATGATGATGATGATTCTGAACCTTGGATTGAGAATCCAAGACCAAGACCCAGAAGCATTCATGAAATGCTCAAAGTTGTTGATAAGGAACATTTAACCTATTAAGAGTCAACTTCCAAACATCCTTAGCTAGTTATTCCTTATATTCTAGTTGTTCCTACTCCAACCATTTCGTGCATAATGGTTAATCCTTATGAGCAAGATTTTCCTCCCCTGGAGAGACGTGTAATTGACCAATAAAGGGTTATCTCTAACCCATACATTTGTGCTTCTGGCATGAGTGCTCATGAAACAATGCTTTCCAAGCCTGTTGATGAACCTCTCAACTGGCAGACTGATAATATTTTGACCCAAAACAAAGTCCTTCGACAAATTAATTCCAAACTTGATGGTTTGACTCAACAAACATAAGCAACTCACCAATGAGTTGATACAGTCTCTACAGAGATCCAAAAATTGTACAAATCTTGCAAAGTTTAAATGACCCAACTTGATGCGACTCTTTAACACTATGTTGATACTCTATATTTTGGCCCTGATTTTACCACTAAGGAGCAAGAACTCAGAAAGGTGAAAAAGATCCTTCAATGAATGGAGGCCGACATGCATAAAGAACAATCTAAAATTGTTTATGGAGCCTATCCTACATCCTTTCTAGTTAACCAGCCGATCTATCCTTCACCAACATATCCTATCCTACCAATCTATTATCCACCTACATACCCTGAAGAAGTTGACTTTGAAAAAGTATTCATGTTTAATTATCCATTGATCAGTCAGTATATCCATCCTACCACCACTAAGCCTAAATTGACCAAATCAAAACCTAAGCCTGAAAAGTCTTCTGAACCTTCACATTCATACACTAAACTACTGATCCATGCAATAAACCCTTACAGATCCACACTCCACCATCTTCTCCACCAAAACCACGACATTCCCAATTTACTGACAAAGACAAATCTCCTCAAACAAATTTTATAGCAACTCTTGAGCCAGCATCTTTGCACCAGCATATATTACTGAGATATCTGATGAAGAATGCCCTTCTAAGCATTATAGCATCTCTGAGCAATCATCTGCAATAGTTGAACCATTTGAAGTGACTAAACCATCTTCAGATGAATCTGCACAGTTTGTTGACTTCACAGATCTAGCTCAAGTCATGATGACTATGCTTGAACCTACGAAAGTTAAGCTAGAAATCAGTAAAGCTGAGTTTAAAAGAATTAAACACCTTAGACCTTCACCACCATTAGCACAAACACAACAGACTAGACCTTCTTTTGGATCATAGTTTACATTCGATGATCTTCCACCTAGAAAATGGAGAGAGCGTCTCCATGAATTTAGCGCTTGGAATGATTTACAAATTACTCGACTAAATAATCTTTTAAAAGATATTTTATCTGAGTTTAATTCTTGTTTTACTGGTACATTATGAGAATGGTGGCAAAGTCTTGATGAATATCGCAAACTGTAGTTTGTACAAGTGACATCTACTGGATTACTTCTTAGAGTAATTCATAAAGAGTTCATTGGTGACTTTTAGCTTATTGAAAAACAGGTCAAATAAGAATATTTTGAGATGAAGTGTTGTTCTTTGAATAGAAGAGATTTACAAAAGCATTTTCAGTGTATGACATGATGTTATTATCTACTCAGTGGTTTCAACAATGTTACTATCTGTTATACGTTTATTTCCTCTCTTCCAGAAGAATTACAACCTGAGTCACAAAGAACCATTGTTGCACTTTGAAGAGATATGGAAAATATATCTCTTGGATAAATCTATTAGCTCGCCTTAGCTTCTCTTGATAAGCTATATGATCAACAAATGTTTTTTAAAAACATGATTAAAGTTAGTCCTCAGTTAAATAAAGTGTGCAAAAAGCCGTATTTGATGATCAAGTGTAAGGAGAAAAAAGACTATGAGTGCCCTATGAAAAAGAAACATCATCAAAGGTAGATCTCCTATAAGAAGCTCCACAAATCTAATATGTCTCCTAAGGAAGGTTACAAGCCCTTCAGAAGAAAGAAACATCAACGAATTGTCTGCTTCTTCAAAAGGAGAAATCATCAAGGAAAGCTACCAGACCGTTGTTTTCTCTGTGGCAAATCGGGACATTATGCTCGTCAATATCCTAATAAGATAAAAAGGGATATCAAACTCTTAGATTCCATTGAAGCTATTATGCCGATCCATGATGATTATGGAAATATTGAAAATCTCATTAAAGAACAATCTAGTGAGGATGAAGGCAAAAAGTTTGTTGTTCCCCTTCATTCCTCTGATGAGGATGATGACTCCTCTGATATCTCCATTTCTTAATATAACAAGCTCTACATGTTACAACAACAACAATCGTGTCTCAAGCTTGTCCCCAAGCCTATTTATCATCCTTATGTTCAAATCCAGTTACTGTTTTGATATAAATATGATAAACCTATTAAGGCAATTGGGAACATGGATACTGGATCATGCAGAAACATTATGAAGTCCAACATTTTACCTCCTGGTGCATGGAGTTCCCATGATGAGTATTTCACTACTTCTGATGGAAAATATTTCAAGATCAGGCTTATCACTAACAGGAAAATAGGCATTTGTTTCTTCCTTGGCTGTGTGGTATAGACTAAAGTTCTTGGCAGTAATCTCGCAAATATTTTTATTAGAATGGATTTCTATTGTCAAGCATCTCTACTATAGATTCTACCCATAGGAATCAGATGTGGTGCCAACTTCAGTTTTGACACTGATGTTAGGAATATGTTTGATCTTACTCAAGGACCACCACCGTATGAAGCCTTGAAAGATCAGTTTTTAGACTACTGTCCTGAATCTCATGCACATGTCTCTTATTCTAATCCTCTATGAAAGAATCCTGATTTCTTCATCTGTCTTCCTTTCAAGAAGAACAAAGACATCAATCCTACTAAGGCTACTTATTCGGGTATGAACCTTGATGATTTGAAACTCACGCAGGAAAAAATACAATCCTTGCTAAAAAAGGACTAAATGAGACCGTTAAATCTAATTAAGATTGTCAAGCTTTTTACGTCAACAAAAGGTCTTAACAGAAATGAGGAAAAAAGAAGTTAGTCATTGACTATAAACCTCTAAATGCTTTCCTACAGGATGATAAATTCCCACTGTCGAAGATTAGGACGTAGGCACTATTTTTGAAGGAAGCTACCATCTCCTCTAAGTTTGATCTCAAAGCAGGATTTTGGCAACTTGGAATTGACCCTCAAGAGAGATACAAGACAATCTTTTGTATTCCGAACGTCAATACCAATGGATTGTTATGTCATTTAGACTTAAGGTTGCCCCTTCACTATTTCAACGGGCCATGATAAAGATTAATGAGTCCATTCTCTACTGTGCTTTGATCTATATTGATGATATCTTATTGTACTCTAAAACCCATGAAGAACATTAGGCTTTACTCCAATCCTTTTTGGATCTCATAAAGCAATATACAATTATGCTCTCAGCAAAGAAGAGTCAAATAAGAAAAACTTGAATATAATTCTTAGTTTTGCATTTCTACTATAGATTTTATCAGCTCGGTCCACATATTGCCAATAAACTACTACATTTTCTTAATGACAATCTCACAACCAAACTGATGCTGCAATTCCTTGGAATTGTTAATTATATAAGAGATTTTATCCCTCATGTGGTTGATTTTATATCGTCCCTATTAAAGTTGTTACAGAAGAATCCACCACCATGTGGACAAAAGCAAACTAGAGTCATACAATATTTAAAGTAAGCCTGTCAACATCTACTATGTAACACCCCTTTACCGTAGAGTACGAACCGGGACGCCCGTAGGTCATTCCGATACATATCCTATGACAAAGGAGCGCTACGTGCAGTCACTACAGTACTCCACATGGCATCATATCAATTGAATAATTAAAGCAATAATTGTAAAATTACAAGATTTTTAAAACCAAATTCT
>JAOQMS010000005.1:6902413-6939182 GCA_027563885.1 Erythroxylum longipes
GTAAAATAAATATTAGTTTATAAATAATAAATTTTAAATTATTTATTTAAACAATATTTTTATTAATACTTTATTAATAAAAATATATAAAGATTAAAATAAATTTAAATAAAATAAAATATTTTTATTTTTATTTAATGTATAATTATTATTGTTTATAAAAATATTTATTTTATTTTAAAAATAAAATTAAAAAATCACAATAAAAATTGAACTAAATAACTAATTAAAAAACTTTGACAAGAGCTTACCTTACCAAGAAAGGAAGCTCTTGGAAGTTTCCCAAGCATACCTCTGTTCCAACTTCTCTTTTCTTTTCCGAGCTAGTCCAACCATTCAATAAAGGGAGAGGCTAGAACCAGGACATTAACTCACCTCTATGATCTCCCTATCACATTATGGTTCAGTAGGCTGGCGGGTTGGTCTTTTACTGCTCTACTAATTCCGAGCTCTATCTCTGGGGCGTCCACGCACCGGTCCCCTTCCTATGCAAGGGTTGATGTAATTGAGGGTTTTCTTTCTCTTCCACTAAAGGAGGGGGGCCAGAGGGGGGGAAATGTTTTTAAAACATTTTGAAAATTTTGCTAAGAAGTCTGTATATATTCCAAAATTTTTGGTACCAGTTGGTGTATGACTGATATTATAAATACCGGCCAGTACTGGCCGGTACCAAATGAAACAAGCTGGTACCGACTAGTGTTTACACTGAGTACATAAAACCTTTATTTCGTTCTATTCTCCAATCGATACGGAACGAAATTCAAAACCATGTTTCTAGGAGTGCAAATTTCTTTCCATTTCACCATAGTTCTGTGACTTCTCTCCTTGCTACCTATCCGTAAGAAGTTGCTAAATAGACGATCCATAGCTTTCAAAATTGATCCTGGAAAAGACAAGTGGGCAGCCCAATAGGTGTTGATAGTATTGAGGACAAAGTTAATAAGTTGAACCCTCCCTACTTGCAAAAGATGTTTAAAGCTCCAAGTTGAGATTTGGGATTGTATTCTATCAAGTAAATTAGTATAATCCCTTGTTGTTAATCTATATGGAGAAAGGGGGATGCCTAAATATTTCATTAGGAACTCCTGTGACTGAAATCCAGTTAAGGTAGTGATCAATTGTTGCAGATACGAGGCACTTTTAAATAGAAATATGTTGGTTTTGGAATAATTTACTTATAGTCCTGAGGCTCTGTGGAAAATCTTCAGAGCTTTAATCATGGTGGAGAAAGAGGTGGCATCAGTTTTTGAAAGCAGGATTACATCATCTGCAAAACAAAGGTTGGTTTGTTTAAGTTTACCATAGTTAAAGTCGTATTTGAAATCCTTTATCTGTACTACAACATGCTTAATGATTTTATAGAGAGTTTGCATCACCAAGTAAAGATGTATGAAGACAAGGGATCTCCTTGCTTGATCCCTTTGCTACTTTGAAAGAACCTAGTAGGTTGTTCGTTTATGAAGATGTTATGAGAAGAATTTGTCAAGAATTATTCAATCCACCTTATGAATATTCCTGGAAATTCCATAGGTCGCAGAGTATTAGTGATGAAGCTCTAATCAACATTATAATAATCTTTCCTAAGATCAATTTTGATATAACAACTGGGTTTGCTTTTCTTTTTGGAATAATTGTTAATGAGCTCTTGAAGTAGTAGAAAGTTATCACCCATTAGTTTGCCAGGTATACAAGAACCTTAAGTGTGACTAATGTGCTTATGGAGAATTCTTTTGATCCTTCGGGCTATAAACTTGGAAATGATTTAATATAGGGAGTTGCAACAAACAATTGGTGGAAGGTCAGTGAAGCTATTTAATTCACCATTCTTTAGTACAAGAGTGATGAAAGTCTTGTTGATGTCTTTAAAAAGCGTAACTTTACTAAAGAATTCCATCACAACTTTTGAAACCATGTTACTAGTAAGAGACCAAGCATCTTTGAAAATTTTGACATTGAAATCATTTGGTCTAGGGGCTTGTGAGGGTGAAGAGATGCGATTGTTTCCTTGATTTCTTGTATTAATACAGGTCTGGATAATTGGATTATGTCATCTAAAGAAATAAAGTCGTTTAGAATCTGTTTGAGAAATAATGTGGAAGAGTGTACATCTATAAGCTTGTATATAAGCTTATTGAAGTGTTCATAAGCTCCTTGTATAACCTATGTCTAAGAATCAAGAATAATATTGTTGTGTGTGTGAGAGTGATAATCCTATTTCTAACCTTCCTTGAGAAGATGGCCTTGTGGAATACAGAGGTGTTTTATCACCATGTTTCATCCTTTCTACTCTTGCTCTTTGTTTAGAAAGGGAATACTCAAATAATAGTTCTTAAGAGTAACTGTGTAATGCATCCCTTTCTATTGTTTCAAGTCTTGAATTCCCAGGATTAGTGTATTGCAGCTGTTGAATAGCTTCTAATTTCCCTCGAGCAATGTTAACAAGATGGTGTGTGTTGCCAATATTGGCATTGTAAAGAGTCTTTATTTCCTGCTTAATTAATTGCATCTTCTTCAAATAGATAAACTGTTTAGTTCCACAGATGTCAGACCTTAATGCAGCCTTTAAGCCTTCCTTAAACCCAACTAGTTATATCATAAATTCATTGAATATGAATGGATGAATAATTCTCTCTGTATTTAGAAAAGTGAGAATGGGGTATGATTTGATAAGTGATTACTAGCAAACTTCGAGAAGCAACTGGGAAATATATTCATCTATTGAAGATTTGCCACACTTTTATCCAATTTCTTCTTTATCAAATTACGACCTGCTTTCTTATTTGTCCACATATAGGCATCCTCTATAATATTCAGTTTACGGATCATGCTTAGGGCTAGAACCCTAGATCAAGCATTGCATATACATGCATAACATTAGCATTCATATACGAATTGTATTTTGTACACATTAAAAAGATAGTGTATGCACTAAGTTGACTCATTTTGGGGTATGAAAGATTTTAAATAATTATGATGTGATTGCGTGATTGTGTGTTGACTGAATTTTGTTTTGGATGGATTAAAATTAGTGAATTGGGAATTTATTGTTACAATTGAGTGGTTGATGAGGTCATATGTGCATCTAGTGTAGGAAAAATGTTAAAGAAAAAGACAAAATGATACATGGGAATTTAGATTGATTGGGTAATGGTGACGTGTAGCATAAATAATAGAGTGATAGATGGCTTGAATCAATGAGTGGCAAATGGTGGTATAGTTGAATGACACATAGCTTAGTGATTAAGTGACAAATGGCCTAGTTATGGAATGACAATTGGTAGTTGAAGTGTGAGACATATGGCTTGAATCTTATCATGACAAGTGGCCACTCCTTCACCACACACCTACAACGTGCTCAATGTTGTCTTCATCTTGTGATAGAAACCCTTTTTTTTTTTAATTCCATCTTGTTCTTGGAGTATACCTTGTCCTTGTATATTTAGAGGAATAGTTAGCTTGAATATTGAGGAGGTTTTGAGCTAAACAAGTAAGTAACATGTTGTTCTTTATGGTTTGCTTTAATATTAAGATTTCGGTGATTGTTTAAGGGTGGATTAGTTATGATAATGGGGTTTAAAGTGTGCTAGAATATGTTAGTTGTAGTGTTTCCACTAAATAGACATTTGTATTTTAGCCATTTCTCGATCTGTAGATATCCAAATGGGATGATTTTTACTTTAGATTAAGCTAGAGACATATGGCTACAATTTTCATAGAGAATCGAATTTGAATTTTGTATCTAACAATTTCAAAATTTATCTTAAAGTTGAGTACTGGGTGCTATTGTGGTGTGAGAAAAGTATGTAGTGTTTTGGTTATAACTCGCAAAATACTGATTCAAACTGCATGAACTTGATGTCGTTGTAAACTTAAGAAATATAGGAACATTTTTTTAAAACAATGTATTGCCTAAATACCTCATTTTCTATGTCAAAATGGCCATGCAAAACTGACTCAAAAATATATCTTGAGAAAAAGCTGGAAAACGAAATTGAAGAAAGTGGATGGTGAACTTTCGATTCACTCATCCCACGATTGTGGAATAGGCCTTAAAGTGAAGAACATGTTGTTTGTATGATTATAGTATTAACTAAGGATAAGTTACATTTCTTTGGTGCATTAGGACTTAATTAAGGAATAAAATGAATTTAGTTTGATGTTAAATCAATTGGTTAAGTGTTTAACAAGTTTAGGTTGGTAATTGATGTTATAACTTAAGGAATGAATTTTTTTATATTAATGTATCTAAACTTTGGAATTTATGAGAGTTAAAGGAATGAAGGTGTTCTTAGGAATACAATTGTGACCCAAAGGGTATGAGTGATGTACTAGCAATGAGTGGATGAGAATTTGGAAAAATATGTGAATTTATAATGCTAGAAAATGATTAGTGAATGTATGATTAATGAATCCTAATTACAAACTAGTCACGTCCAAGCTATGGTAGATGAATGGTTAATCTATGTGATTTAAGGATATACACCCAGGAAGGTCAATTGATCATGCATTGAACATGACACATATATATTTGTGCATAATTGAATACTTATTTGATTGATCGACTTTGTAATGTGAATTATGTCTAAATTATATGATTTTAGACGCTCAAGTCGAACGCCATCATTCAAACATTGCCGTACCATCCAGGCAATAGCATGATTTGGATGTGTGATTTTAATTAGATATGTGCTTCTGTTTGAATTGTTTTTGGTTTAATCCTTATACCTATATATATTGAAATGATTTGGATATGATTGTGATATTGATGATTCCAAACAATTGATTGTCCGAGGAGTTTAATATTTGGAACTGTATTGGAAGTGTTTGTAAATTGAATGTGAATATGGGAAATATGTGTACTCAACTAAATGTTGAATGCTGGACTTAGATCCAATGAATGTGATAAATGATGGTGCACATTGAATGAATGTTATTGATGGCATATTTTGTGATTTGATGCATCACATTAATATGCATGATCAGATCAAGGCATTGTGACTGGAGTAGCCAGTCTAAATGAGCTTAAGGCTAAAAAATCTGCATGTAGAGCCTAGCTCTGTGATTTATGAGCCTGGTATCTACAATGAGTATGGGAAAATATATGAAATGAGCCCGGTATCTGCAACAGATACGGGACAGTTAAATAGGTGCTCGATCACAACAAAATACAAATGAAAATGAAGTCTCATGTACATTTGTGTATATATATATCATGCAAATGATTGCAAATAATGAATAAATTGAGTTGATATGATAATGTTTAATATGGTGTATATGTTGATGAAATGAATAATTGGAATGTTTTGAAATGATTATACGAAATGTTTGTAGTTCATGGTGAACTTGTTGGAATATGATGTGATATATGGGATTTGATTCTGAATGATGTGGTAATCTAAGTTATGTTGAGGAACCAGTAAAGATAATTGGCTATAAGAATAGATAGTTGAGAAACTGAGTGATTCCATTGGTGAAAGTCCTTTGGAAGAATCATTTGAGAGAAGAGGCAACATGGGAAACCGAAGAGAATATAAGGAGACAATACCCCTACTTATTTGACCAATCAGGTAAGAATTTTGAGGACGAAATTTCTTAAGGAGGGAGAATTGTAATATTTGATTTTCAAAACATGCTTAGGGTTAGAACCCTAGATCAAGCATTGCATATACATGCATAACATTAGCATTTGTACACGAATTGTATTTTGTACACATTACAAAGATAGTATATGCACTCAGTTGACTCATTCCGGGATATGAAAAGTTTTAAATAATTATGATGTGATTGCATGATTGTGTGTTGATCGAATTTTATTTTGGAAGGATTAAAATTAGTGAATTGGGAATTTTTGTTACAATTGAGTAGTTGATGAAGTGATATGTGCATTTAGTTTAAGAAAAATGTTAAAGGACAAGACAAAATGATACATGGGAATTTAGGTTGATTGGGTCTATGAAATGGTACGGTGGCATTAATAATAGAGTGATAGATGGCTTGAATCAATGAGTGACAAATAGTGGTATAGTTGAATGACACATGGCCTAGTGATTAAGTGATAAATAGCCTAGTTATGGAATGACAATTGTTAGTTGAAGTGTGAGACATATGGCTTGATTCTTAGCATGAAAATTAGTAGTAATTATTGGTAACAACATAATTTGAATGTCCTCCCTGTAGTTATACATTTTTTTTTCTACCAATTTGCGGCTGCCATGCATATGTCACTCACAATTGATCCTCAATGGGTCCTAGGTCTTCATTCAACCTAATGAATGGAATAATGTCAAGTAGATCATTTAAGGAAGTCACAAGCACACATACGCAATCATAATTGACGAGTTTTGTTTTAGCCGTTGCTCGGTCCAACACTAAGGGTCGACCGATAAAACTTACAAGATGGCTTAACTAACTCGTTGTCCAATATTCAAGTGGAACATCATGTAAACATAACCACAACAATATGTTGTCAATTTTCAAATCTTCTAACTTAAGGATGGGTCTCCAAGCCTATAGCAATAGGGGATTGTTTTGCACATATCAAGGTCTAGATTGTAGAATTAGTTTTGCTTCCTTTGAACTGGAAAATTTGAATAGGAACGCATCATCATTATTAACCAGGACTTCCAATAAACCATATCATTTCCATGCATTGAAATCCCAATGCTTCATTACCGGAAATGCAATTCTTTTATCTATGAAAAATTGACAAGTGTGGTTCTCCATCTATCCACTCTAGTCATCAAGATATCCAATGGAAGAGCAATTATCCTCTGTTCAAGCGGTTCACTAGGTGGACAATATATTAGTTTCAGCTCAGGTTTTGTGTCACTAACTACCTACGTCCATGTCTTGAAGATCCCCACAAATACTTCTTATAGATTCCAACTATCCCTCATTATGAAGGCATTTATACTACTTGTATAGATTTAAAACACTTATTAATCTTATTCACTGTCCTTGAAAGTTTATTCCTTCCATATAAAGCATATGGTGTAGAAAGCTCGCTACTTTTGTCATTTTCCAAAATTTGAACATGTTTTCTTAAGAGTGAACTATCTATGTTTTCTTTATCTACCTACTTTCGAGAGAAGAAACAACATTAATATGCTTTGACAAACATGGTGCACTCTTGAAGGTAAGATCATAGTCTTTTCTTTCTTTCACAATATGTAGAGTAGTAAGGATGTTAAGATTAGTTTAAGTGATAAGGAAAAGTTATAGTGATGTAGGATTAAGAACATCAATTTGTATAAATAGAAAAAAGATAATCCCTAAGATATGTTGAAACACACATAATTAGGCATCCCTTTAAGATATCTTAGATACTTGGAACAACCAAGTATGAGAAGAAATGTTGCCTAACAAACTCTTTGTTAGATTCCCTTCTGGAGGGCTTTGATGTGAATTTCAAAGCATGAATAAAACCATATAAGCTTAGGAAGGTGGAGATTGAGAAGATGAGGGAGATATTTAACATTATTTAGAATATAGGACTTATGTATCATGATGAAGATGAGTGTATTTATTACCGTAGGCTTGGGGCAACGGATTTTGACTACAACTCCTTTAGATGTGGGCTTCAGCTTCTAATTTAACCAAATATCCTACAAATCCTTGAGTCCAAAAGTTTGAGCCTAAGATAACTCCACTTGCATTCCTAGAGCCTGCTATCTAGATTCGTAGTTGCATGTCACATTCGAGAGGTGCTTCAACCTTGAGCTATTCAAGTTCATGAAGCAGTGTAAGCTTATCAAGACCTAGTGGATGATATAGCACCAATTGTGGATCATGATTGTTGATGATTCCCAAAAGGCTTCATGAAAGAGACAAGTTTACTTTGGGGATTAGAAGAAAGGTCCTATGAGTGGATAAAAACAAAAAAAAACCTTGTAGTTCCTTAGCTAAAAGTTAGTAAATCCAACATACCACCTACCACCCTAAAAATCACTCACTTGCAAGTCGAGCTTAATCCAATCAAGATGTGTGGTAAAGGAGAATATTCATTTATGTTTCATTTTTCCTATTTTATTTTCTTTATCGTGCATTAAATTTCTACTTAATCTTGTTATTTTTATGTTAACTATGAACATAAACAAGATGCTCCCAAAGAGAAAGGCAACCTAAAAGAAAGAAGTGCTTGGCTTATCTTCAAAAGAAAAGAAAAGGAAAAAAAAAACAAAAGGTGATCCTCTGTGAAAGGGCTATTATAATTTAGTAGCTTTCACCATGTGTCCCTATTGTCTTTAGCCCGCCTTCCTCTATCCATAAAAAATGTTGTTACTCTCCCTGTGCCTCGTAAGCATTTTGAAGAAGAAGATCGCTCAATTTAAAGAGAAAGTGACATTAACTTGGACAAAATAAAATGAGGTCTGAGATGATGACTCTAAAGGACAAGGAGACACTGAAGGAAAAGAAAGTAAACTTCATTTGCGCCATACTTGAAGACATTTGAACATGATAAATTTACTTGGTTTATATAAATTCTTCTTTGTCTTATATTTTAATTTTCTTTCAAATTGCTTATTTTGGAATCATAGATTACAAAATAATTTACAATAAATTACCCAGAAAAATAAAAGAAGACTAATAGCACTATTAAGCTATTTACATAGGTATAATGCTTTTATACAGTTATACTTGAAACCAATAACCACATTTTTCTTTATAAATGAAAATGTTTTTTTTTGACAATAGAAAAATCGATAGGCAATACGTAAATTCTTAAAATCACGTAATAATGGCCACATGATTCAGAAATAAGTGATCAATTCGATACACTTAAGCATGTCTTCCATTTGTACCAATAGGCTAGAAAGCATTATGAACCTAAAATTCGAAATAACCCTTGAACTCAAGGATATAAAGGCAAGAGAGACAAAAAGACCGTAGAGAAGTATACAGAGAGTGAAACAAGGAATTTATTGTTTTGAAACGGTAATTTTCAAAGAATTAATAACGCAGCGTGGCTGAAAGATGCCCACCTTCACTCTTTATTTTCCAATTACCTGAAAAACTCCTAAAAGAAGTCGCGTTTTTGTTAGTTATTGACTCCCTAACTTCTCTGGCTTTCGACATGCAATGATAGCGAACTTAATTAGACCCTTCCTGTATCCTTCAATCATCAATGGCATAACTAACGCGCCTCTTATGGTTTTTAGACCTGATCAATTCAGCCAAAATTACTTAATAAGAAAATGTACAGATGTGAAACACTAACAAATTATTTCAAAAGATTCAAGAAAAGGAAGCATGGGTACGTTCCACATAAATAAAGTAACACGGAAGAAATGAGATCATAATTTGCAAGAACCTTCAGGAAAGAGGGAAAACAAACAAAGAATTTGAATTCAAAGCAACAACAAATACAAATAAACTTACCAGAGCGTAATAGGGATGTTAGGCCCTTCCATGTCAGTGCCGAGCGAACAACTGCAGGCCAGAAAGGGGCGACATGTTGAGACCAATCTGCTGTCTTGATATCCTTTCAAAAGAAAATTAGGTATTCAATGTCATGCAGTATGCAAAAGGACTAGTTATTGCAAAAATTATTCATAAAATATGATGACAGCAGCAACAGGAAAACAGATCTAGGTGTTTTATCTTTAAACTAGCGTGTATATACAAAAGAGGGCATCACTTTATGAGCAGCCTGAGCTCACTCCATTCCTTTCTCTCTCCATCCAGAGTTTTATCAACAGGTAGTGAAACTCTATATTAAGGTCATTAACAGCTTTCTGGCAGTGCTCCCAATTCCAAATAACGATATCATGATCGATATCATATGTGGCTTTTAAATGAGACCAGGCAATTCAAGAATAAACTACCTGAAGATCGAGTGACTGTAGTAGCTTGACATAATCAGCAGTTGAGCACCACTGGGGCAGATAATAAGCATCACATATCTTTCTCAGATGTTCTTTCTCCCATGTTTGTAAACTTTCTTCAGTAGGACCGAGGTCCCGATGGCACCATGTTACCAAAATTATGGTGGCCCCTGGGGCTGCAACCCTAGCCAATTCACCAACAAACTGCCATTTCAAGAAGTGGAAAGAGGTAATTGAGTACAAGCACAAGAAAAACCATGTGGACATATATATTGTCATTTTGGCTTTCACCCGTCAAACTTCAAGGAATGCACAACAGTACAAAGAATTTTATGGGAGAAGAACCTTTCTTTTATCAGGCATATGTTCTCCACTCTCCATTGACCAGACTAGATCAAATTGTTCGTCAGGAAATGGTTGATCTAATGCATCTGCAACTTGAAAAGAAACCTGATAATCCTTGATAATGTTAGGATGAAATTCTAGCCCATTTACCATTAAAACGTGGATGCAGGAAAAAAAAAAGTCAAAAACAAGAAAATTCCAGTAGTTTTGAGGGACACAGAGAGAGAGAGAGAGAGAGAGAGCTAGATACAACCGTAAGAACTAAATAGATGTTTTTTGAATTAACCGAAACTATATCCTAAAAACTTTAAAGTAATAGGAAAAGCAACCCAGTAGTTCTAATTAGGAAAAGCATTAATCCTTAAAGTATCCACCAGTCAGACGGCATCATATAGGGTAGAAAAACTTAAAAAATGTCCTACTTAAGATTTATCACAAGAGATAAATGGAATCTAGCACTAGCAGTTTTTCATAATGAGCAAAAGAGACTTACTCCCCTACATGATGCAGTCCATAACTATATTAAAGTAAAACTTAAAAGTTCAGAACTTTAAAACATGCCTTGTCAACTAATCCTTCTTCGGCTGCAAGAGCATTTGCCCTTTGAGCTTGGACAGGACTCAGAGTGATGCCCTGACATTTAGCCCCGAATTTCCTAGCTAAATATCTAGAGCTGCCACCTATGCCACAGCCCACATCGACCACATTCTTAGGCCATTGTTTCGGCTCCTCTACAAACAAGTTTGAAGATAAGAATAGATATAATTAAGACCTTAACTTCATCATTCGTAGATATGAAGGTTGAAAAGACCAAAAAAACTACTGCAGTGTTTAACTAGAAGAACTTGGAAAGTACAAGTATCTTTGAAAAGAAGCAAACGATTTGGGAAGCAGAATTGAAATAATGAGTTATTAACAGATTAGTATCGGAATTAAAAACTAATCTGTAGTAGACATAAGTAACAACCGGAAACGCGGGCAAAGCAGAGAGCTTCCTCTATCATACGAATCTGGGCAGCCCTGTGATGAGCCAGCGAGCCGGAAGCCTGGGAACTGGGGTCGTAGAAGCCGTGGTGCATGTGATCACCCCATAAATCCTCCCATATGCCCGACGATTCGTCGTAGAGTTCGGCTATGCCTTTCTTTAGCACGTTTCTATCAGAACCAGTAGTGCTGGCGTTGGTGGTTAGAGCAGGCACACGGCTTGTCCGCTTTGGTCCATGACAGGAGGAGGAGGAGGAGGAGGAGGAGGAGGAAGGGAGGAATAACGGTGGTTGGCACGTGCGAATGTTGAGGAATGGTGGGCATTGGAGCGTGCGGTGAATGAGCAATGGGTTCATGACGTTTTGCAGACTGCAGCGACGGTTCATGAGGTTAGGAGGGACGGTTGGGGAGGAGGTCATTTTTGACATTTGTGTAGCCTCAAGTATGATTGGCAAGCCCATGACCAAGTGCTTTCTTGGATGATCAGGTGCACTGTTGAGTGGCTAGGAACGTTTCTCATTAGGGAGCTTCTCGAGAGGTCTAAAGTGATTTAGTTATCAAACCAAAGCCCATTAGTGCTACCCAACCTTACGGATACCGTTTTGTACTGGCTAGTACTTGCCGAATGGTACTATATTGGCCGGTAACCAGAACGGTATTAGTCGTGAGTACCGAAAAATATCTGGCCTGTATCGTAAAATGCTGACATTTAGAGGACTAAATTAAAAAGAAAGTTAACCCTAGAAAATAGCCCCCTCGACTCCTCTCCTCTGCTGGTTGCGTCTTCTCTTCTCATTTTGATTTTTCGCTCCTCTCTCATTCAGTCATCACTCTCCACTGTCCACTCTCCTCTCCTCTCCTTTCATCATCAGCGGTGATCAGCGATCGTTCTCTCCGTTGCCTATTGTGTACTCACATCTCTCTTCGTCGCCTGTCGCCTCCCTCTCCATCGCAACATTAGCCGTCCTCCTCCCTCTCTGTCGCCTGTCGCTCGCCTGTCCCTCTCCGTTGCAACATCAACATTCGAATTTGGGAACAATACCCAGATCTCCTCGTCCGACGTCCGACCCATCATCGATTGTGTTTATGTTGGTTTGGCTTTGGCCTTTGGGTGTGTTTTTATTGAATTTCTGTTAGAATTGTTATGTTAATTGTTTGTGTTGTGACGGATTGTTTAGGTTATGATAAATTTTTGGTGGATTGTTTATCGATGGTTGGAGAAAATGTTGGATTGTCTGCGGATTCTTTGTCGATGGAGTTGGAATGTTGGTTTGATTGGATTTGAAGTTTGTAATTTGTGGGTTGGTTTTTGGTTTGGTAATGAAAAAATTGTTTAATCCATATGTTATGTTAATGACTTGATTGTTTGCGGATGGTTTGGAAATTGGAAGTGGTTGGTTTGGAATTTTGGATTGTGGAATAATCGAATGAATTGATAATGAAATATGAAATGAAAAGTGAAACTGAAAATCGTATTTGTTGGATTGGTTTATGAAAGGTATATTGCAATGTGGTTTATTGTAATGGTTTGGTATTGGTACTTCGGTTAGTTTGGTTCATTTGTGTTTAAAGTTTGAAAATAAATTTGAAAATAAAAACAGAATTAAACCATTCAGTCATGGCTTAATTTGAAAATAAAAACAGAATTAAACCATTCATTCATGGCTTAATTTGAAAATAAAAACAGAATTAAAATCTAAAAATATAAAATTAAGAAGATACAATCCATAATATCCATTCATGGCTCCTGGTTCGCTAAATAGCATCATATTCATAAAAAGATCCATTCAAGCTATGCTAAGTGGCATGTAGCTACTAAATGACATGTAGTTGTATCTTGTAAGTGCAATTACATTATCATTATTTGAAGAAAAGATAATTTGTCTAAATATATACAAAAAAACCTAAATTGAAATTAGTTAAATGGCATCATATTCATATAGAAAAACAACAATTACAATTGAGTACTTTAGATACACCTAAAGTTTGAGTTATTAAAATTTAGATTAAATTAATTTTTTACTATTTGTTTAAGAAGTCATAATTAATTGCAATGTTTAAGGTGTACACTAGTTTTTAAATTTCATCTTCATATTTTTGTTACAGATAAATGGAAGGAAGTTCAACTACCTTCTAATCAAACTTCGGGAGGAAGGTATAATGATCCCGCTTGGGCTCATGCTGCATTGGTCCCAGGTATGAAGAATCATACAATTTGCTTGTTTTGTAACAAGCATTTAAAAGGTGGAGGAATCACCCATTGAATAAGCATTTAGCTGGGGTTAAAGGAGTTGTAGAATCATGTAAAAAAGTAAGTCATGATGTGAAGTGGCAAACGAAAACATTGTTTGATGAATATCAACATGAGAGAGATAGAAGGGAAAGATTGAATTTTGAAATTGGTAGCAGAAGTTCGTTTTCTAGTTTCCGTGGTGATTATGGAAATGTTGAAGGTGATAGTGGTAATGGTACTGGTACTGGTAGTGTTCCATCTCCGGCTCAAAAAGAAGTATCTGAACCTGACGTGAGGAAGAGAAGAAGGCAGGTGACTAGTTTCTTTACACCATGAACAACTCCTAGAGCTCAAACTTCAATTCGTAGTGCAATGCAATCAAGAGATGCGGCTCAAAATGTCGATATGGCAATAGCTAGATAGTGGTATGATACAGATTCGTCATTTAATACTTCTTAGTCTTATTATTATCAACCTATGATGGATACAATAGCCTCTTATGGTCCGGGATATAAAGGTCCTTTGATTGATTACTTAAGAGGAAAACTTTTGAATTGTTCTGTTTCTGAAATTAGAAGTTATTTGGCTGAAAGAAGAGTCAATTGGGGTACTTATGGATGTTCAGTTATGTGTAATGGTTGGACAAATAAGAGATAAGAGCCTATTATTAATTCTTTGTTTTATTCTACAAATGGCTCTATGTTTTTGAAATCTATTGATGCATCTGACTTTATTAGAAATACTGAGACTTTTTTTGGGATATTTGATGAAGTTGTGAATGAAGTAGGGCCAGAAAACATTGTTCAGTTTATTACTAACAATGATTCCGCTTATAAAGCGGCAGGGAAAAGGTTGCAGAATACTTATAATTTTTTTTTTAGACTCCTTGTGTTACATATTGCATTGACTTAATGTTGGAGAATATAAAGGTTCCTAGGTATTTTCCTGTTGTTGATGAGACTATGCAGAAAGCTAAAAAGGTGACAGAGTTCATTTATAATCGTGTATGGGAGTTAAATTTGATGAGAAAGGAATTTACCAATGGTAGGAATTTGTGTTGTCCTACTGTGACAAGATTTGCAACTTTCTTATCACTTTAGTCTTTTGTTTTGCTGAAGAAAGAGTTAAGACAAATGTTTACAAGTGATAAGTGGATTGTATCTCAGCATGCTAGGTCTAATGTTGAAGTGGAGGTTTGTAATATTATATTAGAAGATAGAGAATTTTGGTCTCAATGTCAATTTGTTATCCGAGTTTGTGAGCCTTTGGTGAGAGTGTTTCGCTTGGTTGATAGTGGAGAAAAGCCAACAATGGGTTATATTTTTGATGCCATGGATAGAGGGACGGAAGCAATCAAGGTCAATCTAAAACATAGGCCTTCTTTGTACACGCCATATCTTTCAATCATTAATGAGAGAAGGGAACGACAACTTTCTTATCCGTTGTTTGCAGCTGGTGCATTTTTGAATCCTAGTGTTTATTTTAGATTGGATCTTAGTGAGCAAGCTGAAGTTAATAGAGGAATGCTTTTAACTATTACAACAATAGTTAACATTGACGCGATGCAAGATCTCTTAAGCTCACAAATGGAGCTTTATAAGTTGTCTTATAAGGATTTTGGAATGCCGATTGCTATTCGAGAAAGAGGAAAACTTTCTCCAAGTATTAGTTATTTCCGTTTTCTTATTTGTTGAAAATGAATTATCACTTTATTTTGTATATAACGCTACTTTTGTTATCTTATAACTTACAGTTTCTTGGTGTGATAAATTCGGAAATGATGTTCCAGAATTGAAAAGGTTTGCAATTTGGATTTTAATTCAATGTATAAGTGCAACAGGCTGTAAACGAAACTCGAGCATATTTGAATTTATATACTCCAAAAAAAGGAATAGATTGGAGCATAGGAGGTTGAATGACTTGGTTTTTGTTCGATATAATTTAAGCTTCGGGAAAGGTATGTTATTATCATTATTAATTTCGATATAATTTCTTATAATTTTATAATAATTAAATTATATCCCTTTTGTGATTGTTGGAAATGTGAATTGTTGGGAATTGGAAATTGTTTTATGAATGTTTGGTGATTGTTGGAAATGAGAATTGTTGGGAATTGTTGAAATTGGAAATTGTTTTATTCATGTTTTGTGATTGTTAGAAATGTGAATTGTTGTAATTGGAAATTATTTTATGAATGTTTTGTGATTGTTGGAATTGGGAATTGTTGGAATTGAAAATTATTTTATTCATGTTTTGTGATTATTGGAAATGTGAATTGTTGTGAATTGTTGTAATTGGAAATTATTTTATGAATATTTTGTGATTGTTAAATGTGAATTGTTGGAATTGAAAATTATTTTATGAATGTTTTGTGATTGTTAGAAATGAGAATTATTAGGAATTGTTGGAATTGGAAATTGTTTTATGCATATTTTGTGATTGTTGGAAATGTGAATTATTGGGAATTGTTATAATTGGAAATTGTTATATGAATGTTTTGTGATTGTTAGAAATGTAAATTGTTAGGAATTGGAAATTGTTTTATGAATGTTTTGTGATTGTTGGAAATGAGAATTTTTGGGAATTGTTGGAATTAGAAATTGTTTTGTTCATGTTTTGTGATTGCTAGAAATGTGAATTGTTGGATATTGGAAATTATTTTACGAATATTTTGTGATTATTAGAAATGTGAATTGTTAGGAATTGTTGGAATTGGAAATTATTTTATGAATGTTTTGTGATTGTTGGAAATGTGAATTGTTGGGAATTGTTGGAATTAGAAATTGTTTTATGCATGTTTGAAAATGTGAATTGTTGGGAATTGTTTAGAATTGAAAATTATTTTATGAATGTTTTGTGATTGTTAGAAATGAGAATTGTTGAGAATTGTTGGAATTGGAAATTGTTTTATGAATGTTTTGTGATTGTTGAAAATGTGAATTGTTGGGAATTGTTGTAATTTGAAATTGTTTTATGCATGTTTTGCGATTGTTGGAAATGTGAATTTTGGGAATTGTTGAAATTGAAAATTGTTTTATGCATGTTTTGTGATTGTTGGAAATGTGAATTGTTGAGAATTTTCAGGAAAGATATGTTATTATCATTACTATTTTCGATATAATTTCTTATAATTTTCTAATAATTAAAATTTATTGTTTACTAGGAGTCTTAATAGTACAAGTAGTTCAACTGATCCAATTTCGATTGATAACATCGATCTTTTGGCAGATTGGGTTTCTGAAGAACTGAATTTGGTAGATGTCAATGACTTGGAAGATAATCTTGGATGGAAAAGAATTGACATGTCATTTGGTGCATTAAATTTGAATGGTAATAATGATCAAACTCCTCTTAATGATGAGAATTTTGTATCAAATGATAACTGGAGTCAGTGCAGTTATATCAGATATCCTCCCGTTGACGATTGAATTTTGTTCCAGGTTATTTTTTTTCTCTTCTTTAATTTTACTTATATTTGATGTTTATCAGTTTATGTTAAATTCTACATATGTGATGTAATTGTAAATGTTTTTGTTTCAGGTTTAACATTAACTTAATTGTTTTCTCGTCATGACGAAATTGTAATAGTTAAGGATATTTATTATTTTTTATTGGATGTTTTGATGTAATTATTATTTATTAAAATGATGAAATTGTAATTGTATTATTTTTAATATTTTAAATACTTTGTATTATTCTTATTTTTATATTTGTATTATGATGATTATCTTTTTTAATATTAATTATGATTATTATTTATATTTGAAATATTTAAAAATTATTGTTATTTCATATTAAATTATTAATTGTGATTATTATTTATTATTATAATTTTTGGAAATAGTGTTGATGTAAACTTGTAAAGTATATAGTATACAACTATACAATATACCAAAGGACTATTTTGCAAATTTTAAAAAATTTCAGGAATTATTTTATAAATTTAAAAAATTACCGAAAATGGTACGCCGTATTGACCAGTACCGGTACAATACCCTACCAGAACCCAATCCAGTATCAAGTTCGGTACAGTATTCGCAACTTTAGATATGGTTGATATGAAATTAAAATTTAATAATATAACATATTAATGGATTATTTTATACTTTGAAGAAATTTATGAACTATTTAATAATTTTAAAAAATTACTAAAAACATTATCCGATATTAATCCTAATCAATATTATACTTTACCAAAAGTTCGATACAGAAACCACTTAAAATATTTATAACATTGCTTCAAATGCGCTAAATTTTCCTCCACCGAATAAATTTTTTGATCTCCATCTAAACTAGACCACCGATCCCTTTGGTGAGTATGCAAGTCTTGCTATAATGCATATACAGGAGATTCGATTCACACATGCTATTTAGTCGATGGCTTTGGAGTTGCATGCAAGCTGGATATAAATTCGTCGATGTTCTTGTCAGAGCTCCCACCTTCATCTAGTGCATTTCTCGCCATTTCGTTCAATTTCTCCGAGTTCCTTCTGAATTCATTTGATCCTTCTCCTTCCATGACTTGCCTTATACATCGATCTATTTCTTCTTTTGGAACAATCCCATTTTCATCTACCCTCACTCTAACACCTACATGCCATATATCGGTCACAAACTTGGCATTGGTGGGTTGGTCAGTCCATTGCGGCATCGCCACCATTGGAACCCCCAAGCTCAGAGCTTCAAGCGTTGAGTTCCAACCACAATGAGTAAAGAAGCAGCCCACGGACTTGTGAGCCAAGACTTGAAGCTGAGGACTCCATGTAACGACTAAACCCTTGTCTGATGATGTCTGTTCTACGAAGTTGGTTGGAAGCTTCTTCATTTCTAATTCCCTTACGACCCATAGGAAGTTGCAGTTGCTTTTTTCTAGTCCCCATGCAAGTTCTGCCATTTGGTCTTCTCCTAGAACAGCTAAGCTACCGAATGAGACATAAACGACAGAGCGTGGTTGCTTGGAGTCTAGCCAGTTCATGCATTTCTCAGAACTGGGCTTGAAAAGGCTGATGTCATAGTCTTTGTCTTCCTCCAATCTCTTGTCTAAGTACATCGAGGGAATTGCTGGTCCTATTGGTTTCACAGGCCATTTGCTCGCCATCCACTTCTCTACCTGATAGCAAATAGCAAGAATTGAATACAAAGTACTTTAAGAGTTGGAAATTAATAACAAATAAACCATGTCAAAGTTCTTTATCAATGCTCAAAAATCTTAGGAGCACTTTTTAATCATCAGCAACTTTCTATTTGTTTTTTTAGAATAATTGTAGATGATGCGGCACAATTATAAATACCGTGGGTATAGTTACAGTAAAAACAATCACTAATGCAACTATAAATTGCAATCAATTTAAAACATTTAATTGTTTGTCAAAACCACAGTATGGATCAACCCAATTGTATTATAAAAATTGTTGCACATAACAAGTCATTTTTGCTGTTTGCTACTTGCTAGTGATAATTTGTCGTCAGATAAAAGTCTATCTTCTAACTCATCAACATGTGGTGCAAGTTGAACCAAAATCCAAACTCATTATACAGATAAGATCATTGAGTGCGCAAAATGGAGCCTTATATCTATTTACCCTACCTGGTCCAAGGAAACATCGTTATCACCCTCTAGCTACAGTTTGCTCTTTGAGTCATTTTTAAGCACTTTAATTAGCTGATAGCTTCAAAGATTAGTTGACATTGTTTTAGATAACTAGGTTTAACACTAAACCTTCGAAATCAAATGTAAGGCTTATGTTTTCAGCCTTAGACCCTAAAATTGACATATATAGCATGAAATTATGATACCATCTTGGAATTTCATTACTCTGTTTAATTACGATACTATTGTGTGCTATACTGAGTTGGGTTGCAGATCATGGTGTCGGACTGTAACCTACTGATACATGAAATCGTAAAGGAAGTATATAATGCAAAACATTTTGCGACTTACGTCATTTTCGAGCCCACTATACGTGTTCCATAAGAGTGAACTCGGTTCATCAATGTTTGAGAACTGACTTAGAACGATTTCTGCGATACCAGGATAAGTTGCTGTGTCATAAACAAACGATGGTAAATCCTTGAACTCTAATGGGGGAAGTGAATCTACTGAAACCTCAGACGAGTGTTCTAAAGGAACTTTCAGTACCCCTTGAAGTGCATGGTAATACAAGGCACAAACTGCTAATGATTGAGTGAAAAAAGGACACCCTTCTGTACCAGAACGTCGAGCGGCATTCAGAACCCACGGCAAAACCGAGTCATATATCACAAATTTAACTGGAAACTCTGTGCTGCTATGATTGTCAATGAGCTCGGCTAGGCTTTGTGGGACTACCTCCTTGAAACGGTTCAAATATTCATCGGGGCTAGGCTTATCCCCTTCTTTGTACCCATCAAAAATGGGTTCCACGTTGATGGAAGCTGCTAATCCTTGCATGGACTTGCCAATGCTGGTGGCTGCGAGTAGTGTGACCTTGACACCTTTTGAGGCTAAACGCTTTGAGAACTGGACCATCGGGTTTATGTGACCCTGTATAGGAAAAGGGAATACGAAGACGTGTGTTTTGCCGGTAGGCTTTGGATCACTTTTCACCATTGTTTTTTTCCAAGAACTCCCTGTTTCTTTCACTTCCAAGCACAATATAGGAAGACGAAGGCACTAGGAGATATATAGCTAGAATAAATGTAATTGATGCTAGGAGTCAAGGAGATGGTGACAAAGAAATTAATCTATTGGTAGCATGTAAATTAATGGAAAGAAAGGTAGATCTTAAAAAATCCACGAAAAAGATTAAGCGCTAAAAAAATTGACTTTCTAGTGAAGTCTAATTCGAAGTAAATAAGTTAGGTAGATTATTTTGATTTTGGATCGAACCTAACTTTGTCAAAACGACACCTTTTTAATCTAATTTATGTAATTATCTAAAACAAAATTATATATTTTGATTGAAAGTTTAAAAAACTTTGTTATAAAAAAAGTTTAAAAAACTTAAAGTCATTTTTGAATAATTATAATAAAATAATGTCAATCAATGAGTTAGGTCGATTAATTTGATTTCCGACCGAACCGGAGTCAAAGCAGTTAATCTAAACAGTCCAAATGCCTTCTTCAAAATGATGTCGTTTTAATATAACTGATGCAATTAGTTAAAGTGAAATCATTTTAATTGAAATTTTAAAAAACTTGAAATTAAAATAAAGTCATTTAAAAAAATTATAATAAAATAAAATTAAAATAAAGTCATTTAAAAACAATTATAATAAAATAATGTTATTTTATTATAATTGTTTTTAAATGATTTAATGTTAATTTTAATGTTATTTTGACGTCAACAACTCAATAAAATCCCACTATACGCTTGTATATAAACATATTTAATTATTTTTTCTTAAGTTACTAGTTTATTCTTGTGTATAAAATATTTTTAATTCTTATTCCTAATCAATGTGGGAATCTACACATTTAATACACCTCACTTATGATAAGAATTGGATATCTGATGCGGGGAATATGTGGACATCTGTTGGTGGCCACGGACACCTATAAGAAAGTCCATTTTCAAATTATAAGTTGGAGCTTTGGTAGCATGTTAAATTTTATATGATTTTTCATGTTAGAAGAAGAATAGATTATCAAAAAAAAAAATGTGTCCTCGCCCAAAATTTCAATACATTAAATTATATTTTTAAACGATCTAAAATTTTAATATATTATGAGTATAGTTAGATCCCTATTAAGAAAAGATTATCTAAAAAGAACTCCACCAATATGATAAAAGCTTGCATACCATTCTCTGTAGAAGAAAAGGAAAGGATTTTAAAATAGTTAATATAATTGTTAAATTAATGATATAATCCCAATCTTTCTTATTATACTTAGAAAAAACAACATAGATTTTAAGGTGTGTTAAGATATTTATTATATCTCAATTATTTAATTTTGACATTTTTATTATTGGGTTTTCAAGATAATGTTTAAAAATCCAAATCAAGATATGGTGTAAATAAGTAACACCTTATTTGAGTTGGACTCTAGTATAAGAATTGCAGTTAAATTAGAAGTCTATCTTCAATTGAAGTTCAAGTGGATTATGTCAGATTATGGATAGATATTGTGTTTCTTTCTGCTGTAGCAAGGTAGGCTTGCGTGAGTGATTTTTTATTGGTGTCTTGATTGGTTGATTGAGTGTGTATGGGCACATCATATTGCTATTGTGTGGAGTATATTGTGAGATAGCTAAAAGAGTGTGGTTGTGTGCGTGATTTTCTTGTCAAAAAGATTTCTATGTGCATGACCCAGCTTCTACACTTGAAACGTTAGTGATTTGGTGAAGATTTTGGTTGGGCGTTCACTTGATAGGTTGTGCGTGATCTTGCTTCTGCTATATACACATGTGAGTTACTTGGTAATGCTTTCGTTTGGATAGTTATGGCAAGTGTATGTGTGAAAGGTGAACTTAAGATCTGATTCTTTTTGTTGTGGGTTAAATTGAGGGAGGCTTGTGCATGACTTAGTCTGCATCTTGGTGTGGATTGATCTATGGTGAATGAGCATATCATGTTGTTGGGTGTGCAAAAAATTGGGAGATAGTTGAAAGTGTGTTATGATGTGCATGAGTCATCGTTTTGGAAGATGTTGTCGTAAGCTGAAGGAAAGTGTTAGTGAACTACATATTTTGTGATGGTTATTGTGTGATTTCTTCCTTACCTTATTTTGGTTTGGTCTTTGTCTTGTCTGGGTTTGTCATAGGTGAATGACAATTGTTGATTGATTTCTTTGTGGCTGCAACATCTTGGAGTGGGTCTTTTGCGTAGGTTGTCATATTTGGTGTCTTCATCTTGCCACTATGAATCAATACTGTATTTGCGTGGAACATCCCATAGTTTGTGGTGATAACTTGCTGACCTATTTCGGTGGAACCAAATCTGTAAGGGAGTTGTTTTTCTATTCTTTCTCAAGTGTTCTCATTTATATTGAAGTTTGTTTAACTACTTGAGTTATTTATTTAGTGTTCTTTCGTTATAAGATTGTTGAGAAAAATCCTCTGTTGAGATTAGTACAAGACGGTTGTACTATTGGGTGTGAAATTCCTTCATGGGTAGTAAGGATGAGGGATAGTGTCAAGGGTTGAGTGACATTGACTCAGTAAAACCTTGTATAAAACTATTGTCGTTAGTGAAAGAATTAAGCTGGGTGAAGGCCCCGCAGACGTAGGCAAGGTGTGTCAAATTGCGTTAACAAATATCCATGTTAATTTATATTTGTAGGTTTAATTTTTCTGGTTTTTGATTGTGTTAGAAACGACTGCAGCAAAATCTGAAATTTTTCGAAACTAATACACCCCTTCGGATTTTTTAATTAGTATCAGAGTGGGTCACCGAACCAAAACTTGGTACGTCAAGTCGGTACAGATCCTTGTTTCGCAATTATGGCTATAAGAGAAGGGGCATCAATCATCAGGCCATCGTTGTTAGATAGTTCAAATTATCCTACGTGGAAATCGTGGATGAGAGTATTCATTAAGAAACAAGGAACAAAAGCATGAAACTCAATTTTAAATGGTTGGACACATCCAGTGACGACTAATGAAAAGGGAGAAGTAGTACTTAAAGATGCATTTGAGTGGACAAGGGCTAAAGAAGAGAGAGCATACGGAAATTCTCAAGCCCTGCATGCCATCTTCAGTGCAGTTGACGAAGGTCGTTTTACTATGATATCAGCTTGTGAATTGGTGAAAGAAGTGTGGGACACTTTGCAGACTATACATGGAGGATCGAAATCTGTGATAACCTCAAAACTTCATATGTTGGCTGTGAGATTTGAAGAGCTGAAGATGGATGAAAGTGAAACCATTGGAGATTTTCATGAAAGATTACGTGACAAAGTGAACCAAGCATATCAACTCGGGAAAAAAATACTCTAACCTGAAACTATTTAAGAAGACATTAAGATCATTACCTTCGAGATTCATTCTGAAAATTGTAGCAATTGAGGAAGCTTATGATATCAATAAATTGTCACTAAATAAGGTAATTGGAATTCTTAAATTTTTGAGATAAATTTATTAAGGGACAAACAAGAGAGGAACATAGGATTGGCATTGCAAGCTGATATTGGTAAAGCTGTGAATGACCTCAAAGATGAATATGAGGATAATGAGGATATGAAGTTATTGACAAGAAATTTCAGCAAGTAGTTAAAGAAAGTAAAGAAGGACAGATCTGAGTTTAGGCAAAACGGTAAGAGTTCATCAAACAACAACTTCAAATAATAAACTAAAACTCAAAAGGGTGAAAGAAAAGTGAAGAAAATTCAATTTCATGAGTGTCAAGGCTTCAGACATGTGCAAGCCAAATTTGCTAATATAACATCCCTAGACCACCCATCCACAGATATTGTTTACTTTGGGCCTTGACCCAACCAAACCCTCACAATTTTGCTCTTCCTATTCCAGAGAAAACGTGTCTATGAGGGAGAGGTATCTATGCCTTTATAAGGCGTAATTCGTTCCCCTCTTCAACCGATATGGGATCTCACATTCCACCCCTCTAGGGCTCAGTGTCCTCGCTGACACACCGATTCGAGTACTGGTTCTAATACTATTGTAACAGCCTTAGATCATCCATCCACAGATATTGTCCTCTTTTAGGCCTTGGCCTAGCCAAGCCCTCACGATTTTGCTTTTTCCACACCTTGGGAAAACGCATCTTATGAGGGGAGAGGTATCCATACCCTTATAAGGCATACTTTGTTCCCCTCTCTAACCAATATGGGATCTCACATTTCACCGCCCTTTAGGGCTCAGCCTCCTCGCTAACTCACCGGTTCTGGTACTAGCTCTGATACCATTGTAATAGCCCTAGACTACCTGCCCATAGATATTGTCCGCTTTTGGACCTTGGACCAACCAAGCCTTCACGGTTTTGCTCTTCTCACACCTTGGAAAAGTGCGTCTTTGAGGGAGAGATATCCATACCCTTATAAGGTGTACTTCATTCCCCTCTCTAACCGATATAAGATCTCACATCATTTGCTGGGCCAAGGCCCAAAGTGGACAATATCTATAGGTGGGTGGTCTAGAGCTGTTACAATAGTATCAGAGTCAGTACCTGAACCAGTGTGTTAGTAAGGACGTTGAGCCCTAAAGAGAGTTGAAATGTGAGATCCCATATTGGTTGGAGAGGAGAACGAAATACGCCTTATAAGAGTATGAATACTTCTCCCTTATAGACGCATTTTCCCAAGGTGTGGAAAGAGCAAAATCGTGAGAGTTTGGCTGGGTCAAGGACCAAAAGTGGACAATATCTGAGAATAGGTGGTCTAGGGCTATTACAGCTAACACCTTAAAGAAGAGAAAAAGGGAAGTCATATACAAGCACTTGGAGTGAGAATGAATCTGGAAGTGAGTATGGTAGTAAAGAAAAAGCTCTAAATAGTGTTGCATTAGTTACTTTATACAACAAAAGTCCAGTTACTTGCTTTATAGCAACCAAGAAGGAAGTAACTGATGATGAAAACGTGAGTAAATCAGAAAATTCTAGGAAAAACGCATACAAATCAGCTCAAAACTCAATCTCAGATTATGATAGTGATGATAGTTCTTCAGATGATAAAAAGAAAGATATTTATGAAGCCTATAAGTTAATGTATGTTAAATGGGTCCAAACATGTAAGAAAAATGAGAAGTTGAAGGACGAAAACTCTACCATGAAGAACACCATTCAAGACATTGAGAAGAAGTTGTTATCTACAATAAATGGGCTTAATGAAACAAAGTTGAAGCTGGTTAACACAGAAAAGGGAATAAGAATGTTAAATGGAGGTATTGAAAAGCTAGAAAAGTTGTTGGAAATTAATAAGACCAAAGGAGACCTTCAAGGCATTAGTTATAGAGGTGAATGTTCCAAGTCGAATGATGAGAAAATTGGTGTGACCAGATCTGTCTAAGGAGAAATCTCAAAGATAAATCGAATGTTCACACCTATATGTCCCTTTTGTGGAGTAATTGGGCATATAAGACCAAAATGTTACAAGTTGATCCAAATAATGTTTCAAAGGGGTCAAAACCGAAAATTTAGACACTCTATTAAATTTCTAGCAGCAACCCATGTTACTAAAGCACTTTCGGGATAGAAAGGGTCAAGTACAAGTACAAAAAAGTAGTGAAGGAAAAGAAAGAAATTGTTCAGTTCACAGTTAATTACTGGTTTTGAAGAAAATGTTCATACTAAGGGTAAGTTAGTTGCTTCAGATGAAGAAATCAACTAGATAGTTAATGACCAAGATAATGTGATGAGAAATAAGCCTAGGTTTGAATTTCTTCGAAGGATACAGGGACTATGTGTTTTACATTTTTGAAGTATAGTTTGATGTTATTTATTAAAAAAACAAAAAACAAAGAAAAAAAGAAAAAAAG
This sequence comes from Erythroxylum longipes, assembly GCA_027563885.1. Taxonomy (NCBI): domain Eukaryota; kingdom Viridiplantae; phylum Streptophyta; class Magnoliopsida; order Malpighiales; family Erythroxylaceae; genus Erythroxylum; species Erythroxylum longipes. The sequence goes on from JAOQMS010000005.1 coordinate 6,928,210, forward strand.
TTCGAAGGACTTATCGTTTAGGCTTTCTGAGTTTTTATTTATGGGTTTTTTAAGGTTCAATTCATTGATGTGTACATGAGGCTATGCTTGATGATAGGGTTTATAAATTTGATCAATCTTATGAAGATGGAATTGAAGTGAGCAATGATATGTTGGCATATGTATTAACTAATAGTAAATAGTCATCTTGACTTTTTGCTATTGCACTACGTGCTTATGATTCTTCCACTGCACGTACTATTGATTTTTATGCTTCTTTATTCGCTAAGATTGATCACATTGAAACCATTTTTCGTTTTGGCATTGTTTTGTCCTAAGGGGGAGACATCATATTGCTTTTGATGACTATTCAATTCAGAGAGAGATTTTAAGGTATCTTCGTGACTATTAATCTTACTTTTTGGCATCTTTTTATCCCAAAGGGAAGAAATTTGGATGATTTGATATTTGGTCATTATTGTTTCTTTGGATATTTATTGAACTTGAAGAATTTAATGGATGTTCTTTGGAACTTGATGTTAGATTGAGGGAGATTATTGTGACTTCAATACTTATATGTATATATATATATGATTACGTGATTCAAGGAAAGTTTCTTATTTGTGACAAAAATGCCAAAAAAAGAGATTGTTAAGATATTTATTATATCTCAATTATTTAATTTTGGCATTTTTTATTATTGGGTCTTCAAGATAATGTTTGAAAATCCAAATCAAGATATGGTGTAAATAAGTAACACTTTTTATTTGAATTGGACTATAGTAGAAGAATTGCAGTGAAATAGAAGTCTATCTTTAATTGAAGTTCAAATGGATTATGTCAAATTATGGATAGATATTGTATTTCTTTTTGCTGTAGCAAGATAGGCTTGCGTGAGTGATTTTTTGTTGGCATCTTGATTGGTTGATTGAGCGTGTATGGGCACATTATGTTTCTGTTGTGTGGAGTATATTGTGAGATAGCTAAAGGAGTATGGTTGTGTGAGTGATTTTCATGTCAAAAAGATTCCTATGTGCGTGGTCCAGCTTTTGCACTTGAAACGTTAGTGATTTGGTGAAGATTTTGGCTGGGCGTTCATTTGATAGGGTGTGCGTGATCTTGCTTCTGCTATATACACACATGAGTTACTTGGTAATACTTTCGTTTGGGTAGTTATGGCAAGTGTATGAGTGAAAGGTGAACTTGAGATATGATTCTTTTTGTTGTGGGTTGAATTGAGGGAGGCTTGCATGTGACTTGGTTTGCATCTTGATGTGGATTGATCTATGATGAATGGGCATATCACGTTGCTGGGTGTGCAGAAAATTGGGAGATAGCTGAAAGGGTGTTGTGGTGTGTGTAAGTCATCGTTTTGGAAGGTATTGTCGTAGGCTACAGGAAAGTGTTAGCGAGCTACATATTTTGTGATTGTTGTTGCTTGATTTCTTCCCTGCCTTGTTTTAGTTTGGTCTTTGTCTTTTCCGGGTTTGTCGCAAGTGAATGATAATTGTTGATTAATTTCTTTATGGTCGCAACATCTTAGAGTGGGTTGTTTGCGTGGGCTGCATACTTGATGTCTTCATCATGCTGCTGTGAATTAATAATGGTATTTGCGTAGATCATCCTATAGTTTGTGGTGACAACTTTCTGTTTCAGTGGAACCGAATCTATAAGGGAGTTGTTTTTTTGTTATTCCTCAAGTGTTCTTATTTATGTTGAAGTTTGTTTAACTACTTGAGTTATTTATTTAGTGTTCTTTCGTTATAAGATTGTTGAGAAAAATCTTCTGTAAGGTTAGTACGAGGTGGTAATATTATTGGGTATGAAATTCTTTCATATGTAGTAAGGACAAGGAATAGTATTAAGAGTTGAATAGTGGCAACTCAATAAAACCTTGTATAAAATTATTATCGTTAGTGAAAGAATTAATTTAAATACCAGCTCACGTAAATATATGCGAGATATGCTAAATTATGTTAACAAATATGAATATTAATTTATATTTGTGTATTTAATTTTTTTATTTTTTATTACAACGAAAACGACTGACCCTTTCGGATTTTTTCAAGGTGTATTATTAATATAAGACAAACCGACAGGGCAAGAAAGTTGTTGGCCATTTGTAGTCGTCCTTTTCAGATCTTTGGAATCCACCTAAGATTAAGAAATGGTGATGTCTGAACGTTTACGTCGAGTTAACCTTTTAAAAGTTGTCAGGAAGTTGTACGGGTCATGAACAATTCGATCCACAGACGCCACAGCAACGTTCATTTTAGAAGACAAGTCACCTAGTCTTTTGAAAAACCAAAAACACAGACGTCACTGCTTATGTATTCATGCATGCACATGGCAAGGGAAAAAGACACGAGCTGAGAAGCCTCGTGATGATTGTTTATGAATTCGTTTTTGGGTGGGCTGGGCTCCAGCTGATAATTTTAACTTTGGAGCTTACGTTACTGTTTAATGATCAGTATATTGCATAATTTGTTAATTAATTCTATTAACAATTAGTTGATAATATATAATATCAGTTAATTTAATTAATAAATAATATCAATTATTTATGTAAAAATATTCGGTAAAAGTAATTGTTTATTATTAATTGTTTATGTTTAAAATAATTTACAAAGACATGACTTAAAAAAATTTATAAAGACATGAGTATTATATCTTAATATTTTTTGAATATTCTCATAAGAATTTAGATTTTACATATTTAATTTTACAAAATTTAATTTTATAATTTTAATAAAAACATAGAACATATAATAACAATAATAATAATAACAACAACAACATAAAAAGCAGCAACAATAACAACAATAAAATTATGAGCATAAGTTAACCAAAAAATTTGTATATAATGATACATCTAAACACAAAATATAATAATCCAAATGAAGATTAACAACACAATTCAAATAGAGCAAAAAAAGTCAACATTATTATTTGAAGCAAAGTTTTATAATAATCTAAGAACAATGTCTAACTGTCATTAGACTAGAAGCAATATTATCATAAATAATTGTCATCTCCCTAGCTCTCGATTCTTCAATGCCTTCTTGAGTAGAGTTAACTTCAATATCTTAAAATACATCTGAAGGTACAAATTTAAGATCTCGATCAATAATGCTAAAAGCCAAGTCACCAATTATGTTTCTTCTAATATAATTATGCAACGCAAAGGTTGCACAAATAATTCTATTTAAATCCGTCAATGAATAATTAGAAATTTTTTTCAATATCTTCCATCGAGTTTTAAGAACACCAAAAACTCTTTCAATACAACTTTTCAATGAAGAATGAGCTCGATTAAAAGCTTATTGAGATCCTCTTGGATTTGCACTGTGAAATTCTGATTGATAATACCTTATCTTTGGATAAAGTATCAAATATCCTTCTCTTTCCGTATAGTCTTTGTCAACCAAGTAATATTTACCTGTCCATAGAGGCAATATAATTAGTATAAATGATATCATAAAAAGTTTAAATTATGAATAACAAATCCTATAAATCTTAAAATTACACGTCGGTAGTTTTGGAAATTTGAGTCTCAAATTATCAATTGTATCAAGAAAAACATAAGAATCATGTGTTAATCCCTCCCAACCTGCTAAAACATACGTGATAAATTTGTAGTCACCATTTATTTTCGTCCTCTATATCACATTTGACTATCCTATATAACAACTACTGTTATATGTGTACCATCAATTGCTCCAATATAATTCTAATATAAAACAATAATCATAGGGTGATAAAACAACCATTTTCAATAAAAAAATATAATGACTTTTAGAGATGATTTTTCATATACTCCTAAGCAGATAGATATGCTTTGCTCTAAATTTTATTACTGATAAGTTAGATAAAACTTATTATTTAATTTTAAGTTTTAATATGTCAATTTATTGCTTCCTCTAAAAAAATTAAATTTATTTCATGTAAACAATAATAATTACAATCTTTTATTATAAAAAAAAACAGATATACACAACCTTAAAAAAATCGGTAACTTTTTGAATAGAAAGTAACCAAATACATGTAACATTTCTTGTGAAGAATTGTTTAAACATTTCTTGTGACAGAATTGTTTAACTGTTTTTGATACTTGAGAAATTGTTAATGAAGCCAACAATGATATTAGTTAGGAGAATCGAATAATAAAGTCGTAACTTCTTCTTTTGATGTTGCATTAAGAGTTCAAGATATCGTTGAACTGAAATCTTACGAACTGTTCAGTTTTACTTTTATTTTTGTGTTGTCATTTTTAATTTTTAATTTTTAGTTTTAGTTTTTTATTTTTAGTTTATATTTTTAGAATAAAATATAAATAATTTTCAATTTTCAATTTTCAATATTAATATAATTATTTTTTATTACTGATAACAATTATGTATTAAATAAAACTTAAAAATAAATTACTTATATAGATAAATTATCAGTAAAAAGTTATTATGTTTTATTAAAATAAATAATCTACAAATTAATTTTTTACTTATATATTAATATTTATTTTCATAATTAAAATATATATTAAAATAAATATTAATTATTAAAATTATTTGAAATTTTATATATTTTGAATTTAAATTATATTTATTAATAATTATAGAAATTAATTATAGAAATTAAATTAAATTAAATTATTCATTATTCTTATTAATAATTAATATATTAAATAATTTTTAATTCATAATTATTATCAATAATTAACATTAAATAATTAAATAACATATATTTAGTTAATAATAAGTTAGGTTATAAAATAATAATAATGGAAGAAGCCAAAATAAAAAACTTAAATAAACAAATTTTTTATTGAGCCTGTAGCCTAAAGGCATTAATAGGTGTACTTGTCTATTAAGCTAGGGGATAGGCTAGATTTACAAACATATGCTAGTTAAACGTAGGTGTCCAGTTGTTGAAACAACCCAAGAAACTAATTATTTTAACAAGTATTTGTATCTATAGTAACTATTTGAATTAGTTTTGGATCTATAAAGATCAAAAATGACTTGTAACAAAAACGATTGATATACTCGAGAGTTCATTTGAATATAGTGCGTTGCATAAACTATATTAAGCTTTAGTTCATTGCTGTGAGCAAGCGAGTTTTTGAGTTATATGGTTATGCTGCACTTTAGGAGGGTTTCTCTTCATCTTGAATAAGATTTGTAATGAGTTTTTCTTTACTTATGACAAAGAAAGATATTTATAATGGTACATCTTCATGTATTACAAAAAAAGATGTGGTATAAAGAATTTCTCGTAAGTCATTGGAGAAGGAAGATGGTAAATTTCTAAGTAAAATTTAGAACTACACATAAATTAGAAGTTATTTTTTTGAGTCAATATAAACTATTTTTTTTTATCTTTTCTAATTTTGTTCTCTTTTTCTACTATCTTTTACTCTTATTGCAATTGATTTGTGGTTGTGGGATATAAACTTGACATAACCATTCACTAGAATAGAAAATTCAATCATTAGTTTATAAATCAAGCAAAAGTGAGTATATACCATTCATCCTCCACTTATATATCATTCGGACCAACAATTGGTATTAAAGTTTATTCATTGCATATAGATTTTTAGCAAAAATTGAGCAAAATTCATTATGATACATTTTGATTCACTTTTTAGCCAAGAGAACTAATATATTAATATTGATTCGTTTTTCAATAGAAATGATTTTTTTCAAAGATCTAAAATAAGATTTTATTTTTTATGATTGAAGATTTTGATTTATGAGAGATTGCATAAAAGAGTGAGTTGGAAAAGAAATGAGAATATACTTATTATATAGTAAGACAATATGTATATATATATATATATATAAAATACTTTTACTCTTATTGCGATTGATTTGTGGTTGTGGGATATAAACTTGACATAATCATTCACTAGAATAGAAAATTCAATCATTAGTTTATAAATCAAGCAAAAGTGAGTATATACCATTCATCCTCCACTTATATATCATTCGGACCAACAATTGGTATTAAAGTTTATTCATTGCATATAGATTTTTAGCAAAAATTGAGCAAAATTCATTATGATACATTTTGATTCACTTTTTAGCCAAGAGAACTAATATATTAATATTGATTCGTTTTTCAATAGAAATGATTTTTTTTCAAAGATCTAAAATAAGTTCTTATTTTTTATGATTGAAGATTTTGATTTATGAGAGATTGCATAAAAGAGTGAGTTGGAAAAGAAATGAGAATAGACTTATTATATAGTAAGACAATATGCATATATATATATATATATATATATCTGTGTGTGTGTGTATGTATGTATGCTTTCCAAAGTTTCAATACGTCAAAATACTCACGACAATTGGCACATACTTAAATGTTATATATGGTAATGATTGTCATAATAGTATCATTGTTAATAGTATTAAGTTATAATGATATTATTGATCATAATAATATTAATTATGAGCTTAATGAGAATCTAGATGATAAGGAAGAATAGAGCGAAAAGAAGGAGAAGGAGAACTAAAGAAAAAGAGAATATTAAAGGTAAGCTTGGTAATAGCCCAAATTGATTTTTTTTTCAGCTTGCCGTTGGCTTCATCAATTGGATGATCTAAATACGGTTTAGTTATTTTTGTCAAAATAATATCATTTTAGTATTTTGGTGATTGGTTCTTATTAGGCTCATTTTTCATTCCTAATTAGGTTCCACATAGAGTGATGTAAACAATTTTGAAAGTGGAAAATCAACTAATGAGATTATGAGATGAGTTATATAGACTTTATTGCTAATAATGCTAAGAACCCCCCTTGTTCTCAAACTCTTGTAATGTTATGTGGTGTTAAACTTTCATATGATGAGCTTATATAATGTGTTGTTAAAATCAGTATCTTCTAAGTATAAAAAAGTATAAAAAAAAAGTTAGACACATGCATGATTGAGAATATGAAATTAAAATGTGTATTACATGATATGATAGGATCTAAAAGTATGTTTATTGTCAATGAAAATAAATATATTTTATCATAGGAAAATAAAAAATTAAAGAAGGAGCTCGATAATCTCAAAGAGCTCTTATCTAAATTTACCAAGGATAGTAAAAAAATTGAATATCATGCTTTGATCCCAAAAGTGATCAATTAATATATACGTATAACATTAGGCACACTTATGAAAGTGATGTACCCAATGTTAAAGACTTTTTTTTTTTTTGGTTAAAGGAAAGCGTGTAGCATAATGATAAGTCAATGTCAGGTCATCATATGAGCATATTGCATTCAATTCTAAACATGAAATTTTCAATTCTCATGCATCATCTTTTAGATCTCATGGTAAAAAGAAATTCTATTCATTTATATATGGTTCATATTATAAACATATAAGATATAGTTCACAAGGCAAAAAAGTATACAATGCCACAACCAAAAGAAAATGTAATATTCTTCTTATTTATATATACTTCTTTATCGTCAAAATAGAGTAAAATAAGCTCAATAATCATCATAGGTCAACATACAAATAAAAGGCACGTGTTCGTAATAAAAATAGGATAAATTTTTTATCAGAAGAACATATTTTGTGCCAATTTATCTGTTACGCCTCACTATTGTATAAGAAAAGCTTCGTACGTACTATATATCTAATATCCATCTCATCTAAAAAGAAACTAAAAATACATGCATGTCACATTTTTATTGTTCTTCTCAGTTAAAACTAACATTTTCAATTTCCATTATATGAGATGTTACTTTTGCGATTATCTTGAAGATATCCTTATAAATTGGTTTTTGAAATAATTTTTGTTAAGTATGCTCAAAAGAATATGAGTTAAAAAAAGTTTTAAGAGTTAGCTTCTAAGGACCCAAGTTTATATTGGTACTTAAAACATATTGATTTCTTTACTTTGTAAGTTAATATTAAGTGATATAAATTAAATACTAGCAATTGTTATCGCTTCCATTGATGTCAAGTGAGAAAAATAATGGTATCTTTAACAATTAAATTTTAAAAATTACTAAATTTTCTTATATGAGACATGTAAAGAAATTAATGTTTAATGTCAAATGCTAATTACTCAATCAAGTGACGAAGTAAAGATGGTAGTCATCTGTGATACATAAAAGAAGGTACACCTTTGCTTTCATATTTATGACGTTTGATCAATTTGACAAGACATGTTAATGGGCCGTTAGTGGCCCGTAGGCCGGCCCGTGGCTTGCGCGGGCCGGGATGAGCCAATTCGTGGCTCAGGCTATAACCCTTCGGCTACGGACGAGACAGCTCAGCCCGGCTCGTTTATTTATCTTTAAAAGAAAAACGACGTCGTTTTGAATAAAACGGTGTCTTTTTTTTTAATTTTTTCCTAACGGAGTCGTTTCTGAAAAAATAGGCATACCAACCATGGTCAGCTCGTGGCCTGGTATGGGCGAACCATGGTCGGTTCTTGGCCTACCCGTAGTCGGGCTAGGCTGAGCAGGCCGAACTATAATTGTCATCTCTAATTTTAACTTGACGTACAAATTTATGAAGATATCCATTATTACATGTACTTAAAGGGAGAGAATTTTATTGATCTTTAAATTGATAGATACTTTTTATGAAAATTTCTCATTTATTTGAAACACTTTATGATAGAGTTTTCGAAAAGGGTAAAGGGAAGTTATTTATTTTCCTTTTTAATATTTATAATTTTATTTATTATATACCCTTTTTAATATTGATAGAGGGGAGAATATGATATTAAAACTTAGATCATTCATATTGCACGGATTAAAAATGATCATACGCTAGATTTTACTTCAATATAAAAGATATCATTCAATGTCATTTATTTTTTTCTAATGCTACCAAATATTTTGACATCATAAAAAAGAAGAGATTATTGGACCAAGTTAGGTCCTCGCCTATAGTTTTGATAACAACAAAATATATTGTTATTGATGAATTTACTTTTGATGATATTAATTGCTTTACTACAATGAAATTAGCAATACTTGAAAGATGAAGTTTAATAAAAGCGTAAAATAAATAAACGATGTAATTGAAAAAATTAACCAAATTAAAGGATGGAGAAAATGAATAAAGTGGAGCACAAATGCAACTTAAGAGAGGTTTAAAGAAATTTAAAGAAGAATTAAGAATGAAGAGGAATCAAGTATATTTTTATTTAATAAATCATTTTAATTCTTCTTATAACCTTATTTGGTCACTTCAATGAATTATAAAATTAATCATTATATGATTATTTACATGTATGCATAAATTCTTTCCTAATAAAGAGAGAAGTTATTTTGATTTTTAACCAAGTTTTTATTAAAATAATATGTTTTATTTCAGAAAAGGCTTGAAAATTAAAGATTTCAACTTAGTTTTAATGGGAGTTCGACTAGCCTATCGGTGTGGATTAGCTAGCAAGACAAAGTGCTAAAACTTACATAATCTATTAGGCTAGGGCATATACTAGTTGAACATATATAAACTAGTCGAATGTAAGTGTCTCGCTAACCCAATATGCCTAAAAATTAATCGTTATAACAGTTAGTTTGAGTGTCTAATAACTATTTGAGTTGATTTCGGATATAAATAGGCCAAAAAAAAAAAAAGTGGTGTAATAAAGAGTTACTAAAAGCAGTACACTTTTTCAATTGAGGAAATTATTTGAAGTGCACTTTGTAAGAATTCCTCTTAACCTTAGATAAAATTAGTAAATTGTTCTTTTTTACTTATAACAAAGTAAGATATTTATAAATATTCGTTTTCACTTTTGACAAAGAAGATGTTATATAAAATGTTTCTTTTTCACTCAGTAAAAGAAGATGATATATAGTAAATTTTTAAGTGAAACTCAGAAAATGAACATATGTAAGATGTTTCTTAGCTTAATTATTATAATCGATATTATCTCCCTTTTCCTACTTTCTTTTATGATTACTTTGAATTGACATATATAAATTTATCATAATCATTCGTTAAATAGATAATTAATTTATTAGTTTTTAAATAGAATAAAAAGTTAGTATAAGCAAGTCACTCTCCCTCGCGTTTCATTTGAAGACTTAACACATATTATTTACAATGTAGTCCGAAATTCAATTCCAACTAATAATTTTTTAATTAATTTCAAATATAATTTATAAATTATTATATACCTTCAAGAATTTAGAAATTGTCATGTTATAAAAATAACTAAAAATCTTTTTAACAATGACTTTTATGTTTTCATATAGCCTCATTCTTTACTTTGCATTCGTCATAAATGACCATAAAAATAACTGTTTCCCTAAATGCAGTTGAAGAAAATTGAGGCCAAAATATGTGCCTAGCTGATGGTTTACATCTCCTTGAAGCAAAACAATTCTCTATGAAGATAATCGGTTCCTTCTCCGATGCATACCCCATGCACAAACTCTTTTTACCTTTGGAGGTCTAAAAACGCATGGAACCATGCTTCAAATTATACGCATAGGTCCCTTTCGCTTTCCCTTTCATTTACCAAGCTCCTTTAGTCTTATAGGATGGGATTTTCCCAAGTTTATGCTTACCTATAATGAAAAACTTTTATGGTGTATGTATTTGTTATACCTATAATTTCCAAAACAAAATGCTAGTGTTCATAATTATTAATAGAAACTAAAGATTTATTTAATAAAAGTTTGGCAAATAGCCATGGATTAATACTTTTATAGTTAATGGAGTTAACTGTGAATTCACAATTGTAGTTATTGAAATTAATCTTAACTTGACCGATTTTAAAATTGCAGGTTCAGATCAACAATTTTTGTTACTCTGTGCCTCCTCTATTTCATAAATATCTATCAATTTAATTTATCTTTGTTTTATTTACTGGATGGATAGGTGTTCATAAAATAGAGTAGACACAGGTTAATGGAACAAGTGATCTATTCCTGAAATTGCAAACTTTTAAGCACGACCAAAATTTAAGTTTTAACCACATAATTTTCCTTTCTTAAATTATTTTTTTAATGCAGTTTCTATTATTCAAAGC
>JAOQMS010000005.1:6950134-6967324 GCA_027563885.1 Erythroxylum longipes
GTTTATCAATAAAGCAAAGTTCTTTTCTGTTAGATTTTTTGTCCCTTTCTAGCATACACAATCGTTTGATTAGAAGTCAGAAATTACGAGTCACAATATCTTTTTTTCTTATTTCCTAGTTTGGAATCACTTTAAATTCTTGGCACGCTCGCAATCACATTCACACCGAAACAAAGGGTTACGTGATAACCTTTAATCAAAATAAAGGCAAACAATATGCATGAGAAAAACGCAGAAAAAAGAGAGATTGAGCAAAAGCTCGTATAGCAGTAACTATTGAAAAGTGTAACGTCAATTTATTAATAATATATTGTTGTTTGGTTCATAATAGTGAGTCTACTACATTTCTAACAAGTGATATCAGAGTCAGATTCTTGGCTACGTTTTAAGAATGTGAAACATGACTAATATGATTCAGTCTCAAATTCTAAAATTAACAAAGACAAATTATGAAAACTGAGCCTGAAGATGTGACCGCCAAAGCATCTCTATCTAACGGAGAGAAGACATCACTTAAGGAATCACGCAAGAAGGACAAAAAGGCCTTGTTTTTCATTTTTCTAGGAGTTGATGAATCAATATTTGAAAAATATCAGAGGCAAAAACATCAAAGGGCGTATGGGAAACTCTACAGAAATCTCTTCAAGGAATTGAAAAAGCTAAAAAGGTACAGCTCCAATCTCTTAGAGCTGGATTTGAAACATTAAAAATGCAGAGTTCCAAAAAAATTAGTGACTATGTTACTCGTCTGAAAACGATGGCGAATGAGATGAAAAAAAAGGAGAATCTTTTGGTGATATTAGGGTGATGAAAAAACTCTTATGTTCGTTAACAAGAAAATTTGACTATGTTGTCCCTACCATTAAAGAATCAAAGGATTTGTCACAAAGATCTATTGATGAGCTTATGGGCTTTCTTCAAGCTCATGAGCGAAGAATGATCCAAAATGAAAATACTGGTGATTCGGAACAAGCTTTGCAAAACAAGTTATCTATTAGTGGTAATCAAACTAGCGGCAGTTACAAAAAAGGTAGAGGAAGTCAAGGTAGCTATAGAGGTACCTACAGAAGTGAACGTGGTAGGAAATCTTTTGAAAGAGGCCAAACAAATGGCTATCAAATATATGGTTATGGTTGAGGATTCCAAAACTGAGGAAGAGACAGTTTTCAACAGCGATGTTATAAATCACAAGTATAATGTTATAACTGTAACAAGTATGGCCATTTTGGTTACAAGGGCAAATCAACTCCTAAAAGGGAGGAAACAAATCATTTTGTACCAACAGAAGATAAAGAACCTTAATCAACTATTTTCTTAGCATACAAAGGAAATGAAGAGTGCAAGAAAAATGTTTGGTATCTTGACATTAGTGCTAGTAACCATATGTGTGGGCGAAAAGAGTTGTTTATAAATTTGGATGAGACTATCCAAGGAAAAGTTACTTTCGGTGACTCATCAAAAACTCCAGTTAAAGGTAAAGGTAAACTTATGATTAACTTAAAAAATGGAGAAAAGAGGTATATATATAATGTTTATTATATACCTACATTAAGAAGCAATATTATCAGCCTTGGTTAGCCCTTAGAAAAAGGATACGACATACACTTGAAGGATTTCTCTCTTGTTATCAACAAAGGTAGAGAATTAATTGCGAAAGTTGATATAACAAAGAATCATCTTTTCACACTTGATATTCATAGCTATGACGTTTAAGATTTGGTCATCTTGGTTTTACTGGCCTAAAATTGTTATCAAAAGCAAAGTTGGTAAATGGACTTCCAAAAATTAATCAACAGGATCAATTAAGTGAAGCACGCATTAAAGGGAAATAACATAGGTAAAGTCTTGAAGTTGGAAAATCATGGGGAGCTAGAAGACCGTTGAAGATTGTTCACTTAGATATAGCTGGATCATTTGATATACCATCATTTGGTGGAAATAGGTGTTATATTACCTTTATTGATGATTTCAACAAAAAATGTTGGGTGTATATTCTTAAAGAAAAATCAGAAGCCCTTAATAAATTTAAGGAGTTCAAAGCAATGACAGAAAAACAAAGTGGACAATATTTAAAGATACTTAGATCTAATAGAGGAGGTAATTAAGTATATGTCAAAGTTATTTGAAACATTTTGCAAAAATCATGGAATCGTACATCACTTGACACCTTCATATACACCATAACAAAATGGCATCACAAAAGGAAAGAATCGCATGATTCCTGATATGGCGAGAAGCATGGTGAAAGGAAAACACTTACTGATAACTTTCTGGGTTGAAGCCATTCTATGTGTTGTTTATTTACTAATTCAGTGTTCAACAAAAGGTGTAAAATTTAAAACACCAAATGAAGCCTGGAGTGGTAGCAAGCCAATAGTTGGACATCTCGAGATTTTTGGGTGCGTTGCATATACCTATATTCCTGATTAAAAAAGAAAGAAGTTAGATGACAAAGGTAAAAAATGCATATTTATTGGCTATGAAAAGAGGAGTAAGGCATATAGATTGTACAACCATTTGATCAAGAAGTTGATCATCTCATGATATGTCGAATTCGATGAAGCAGATATTGGAAATGTAATCAAGAAGATAAGAAAGTCCAAGGACTATTTTACGATGATGATAATGATTACTATTGTTTCTTCTTATTACTTATTTGTATTTATATATTTTGTTATTTTATTACATTATTTGACTTATTTATTTAGTTATTTTATTTTATTATTTTTCATTGGCCTATGTATGCACATTAATTTGTAATTTTATAGTATTTTTATAACACATTGCATATGGATCTATCAGAAATAGTATCTCTATTAGGTAAGGGTACGGTAAGGGCATACTATCAGATCTTTCCAGACCATATGTATCAGCAGGATTTCAACTAGGTGTTGATAATAATTATAGCGAACATACTAAAATAAAAAATGTAAATTTTAATTTATGTATAACACCATTATTAGTTTGAGGATCTGCATAATTTTTCACCAGTTACTAAACTAAGCATAATCACAGACTGACCTGGGCCTTTGAACTTTGAAGGTACTTAGTTGAAGGTAGGATTATATCCTTTTCGTTTACGAAAACTTAAACAGTTGCAACCACAATGTATCATTTATTGGAAAAGATAAAAACCTTTTATCCTATTGTGTTGCATGTCTTGTCCCCTTTCTCTAAGTTAAAAATTGTTAGCTAACAACCTTTCTTTAAGTCAAAAATTGTTAGCTAACAGATTGAAGAAATTGGGTGTGCATTTGGCTTGTAGCAGAAATTGTCTGCACTATTTGCTAAAGATTTATTAGACATTTGCTAAAGATTTGTGGCGAAATTGACGGAAGCTTGGGATTCTCCCTATAAATAGAGAAGTTTACAGAAGCTCTCATTGCACCAAAAACCAAACCAATCCTTCCATTCTTGCTTCAGCTCTTTTCTATATATTTGATGTGGTTTTAAAAGCCTCTCGTTCTAGCCTTTTATACTTGTATACATTCTCCACATATTTAGTAAAATTGCTCACCATCTGGCCGTGGACATAGGTCACATTGACCGAACCATGTAAATACTTGTGTCTTGTCTCATTTTATTTTGCTTATCTTTATTTTTGTTATTATTTTTTGGGCTATTAAATTCAACCGATATTCGATCCGAGGGCATTTTTCTTAACAAATGAGGGCATTTTTCCTAACAAACTGGTAGAGCTTCTTTTGTTGGTCTAACTTACCGTATACTCTGTGGTTGTCACTAAGGTGGATCATCCACATCAGAAAGTAACTTAGATTTTATTATAAGTCCAAACGGGGCCCACTACCTCGGATTTATCTTGCAAGGCTCACTACCTCGGTTTATCTTGTGGGGCCCACTGTCTCATTTTTATCTTACAGGGCCCACTGCCTCAGTTTTGTAAACAGAGTTCAATTTTACTTATCTGACCCACGTCCAGTATTTGTGGGGTCCGCTTTCAGTACTTTTGTGGGGTTCGTTGTCCCGATTTCACACGTGGGGCCCACTTGAAAATAGTCAGAATATCAATTTTTAGTTATTATGATGATAACAAAGACCTCTATTGAAAAGTTTGACCGGAGTATTAACTTCGGTATGTGCCAGCTCAAGATGTAGGTCATTTTAATACAAGATGGGTGTAAGATTGCACTTGATGGAGTGGACAAAAAGCCAGCAGATATGGCGTCAGATAAATTCACAGATCTAGATAAAAAGACTAGATCAGCCATCATATTAAATCTCTCCGATGAGGTTTTGCAAGAGGTTGCTGGTGAAAGCACAGCTAAAGGTATGTGGGACAAGTTGAAAGCGATATACATGAAGAAAATTTGAAACAGAAGTTGTGCATGTTGAGGATTACAAAAGGTACATATATTCTTTCACATTTAGATAAATTTGATTCTCTTATTTTGGATTTGAAGAATGCAGATGTAAAAATTGAGGATGAAGATCAACTCATATTGTTGTTATGTTCTCTCCCACACTCCTTTAAATATTTTCGTGATACTATGATTTTTGGGAAAGACTCAATTTCATATAATAGTATTAAGTATGCATTAAAGTTAAAAGAGCATATTGATAGGGACATCACTGAGGAGACTAGTGAAAGTCAGGCAGAGGGGCTATTTGTACGGAGTAGATCTGAAAACAGAGATTTTGAAGAAGTAGATCCAAAGGCAGGTCAAAATTCAGACATAGAAATAAAATTTGTAATTATTGCAAGAAAATGGGGCATATAAAGGCTGACTGTTATAAATTGAAATATAAGGAGAAAAATAAAATTAAGCAAAATAATAGCAACACTGTCGAAGCTAGTGTAGCAGCAGATAAAAATGAAGTAATTATCTTTACAGTCACAGAAGATAAAGTTAGGTCTAATAAGGAGTGGATTTTAGATTCAGATTGTTTTTATCACATAAGTCCCGACAGAGAGTATTTTTCTACTTATGAGTCATTGGATGGTGGAATTGTTTTGATGGGTAATAATGCTGCCTATAAAGTTGTTGGTAAAGGTACAGTCCGGATTAAGATGTATGATAGTATCGTCAGAACACTCATCGACGTTAGATATGTTCCTGATTTGAAGAAAAATCTTATCTCTTTGGGCACTCTCGATTCTCAAGGGTGCAAGTTCTCAGCTGAAGGTAGAGTTTTGAAAATTTCTAAAGGTGCTTTTGTATTGATGAAAGCTTACAGGTCTGGTAGTTTGTATGTTTTGCAGGGACCTACAGTAACAGGTGATGCGGCAGTCTCTACTAATGGTGACATTAACAAATTGTGGCACATGCACTTGGGACACATAGGTGAGAAAGGCTTAACATTGTTAAACAAGAGAGGTCTACTTTATGGTCAAAGTACTGGTAAGATGGACTTTTGTGAGCATTGCATCTTTGAGAAGCAGAAACGAGTCAATTTCAATTCTCCAGTTGTCCCCAAAACTAAAGGTGCTTTGGATTATTTTCATTCTGATCTTTGGGGGCCCTCTCGTGTTCCATCTAAAGGTGGTGCCCGGTATATGTTGACTTTCATTGATGATTATTCAAGGAAGGTTTGGGTATATTTCTTAAAACATAAGAATGATGTTTTCTTAACCTTTAAGCAATGGAAAGTTTTGATTGAAAAGCAGATACGAAAACATGTTAAGCGGCTAAGAACAGATAATGGTTTGGAATTTTGTGGAGCTGAATTCAATGAATTTTGCAAAAATGAAGGAATTGCTTGGCATCACACCGTCAGAATGACTCCGCAACAAAATGGAGTGACTGAGCGCACTAACCAGACTCTTTTGGAAGGGTCTTGGTGTATGATCTCTAATGCAAGGTTGACACTTGATTTTTGGGCAGAAGCCATTGCTACGGCTTGCTACATCGTCAACCGCTCTCCCTGTGCTCCTCTTGATTTCAAGACTCCGAAGGAAGTTTGGTCAGGTACTCCTGCTGATTACTCTACTTTAAGAATATTTGGGTGTCCAGCATACATGCATATAAATGAGGGAAAGTTACAGCCCAGGGCTAAGAAATGTATTTTCCTTGGTTATACTTTAGGGGTGAAAGGATATCGTTTATGGTGTCCTGATCTCAAGTCACTTAAATTTGTAATTAGTAGGGATGTTACATTTGACTAATCCTCTATGTTGTATCATAGAAAAGAGTCTTATAATCCTTGTAATTTAGAAAAAGAGGATAGTACACAAAAACATATGGAGTTAGAGATTGGTAGTTCAAGTCCTTCACAGACGTCTTCTACATATCAGATAGATCAAGTTGATGAATCGGATCCTGATCATATTCAAAATGAACCAGTAGAAGAACAACATTCCATAGCCAGAGACAGACCAAGACGTGAGATTCGACCACCTACAAATTTAGTTGCATATGCATTATCAATGGCACAAGAAACAGGTGGAGACGATAAACCTTCCACATATAAGGAGGCAGTTTCAAATGCTGATGCTGATAAGTAGGTGGTGGCTATGAACAAAGAAATGAAATCTCTGCACAAGAATGATACTTGGGTTCTGGTGAAGCCACCAAAGGATAAGAAAATTATTGGCTGCAAATGAGTCTTCAAAAGAAAAGAAGGTACTTCAGGTGTTGAAAATTTAAGGTATAAGGCACTTTTAGTTGCAAAGGGCTACAGTCAGGTACAAGGTGTTGATTTTAATGATGTTTTCTCACTAGTGGTGAAACATAGTTCTATTCGTCTATTACTTGCATTGGTTGTCATGTTTGATTTGGAATTATAATTTGATTTTTAAATAAATTATCAGTTAAGTTACGTAATTTGATTTAGATAAAAATAATAAAGTGACCCAATAAATAATCTAAACCAATGGGTCGAAGTTTGGTAAAAAATAGATCCATTTTAGTGTGAACCTTGTCCATATCGACTTTGTGATGGGAAAGCCCGATATAGAAGTTATATATATAAGTTACGGTCTTCTGCAGTTGTTCATATCAATCACGAGCATAAGAAATCTCTGACTTGTTAAGAGAGCTCGAATTTTGAGAAACTATAGAAAGACCTAGCATGTGTCCTGGAGAGCAATTCCCTTAAAGACGATGGTAGATTCGAGCTCGATTCGGCTTCGAAAAGTTCAGTTGAAGTTTCAAATCCGAAAATCAGGTATTTTCGCATTTCATATTTTTTTTCCCTTTTACATTCTATTCAGGGCATGTGACTAAGGATCCGTCATGTATTACACACAGTATCAAAGTGGTGGCGTGATCGGATAGTTAAAAACGAAAATTTTTTGTTATATATATATATATAATCTTGAAAAACGATTTGAAAACGAAGCTCAGAAGTTCGAAAATCGTCCCGAAACTTGCCGAAAATCCTCATTTTCTGATCAAAGATGCGACACCATATATAATATCAACTAAGGAAGATATGACAAGATCAAATAATGGGGTTGTATGATTAATTTTATTGGTATAATTTGAGTTGCCAAACCATGCTTAGCATGATTTATAATCAACCCCAGTGACATCTTATAAAGCTGATATAGCGACAAAGTCACCAATTATATTAATAAACCGCTGGGGCCATCCTATCTTATAATTTATATCTGCGGATATAATATGATATGACCACATCTCTTAAAGAGAGAGAAAAAAGCGTAGGCTCCAATCTGAATATTAAAGAATAGAGTCCCAGTTTAGTATTTCTTGATATGAAACTAATAATAACCTCCTCACACTTTAATTAATAGTTAATAAAAAAATTACTTTCTTTCTGTCGATACAAATTAGTCTTAATGTAGCATCATGTATTGGTGCTGAAAAGCCATAGGCACAAGAATCTTGTCATTCCTATAAATTATCTCCGTCATCTTAACTAAGAGATTTGGTCCTACTTAACTTCTTTTTCATGTCAAGGGTTGACCACCCAGCAATAAGGAGAAAAGACGCGGCGTAAAAAAATGAAAGAAACGTAACATTATCACTTTCGTAGCAGTTGATTTAACTTTTGATAGTTGTTGGTCAAACTCGCCAACAATAGTTATTCCCGTATAAAATGGACACTTCACCTTTCTCAAGTTGTTTAATTGCAGACAATAATATAGTCAAAGAAACCAAGTGATTCTCGGTCAAACTATTAGTGTCCCCACATATAATAAATATTGTTTTCAATCTCTTGGAAGGATATTTCAACAAGGTAACGATCATCACGAGGTATCAATTATGATTAAATATATAATATTTAATTAAATGGAATATCCCTTAACCAACAAGACAAAATTAGATTAATAATGTTAGCAACAGATAATTCTACTTTTTTTAATTTTTTATTTTAGTGTCCAATTTCTTAAATTGTTAATTAAACACATAGCTATTAATATATTTCTTGTATGAATTTCAAAAATTAAGTTAATGAAAATATAGTCATTTAACTTCCTTAAATGTCAGTATTTACATTAATTTATCAATTATATCAATAAAATATAATTTTTGAATTAGTTATCTGAATTTTAAATTTTATGTACTTAATTGAAGATTTTAGAAAATGAAATAAAAATTCAAAAAATTAACACCTTTTAGTTATTATCCAAAATTTTATTATATTATAACTATTAATTTATAGAGACTTTGTTGTTTAAAATTGAAATTTTGGTATTAATATGTCTTACTAACGGTGATGCTACACATATGATGGCATAGAGACATCCCACATTGGTATTTATATTTAAATTACGAAACACGAACAAAAACTTGAAAAAGAAACAGAAAGAAGCAAAACTGGTTTTCGATGTTGGACGGGAAGATGAAAGGGTCTTGTATAGTGCAGGATTGAAGAGTACAGAGCATAGGTATCAAAATATCTTTCAGTTATAATATCCTTATTTTTTTATTAAATCTTATTCATATATTTATATAAATTTAATACAATAAAATTAAAATATTGTAATTGAAATAAAAAATTTGATGTGACAGAGTGAGACAAATTTGATAAAATAATTGCGTGAAGATCGTATATTCCTTTTATCCAAAATCAACCATGATCGATGCTAAGTGACCACAAATTTTGCTCCACAAATTTTGCTGGGACTCATTGATATTTTTGGCTACGTAAGAATGGTATAGGGTTGGTCTTAAATAAAAGGAATGAGATGATAGAAGTCTGAGGTATGTCTTTAGTAGAGGGTTGGAGTAATCTTATTCTCCCGAGAAATAAGAAAAGGGTACAAAGAATCAAGTCCTTTTATTTTAAATGAAATTTTTTGTGCCTCGTTTTTTTATACTAATCTTGTGTCTTTTTATCTCAACCATCTATTTATGTGAGACACACAAGATTGTTTATCCTCCGTGCCTTTTTTCCTGTACTAATTCTGTACCCTTTCATTTAAATCATACATTTATGTTGTATAGGAAAAAGGAAACAGAGGATCAACTCCTCTTTATTTTTGTTAATATATTTTAATTCTCTATATATTTACATAAATTTTATATAAACACGTTAATGAAATTTAATAAAATAAAATAGTAATTGATTAACTGATTATATAATTCCTTTATCAGAAGTCCGTGATCCTACCCTACCTCACTGTCCTAGTACAAAACTGCTTCTCGATGTTGGAGTTGGACAGGAAGATGAAAACGTCTACTCGGAAGTCCGTGATCCTACCCTACCTCACCGTACTAGTACAAAACTGCTTTTAATGTTGGACAGGAAGATGAAATGGTCTAGTGTATTAATCAAATACGACACTCACATAAATATATAATTAAAAATAACTTGCACAAATAGGAATAGAAAAAACGGCTGAAGGGTCTGGTATTATACCTACCTCAAGGTCCTAATCGACAGGTAAGTCTTGGCCCACGATTAGAATAACAGTAAATCACGTTGCCTTTTGATTTCTTTTAAATTTTAAAAAATTAAGAGCTGATAAATTAAAAATATTTAATTTTAATTTTAATTTAATATCTAACATTTTGAAATTTTTCGTTTAATTATTAATTTTTCAAAATGTATAACTTAAATTAAAATATTAGTTTTTAGTTATTAAATAACAAATACTCATGTAACACTTAATTGATATATTACATTAATTAAAATTTTAAAAAAAATTGATCTGAGTTATATGAACATTTTAAAAGGATTAATTTTTAAATTAAATTTATTAATTCAAAATTTTAAAATATTAAAATTAACAGAATTTGAATATAAATTAAATATCATTCAATATATCTATTAAAGTCCATATTCGAACAATTTTAATTTTTAAGATTTAAATCACAAGAAACTAAGAAAAAATATAAGATAATTAAAAATTATTTTTTATGTAAAATTATTTTGGATTGAAACTTATGTCAATACTCTCGTGCTCAAATTTAATTTTTTTGAATAAATTAAGTAGTTGATTTTTAATTAATTGAACCAGATGGGTCACTAAATATTTTTATCAATTTTGCTGATATTAAGCTACTTATATTTAAACATTACGAAATAAATTTTTTTATAAAATTTGATATTTAATAAATACAAAATAACTTTATTTAATTTTATATTTTAAAAATTATTAAAAACAAAAATAAAAATAGGTCATATTAATCATCAAATTAAAAATTAAACTATTTCCGTATGATCATCGAGGCGGCAAGGAAACCAGCATCGGGCACAAAGAAGCAGCAACGCAACAGCAATTGAAAACCAATTAGTACATCAAGATCAAAATGTAAACGATATAGAAACAAGAATAAAGATCAAAGAAGTCGATCAGAAAGCAAGGACCAAAATTTAAGATATGAAATTTTCGAGTGCCTCTGGGACAGAGAGAGAGAGATAAGATAATAAATGGGGGATATGGATGGCCATATGGGATCCTTCCGATACGCCAAGAATAGCTGACACTCTTCCTATCTACACGTAAAAATGGAACTTCTTTTATTTGGTATAGACTGAGGATAATATCATTAAAAAAATGTCCATTCGATTGCAATCCTGACTATGTTGGAAGTTGCCCCAGTACAAATTTTCAAATGGCCTAAAATGTAAAGATTGAGGCTAATAACTTCCTATTAAGATATAATCTGATTCTGATATCATATCATTAGGAAAATTATTAATATAGAAAAATCTTACCCGTTAATTAATAATATATTGATACTTAATGAACGTATCGAATTAAAAGAAAGGCACATATGAAATTAGTCCTTTTTTTTTGCCCTATTATGTTTTAAGAATAACTTCAGACATCAATCTAAAACGAGTGTATGGATCAAAGAAGAGGAGAAGGGGAGAGAAATCATTTTTATTTTCTATACAAATAAGGTATCATGTATTTTTCATCGAATCCAAGTATATAAAAATTATTAATTTCAAAATTTTTTTATAATATAAATTTCTCTTTACATATGATACAAGAGCATAGTTTAGAAATCTATAATTTTCCCTTCACAATTCGTATTTTACTATCTTCTGCCTGTAATTTTTCTGCCTGTAATTTTTCCATCACAAATAGTAAATAATGAGTGTTGAAAAATCTGTTTTGCTATCTTCTCCCTACCTTTTGCTTATGAACTTTTACGTGGTTAAAATCTTCGCAATTATAACAATACGATTCTACGAAGAAACCGTGTTTCTCTTACAACGTATGATTCCAGATGTACTCTCTAGGCATTTAATATGTGATGTTTTGACTCGTATGTATTTAATGTATGTTGTCGTTGTCGATTGGTGGTTCTCTCACAATGTATGATTCATTGATTCCCAATGCATGCACTCTTCTAGCATTTATTATGTGTTATTTTTGTCTTATATGCGTTTAATGTATGTCACCGTGTTGTCTTCTAGTCTTATATGCATTTAACGTGATGTATCAATATACGGATAAAAGCATGAAACAAGAGCACTAACCTCTCTCTTGTAAAAGCCATGCTTTGGATGTTGTTTTTTTTAGCGTAAAATGCTTTCGAAGTGGTATTTGCCATATAAATTTGGTTTTTGCCAAAGCATTAATCCAAATTTACAATATTAACTTAGTTTTTACCAAAGTGTGTGGTTTTTGCAAAGTCGTTAATCCAGAATAACTTCTAAAATTATGTTTTTCATCTTATGAATATATTATTATTATTATTATTATTATATTTGATAGTAAGATTAAAATTAGTTTGTAATTACTAAAGGAACCAAACTAATTTTATTAAAATAAATGATGAAAATATTATGCATAAAACAGTCATTTTTTGTGACATTCATAAAATGCAAATTAGGCAAATTGATGAGTAAATGACGTTCATTAATTATTACAACTTTAGGATTTGCCCAAAGGAAAATCATTTATTCTATTATCAGTAAGCATGATTGAAGAAATTAAATTTCTTAAGTCAAATATATTTTGTTTATCCAAAGATGACGCGTTTGTTTGGTTAAGAATTTAATTTCTTGGTAATGATGAAAACTGACATTTATTTATGATTGTGTGTTGTAGTATATATTCTAAGGTGTTCTATAATATACTCTAAGTTTTAATTTGAATATATCTAGAATTAATTCTAGAGCTACTACTCATGTATCCAATACAATACAGAGATTCCTTACGTTCCAAACCACAAGCTAAACTGAAAATTTCTTGTATATGTGAAATCAGAACAAGGCTTGAATCGAAGGCATAGGGACTTATCGTTTCGTCTTAGATACTGGTTATTATTTAGACCTATTAAAGACTCTTTATGTACCTTCAATTTCTAGGAACCTTATTTTTGTTTCAAAGTTGGATGAGTGTGGTACTAATTTTACTATTGGACATGGTTGTTTCAATCTATATAAGAATTCTAGACTTATTGGTTTTAGTAGTCTTGTTGACGGTTTATATAAATTGAAACTTGGTGATCAATTTTCAGCATCCTTATTTACTGTGCATCAAAGTATTGGAATTAAGCATAATATGCTTAATGAAAGTTCAACTTTTTTGTGGCATAAATATTTGGGTCATATATCCAAATAAAGATTAATAAAGAATGAGATTCTACAGAATCTAAATTTTACTGATCTTAGTTTGTGTGTGGATTGCATTAAAGGAAAGCAAACTAGACATAACAAGAAAGGAGCCACAAGAAGCACTCAGCTTCTTCAAATTATACACACTGATGTATGTGGACCTTTTGATACTTCATCTTTTGGTGGAGAAAAATATTTTATCATCTTTATTGATGATTTTTCACATTATGGATATGTCTATTTGCTTAAAGAAAAATCTCAAGTAGTGAATGCTTTAGAACTATACATTAATGAGGTTGAAAGGAAATTAGATAAGAAAGTGAAAATCATAAGATATGATAGAGGTGGTGAATATTATGAAAAATATGATGAAACAGGACAATATCCAGGTTCATTTGCTAAACTTCTTGAAAGACATGACATATGTGCATAATACACCATGCCATACACACCTCAACAAAATGGTGTGACAGAAAGGCGTAATGGAACATTGATGGATATGGTTAGGAGCATGATAAGTAATTCATAATTTCCTAAATTCTTGTGGATATATGCGCTAAAAATAGCCATGTACCTACTGAACAAGGTTCCTAGTAAGGCAGTTCCCAAAACTCCTTGAGTCATGGACAAATAGAAAACCTAATTTAAGGCACCTATATGTTTGGTGTTGCCTAGCAAAAGCAAGAGTTTATAATCCACATGAAAGAAAGTTAGATTCTCGAAATGTTAATGGTTACTTTATTGGGTATCCAGAAAAATCTAAAGGCTATATATTTTATTGTCCAAACCATAGTCCATGAATAATGGAAACTGGTAATGCAAAATTTATTGAAAATGGAAGTTAGTGGGAGTAAGGAACACCGAACTGTGGACATAAAGGAAGTAAAGATAAATGTTCCTTTATCTGTAAGTGTTCCTTCGTCCATTGTTGTTCCAATTGTTGAAGAACGTATTGATGACAATGAACAACATTTGAATGATGAAGTATCCCTTGAAGAAACTAACTCACACAGATTTGAAGAGCCACAAGAAATACCTTTGAGAAGATCTCAAAGAACAAGAAAATCAGTTATTTCAAGTGATTATGAATTTTATTTGCAAGAATAAGATCTTGATATTAGCATTAATAACAATCCGGTTTCATTTTCACAAGCCATATAATGTGCTGAGTCAGAAAAATGGATTAACATCATGAAGGAAGAGTTAAAATCCATGAATGATAACAAATTCTGGGATATATTGAATTGCCAAAAAGTTCCAAACCAGTTAGGTGTAAATGGGTTTTCAAGACCAAACTTGACTCGAATGACAATATCAAACGATATAAGATTAGACTTGTTGCTAAAGGATATACTCAAAAGAATGATATTGATTATAAAGGGACATTTTCACCTATTTCAAAGAAAGACTCATTTCATATTATTATAGCACTGGTAGCTCATTTTGATTTAAAGTTATATTAAATGGATGTGAAAATAGCCTTTCTAAATAGAAATTTTGAAGAGAAAATTTATATGGATCAACCTGAAGGTTTTTCAATTAAAGGAAAAGGTCATATAGTGTGTAAACTTAAGAAATCAATACACAGACTCAATTAGGCTTCTAGGCAATGGTATATTAAGTTTAATGATACCATCAACTCTTTCGATTTCGAAGAAAATATTATTGATCGTTGTATATACTAAAAGATCAATGGGAGCAAAATTTTTAGTCCTATATGTTGATAATATCTTGCTTGCGACTAATGAATTGGGTATGTTGCGTGAGACAAAAAATTATCTCTCAAACAATTTTGAAATAAAAGATATAGGAGAGACATCCTATGTGATAGGAATTGAAATATTCCGTGTTAGATCATAATGACTGATGGGATTGTCTCAAAAAGACTATATTGAAAAAATCTGAAGAGATTTAATATGCATAAATATTCTTCTGGAACTTTTTTTGTTCAAAAAGGAGATAAATTTAGTCTTATCAAATGACCACAAAATGATATAGAGCGAAAGCAAATAGAATCAATTCATTATGATTCTTTTCTGGGAAGTCTAATGTATGAGCAAAACTATACAAGACCGAATATTAGTTTTGCAGTTGGAATGTTAGGAAGGTATCAAAGTAACCCTGGAATTGATCATTGGAAAGCTGCAAAGAAAGTTTTAAGATATCTTTAGGGCATAGAGAATTACATGCTCATGTATAGAAGATCCAAGCACTTGGAAGTGATTAGATACTTAGAATCAGATTTTGCTGGATGCATTGACAGTAAAAAGTTAACTTACGGTCATTTGTTCTTTCTTGCCGAATGAGCAATATCATGGAAAAGTGCTAAGCAATCTGTCATGGCCTCCACCATAGAAGCAGAATTTGTGGCATGTTTTGAAGCCACAATACATGCATTATAGCTGCGGAACTTTATTTTAGGACTTGGGGTTGTCAACACCATTACTAAGCTGCTGAAAATTTATTATGATAATTCTGCAATAGTGCTCTTCTCCAAAAACGACAAATACTCAAGAGGTGCCAAACATATGGAGCTAAAGTATTTTGTCGTTAAGGAGGAGGTTCAGAAATAGAAAGTGTCTATTGAACATATTAGAACATATCTCATAATAGTAGATCCGTTAACTAAAGGTTTACAACCAAAGACATTTAAAGAACATGTACAAATAACGGGACCTAGTTGTCCTTTTGAATGATGTATCTAATGAAGTTGACACTTTGAGCTCATTGATATGTTTCTGGTATACATCATATATTATTTCTAGCTATAATGTGCACATAATTGTATTATGACATGTATAATTTGATTTTACTAGAAATATTACTATAGACCATGATGAAATTTATGTGTCATTTATAGGTCTAGTATGTTAAAAACCCATGTTTGTAGTATATGGAAGAGAGTATGTTATGTAATAAATATACAACCGTCATAACCCAAATTTAGTGTTTTATCATATTTAGATAATTATGATATTTTTAAGGATAAGTTTTGGTGCTTAATTGTAAATGCATCATACTTATACATTAGTTTCATCCAATTTTAGGCCAAGTGGGAAACAGTTTGAAGTTGTTGTAAGACAAATTTTCAAATGGCCTAAAACTTAGGGATTGAGACTCGTA
This sequence comes from Erythroxylum longipes, assembly GCA_027563885.1. Classification (NCBI taxonomy): domain Eukaryota; kingdom Viridiplantae; phylum Streptophyta; class Magnoliopsida; order Malpighiales; family Erythroxylaceae; genus Erythroxylum; species Erythroxylum longipes. Next base: position 6,966,203 of record JAOQMS010000005.1, read on the forward strand.
ACTTCCCATTAAGATATAACTACTCAATCTGATATTATTAGGGAAATATTAATATAGAAAAATCTCATTCGTTAATTAATGACATATTGATACTTGATGGATGTATTAGATTAAAAGAAATGCATAAATAAAACTGGTCCGCTCTCTGCCCTATTATATAAGTTTTCAGAACAACTTCAAACATTCATCTAAAAAGAGCATATAAAGAAAAGAAAGAGAGAAGGAGAAATAAACTAATTTTATCTTCTACACAAATAAGGTATTATGTCTTCTTCATTAAATCCAATTATGTGAAAATTATTGATTTCAAGATCCTTTATAATGTAAAGAAAACCAAATTTTCCTTACAGACTGTAGAAGATACAAGCAGTTCCTCCCTTTTTAGAGATATTTAAGTCTTGCGCAAGTAACCTTTGGATTGATTATTGTTTGCATATCCCACACTTGATTCAAAATTGAGACCATTGAGTAAGAGTAGGAACATTCGCAGAACATAAAGTTTCTCTCCTTTCTTCCATTATAATCGTTGAACGGTCCAGGGAGCATAGGACACATTGTTTTTATTCCAAGTGATGCACAGATAACAAACCATCTTCACCCAACTCCAAGGGGCCTGCACTATATTGTTCTTGTATCACTGTCATTTTTTGAGGTCCCCTTTCAACAAGTTGCTATAACAGATTTCAGAAAGTTAATTAATATAAGGTTAATCACTCATTAATGTTGAAAATTTTTACATGATAAAACTTTTAAAATTTTTAAATATAATTTTATTTTATTTAAAATATAAGAACACATAAATTAAGTTAAAAATCACATGTTACTCATTTATTATACAATATTTTCGAATTAAACTTAATTAAAAATTTTATATAAAATATTTCAAATAAATATAACACGGAATTATTTTTTATCCTTTTAAGTTTTAACATAATAGTTTGTGGATATATTCATCTCGTAGTAAAAGTAAAACCAGGGTTACGGATTTCGTACCGTACCGGCCGGGATGGAATGGAATTGAATTGAATGTAATGTAATCATACATAATGAGTTATATTATATAAGATGGATATGCAAATTGTCATTGTGTACTGAAATTATGTGTTATTTATTTTTGTGTAC
>JAOQMS010000005.1:7011239-7021980 GCA_027563885.1 Erythroxylum longipes
AGTTATTTGAGTTGAAGTGTATCCTCTGTGTTACTGTTCACGCTATCGTCTGTGTTACTGTTCACAGAGTATCGTCTAGGTTACTGTTCACAGACTTCGTCTGTGTTACTATTCATGGTTAACTTCTGTCCTCTTTTGACCCTTCAGAAGATAAATTTGGGCTTCGAGATCTTCATAAAAGTTGTAGCTCTTGAAGTCCTCTTTCAATTTATCCAAAGAAACCCTATTTTGGATGCCTATAGGAAAAGTTACACTAATATCCCCGAAGTAGGTATATGTGTAAAGTGTAGACTCATCAACGTTGATCCTTGGGGTATTCAGGTTGGAAGGGATAAATGGACTAGTCGACCACCATCGTAGTAATCGATTGTTCTAAGAGCTGAGCTGATCCTAGAAAAGGGGAGTTTTGAGAAGAAGACCCGATAATGATAAGTCTTCTGATTTTCTGAAGGTTAGACTCCGAAAACGGGGCCTAACAGTTGTGGTATCAGAGCCAGCAGGAGTTAGACTCCAATAACAGGGTCTAACAATGAATGGATACTTTTCTATTCTATTTTTGCATGTACAAAAATAGAAGTTTATGAGCTGTTGTATGGATGATTTAAGTTAGGATATGCAGTATAATTGATGAGAAATTCATGCTAAAGATAGGTGATATTAAGGTGTTTTCAAATCGAGAAAATTAAAGCGGTAGGTCTGTTTGTAAAAAAAATGAATGTCAATAACATAAGTAAGCAGAATTTTGTAAGCCTTAGTGTAACCGATATGGAAGTTAAATTAACCTAAAATGAAGTAATCTTAAGGAACATGAAATCTGGAGAATTTTAGGTGTTATAAGCTCGTAAAATTCGTGAGGTATTAAAGGTAGAAAAGTTACACACATTAGTGATGTTAATGACAAATTCTAGAATTTTAATTTCAGCCTTGTATACATATTGAACTAGCAGAGAAATTTCACTCTAAATTGGTCTATTTGGACTTGAATAAGGCTAGGAATGAGCCTAGATTGTTGCTTGATTAATTGGTTGAGAGTTTGATAAGTTTATGTAGTCAATTGAAGTCATAATCTAAATAATGGACTGTTTTGATGTGAATGAGTTCAAATCTGGAAAATTGTGATTTGTTAAAGGAATAAATGAATTCTTTTAATGCGAACATGATCTTAAGGACGTGAGTAATGTATATAAGGTATGGATGAATGAGATTGAAGAATATGGGGTATTTATGAATGAGAATTGGGTAAATGTATGAATATACAGTACTGGAAAAAATTTGGTGAATGTATAGATTTAGCTTGCTAAAATTCCAAATTTAAAGTAACAATTGTGTGTGTATTATAATAGGCTTTTGATCATGGAAATTTCAAGGATAAGTGTAAAGTTATGGTTGATGAATTTGTAGTAAATCAAGCTAACTTAAAGGTACAAACCTGATTGAAAAATGGCAGTATACAAAATATGATGTTTGAATGGTCAAAATTTATCAAAAGTTACATACCCGAAAAGGTCAATTAAGTATGCATTAAACATGACACACACATATATATATATATGCATGATTGAATATTCATGTGATTGATCAACTTAGTAATGTGTGAACTATATGTGTGTATTGCATGATAAAAGAAGCACAAATTGATCGTCAGCATCCAGACATTGCCGAGTTATCAAGGGAATAGCTTATCTGGATTGTTTTTTATTAGCTTTTAAATATTGAACTGTTATTGATATTATTGTGATAATTTCAGACATTGATCTTCCGAGGAGTTCAATATTCGAGATTGTATTGAAAGTTCTTTCTAATAATATGTGAATATGGAAAATGTGTACTTAACTGAATTTTGAATGCCAGACTCAGATCTGATAAATGTGATAAATGACTATGCACATTGAATCAAAATTATTGATACCATATTATATGAATTGATGCATTCCATCACATTGTTATACATGATCAGATAAAGGAGTTGTAATTGGAGTGACCAGTGTGAAAAGGGGCTTAAAGATCATAAACATGCACAAAAAGCCTCAGGCTTAGTTAATAATAAGCCTGATATCCACAACAGATATAGGACAGTAAATAAGCGCTTGATCACAACAAAGTAAAAATGAAAGTGGAGTCAGATGTGCATTTACATTTATATATATATCTTTACATGTATCATGTGAATGATTGCAAAAAATTACTAAATTGTGTTGATATAATGATATGCAATGTTTGTGTACATGTTGATGAATTCAATATTCGAGATTGTATTGAAAGTTCTTTCTAATAATATGTGAATATGGGAAATGTGTAGTTAACTGAATTTTGAATGCCAGACTCAGATCCGATAAATGTGATAAATGACTATGCACATTGAATCAAAATTATTGATACCATATTATATGAATTGATGCATTCCATCACATTGTTATACATGATCAGATAAAGGAGTTGTAATTGGAGTGACCAGTGTGAAAAGGGGCTTAAAGATCATAAACATGCACAAAAAGCCTCAGGCTTAGTTAATAATAAGCCTGATATCCACAACAGATATAGGACAGTAAATAAGCGCTTGATCACAACAAAGTAAAAATGAAAGTGGAGTCAGATGTGCATTTACATTTATATATATATCTTTACATGTATCATGTGAATGATTGCAAAAAATTACTAAATTGTGTTGATTTAATGATATGCAATGTTTGTGTACATATTGATGAATTAAATGATTGAGATGAATAATTGGATTATTCTAAAATGATTATATGAAATGTTTGTAGTTCATGATGTATTGTTGAGATATGATTTATATTGTGATTTGGTATTCAATATTGAATGATATGATACATCTACTGAATTGGGAAGTATACTTGCGATATTTGTGTTCTGACTTGAGTGAGCACATCGATGATGTTTCACTCACTAAGTTCGCAAACTCATCAAAGTTGCAACATTGATTTTCAGGTACAAGGGAGACCTAGCTTTTAAGGTGATATAATAGAAGTCTAGTACTGACAATTTTGGAAACAAGAATGGCTCAAAGGTTTGGTTAGCTGATACCTGCGGTGTCTAGATAGAATACTTTTGTTTAGCTTCTCCTTTCATGTTGAACTTTTTGTGTTGAACTTTAAACTTCCAAATGTTATGTTATGTTATGTGTGAATATGGATTATGAAATGTACTGACAATGTAAGTAAGATTCATTTTTTGAATGAAATGAGGAGTTTTGATCTTTGGAAATACTTATTTTTTGTATAATGCCATAATAAGTTGATGTAAAGTTTCATTTTGTGAATGAAATGAGGAGTTTTGATCTTTGGAAATACTTATTTTCTGTATAATGCCATAATAAGTTGATGTAATGGCTCTAACATGCCCTTTTCATAGGGTATGTTCTTAAATCTCCTCTGGATGTTCAGGCATATGCTCTATGGTAGTGTTGTGTTACATAGGGTGCTCACTTTTTCTTCACAATCCTAAACATATAAGTTCCCTAAAGTGGTTTTATTCTAGGATCGTAACTCATAAAGAGTATTAGGAAAAATCTTATTGGGCATTTAATTTAAATTTTAAGCTATAATTCTTAAAAGTATCACTCTATAAGAACTTTGGTAGGAAAGAGTTCGCCAACATACATAACACCATATTAATAAGTATGTGATTTCTCTTTTCTATAATTTTATTCTGCTGACGTGTACTAAATGATTTGTATTGAGAATCAATGTCATATTCCTATAAGTACCTTGAAAAAGGTTTAGGATTACGTCTTGTCTCATCATATCCCCTATAAAATTTAACACCTTTATCAAAATGAATCACTTTGGTCGTTTTTCAATTGTTGAAGTTTCATTTTTCTTTTAGAAGCTTTAAAGGCTTCCAAAAAATTAGGCTTGTCATTCATCATGAAGTGTTTGTAGCCATCCATAGTTAGAGGAGTAAAAGGCCTGCAAATATCATTATGGATTAACCAAATTAACCCTGTGCACCTGTCAACTACAGTATTTCTAACCTTGGGAGTCAACTTTTCTTATGTATTATTAACATAATTATCAAAGTTTTGAAAAATTAAGTCATGTATAATCTCGTACTTTATCAATCTCTTTATTCTTTGTCTAGAAATATGACCTTATTGCATATATAATAAAATGAAAGATTTTTCATTTAACTTCATCCTCTTTGTGGTAATAACAATACTAAGAGAAGAAGAAGAGATAAGAAGAGACATATCCACCAAATCAAACTTGTAAAGATTACCACACAAGATTTTAGTTCCAATCAAAATAGAGATATGGTAAAAAGTCATTTTTCTAGATAAGAAGAAAATCAATTTTATACAAAACAAATATAGAAACTAAATTTCTCATGATTGAAAATATTTATATAACTTGATGTAACTCTAAGAAAATGTCCTATAGTAAGCTATAAAATGATTGTCACTAAAACCAACTTTATTCCTCCATACATACTAATCTTTCTTAGGTGGTCTCTTTCTATTTGCCATCTCCTACAATAAATGGTAACATGAATTATAACATATTGTTTAAGCACCAAATATTAGATTATAGCCTTAAACTTCCTATAATCTACCTTCTTATACCTAAAATTCTAACAATACTTGCATTTTCCTTTGAAACCTTCATTGTTAAGAGCATTGGAAGATAAGGTCACTCCTTATCCATTACTTTTGATGTATGTATTATGTTTCTTGAAAGGCTTTTTGTTATTAATATTCTTTGATAGATGCTTTTTTCTAAACATTATAAATCTGGTTTGTAATTATTTTTTTATGTCTTTCTCCCCTTTAGCAAGAATGGTGATCATCACCTCTATGATCCATTGCTTTTTTTAAGCATTGTAATTAGATTTAATGGTGTTAAATCAAGACAAAAAAGATCCCATGATAAATCACATGATGTAGTCCTTATCAAGCACCATACTGATCGGCTTCATGTTGTGATAATAAGCCACAATATTGTCAATATAATATCTAATCTCACTAACACTATCATAAGAGACTATTAATCTTATTCTTAGAGTATTTCTTCTATTTCTTATTGATGGCCTTAAGAATCCTTAGCACTCTTAGTCTTTGAAATGTTATCACATATAGAGTACTCCATGTGATACCTTGTAATCATCAAACAACAACGATTTAAGTACTTCTATTCATTTTAAAGCTTTTGATAACTAGCTAAAGTCTCTGTGATGGGGTTAGGAGGAGAGTCTTCTATCAATGTTATGTCCAATTTCATAACCATTAAGTTTATTATAAGAGATTTAACTCATTGTTTGTGATTAGTCCTATTAAGTTTCAAAATGACAAATAATTAAGGAATACTCAAAACTTATAAAAAAAAAACATGGGAGCTACTTTAATGTGCATGTAATGCAATATCATATTATTCTCTCTTTCTCTAACCTTCTTAAATGATCCATAGAAGTTATTATTAAATGTTAGAGTGAGTATCAAAAGTAGACTCTTTTACACGTAAGAGTAAAATATTAAATATCACAATTAAATACATCATTAAGATAGTAAAATCAGGTCGATTCATAATAGTTAACATATTCTCTTAACCAATATAAGTATCCTACCAATCAACAGCTCAACGTAATTAAATGAATATATCTTAACAAAAAGTTTGATCAATATTAGAGAAAATAATATCAATAAAAATATTTGAATACCTAAAATTTTGAGAGGTAAGTTCATAAGCATACACTATTAAATCATAACCAAAACATGATAATAAAATTAATATGACCAAAATGCTTCATTAAACAAATGATAACTAGTTAAAAATGGCACATAAATTTATCCAAAATATAATAAAGTTATTATGTAAATGGATCAAATATTCAATATGGGATAAAAATTATAATAAATAAAATATTATAAGACACCCCTCTCAAAATAATAGTAGTAATTTATTATTAATATTTATTAATATTATTTTAAATTATTAACAAAAATAAAAATATGATGAAATATCAAAATTGTACATAAGCTGAAATTGTAAAATTATAAATAAGCTAAAATTGCATAACTGCAAAAATTTGGAGATGATAAAATTGTAAAAAACTAGAGATAACATAATTGTACATACTTCATCTTCAACCTTTGAATTGGGTCTTACGCCCCATGGGTTATCCATAACTTGATTTGACGATATCTCACTATTAAGAAGGTCATTTCTAACGATCTTAGAGAGATTTTTCTCCTTTTCTAAAAACTGAGTGATCCATAAGATCAATTTATACTTTAAAATAACCTAAAAAGAAATCAACGAATGAGATTTCAACCATAGATAAAGCTCTAAAAAAATCTAGTTTTCAACACTTTTCATTTGAGAAACTTGCCCAAAGCACATATAACCGCATGTATGAATAATACATGAAGTATTTATATCCCAAAAAAGTAATATATCCATTGTTAACAAAGGTTTTTAAGAATTAGTGTAAAAGAAAACTAAAACTAAAAAAGAGAGAGACAAAAATAATTTTAAAACTTATATATTTGGCTCTGATATTAATTGTTGAATTTCATATATCAAATAATAACTTTAAATTGACAACATTAATATTTCTCAATAAACCAAAATAAAATTCAACTTTTAAGCATGTATAAATAATAAGATTTAAGACTTATCTTTTAAAGATGATGGAAATTGATTAGAATTCATGGTTCCATGATAGATTGTTGTAAGATAATAATAAAATATAACAAAAAAGTTTATGGTTCATTAAATATGATTCATTGACCTTTATCATACACCACCACACAATACAAAAATTAAAAATAGAAAAAAAACATGTTAAGAATAAATCAATTAGGTTTAAATATATTTTATGGTAGCCCATAAGCCTAATGGGTAGGCTTAGACAGTAATTAGACCTAAAGGTCTATAATGCATATAGAAATATAATATCAATCCCATAAATAGATCAAATGTCACATGCATATGATTAAGATGTTAATTGTTATAAGATCATGCTAGTTCATATTAACTACTTCAACATTAACAAACTTTTTAATATAGCTTTTCTTTTTAACTTTTGAACGTTGACTATGTGTCCAATATCGAGAATACATGTTAAAGATATAATATAAAGTGCAAAGCAGGGTTGTTCCACTATTTTGACAGCACATTTAATGGAACAAGTCAATATTCTAAGTGATTGCATTGGAATTATTGCTAAGGGCAAGCTTTAGTGCATAAGAACATCAATTAGGTTGAACTTAAGTTTTGCTTCTAGTTTTATTTCTAATTTTATTTTTAAAAAACTATTTGTGAACACATTCCCTTGTATCTCCCTAAAGAAATTGCAATTAATTGGGCACTTATTTAAGCATGTTATTGACAAACATGTAAGAATAGTACGACAGAAATTAACAACAATACAAGAAGTTTTGTGAGATTTAGTCAATTATATATCTACACTTTTAAGAATAAGAGTGGCTAATTTTTACTACATTATTAAAATAGGTTTACATTAGGATATTTATATGTAAAAAGAAAAGGGATTTTTACCCTTCTCCTTCTTCCTGATTTTCTATTTTCTTCTTAAGTATCTTAAATCCATTAGCTTAGCTATGATTATGCTCAAAGGTGTTGCCTTTTCTTATTTTTCTTCTTCGCCATTTTTTAAATATTATTTCATTTGTGGGTACACTTAGTTTGCTACCTATTATAGGTTTGATGATTTATTAGTAACAATAAAAATGGAGCTTAGAGGTGTGAGGTTCCTTGTTTTGTTGAGATAAATTTATTAGCAAAAATAACAGCCATAACAGGGAACCATAGCCACTCATCCCTTCCATGTCGGGAGATGGCAACAGCTATGGGTTTTGAAGTCTTTAACAGTGACTCGGTAGAGATCAGTTATTATTTCCCCTTCTCAATTTCTAGTGGTCAGTTACTTCCCCTTGTGATCACGGCAAGTTTTGAAGTGGAGTGTTAAAGTTGCAAGGAGCAAGCTCACCTCTGTCTCTCTTACGCTGCCCATATTAGGTTATGTTTTCTTAAAAACTCTGGTAACAATAGATCTAACGTTATATTTGTCACAGTATATTGCTTCATTTTTTTGTTACCTGCATCCTAAGCAATGCTTCTAATTTTTAAGATTATCTTCTTTTTCTGTATAAAAGAATCCCTTGAAGAATGTGTCTTCTTGACAAGCTCTTTTTGTTCTTGTTGATTTTACTCCCTTAGAGAATGACCAACATATACTGTATGCTTAATCTCTCCCTTCAGAAGTGCTAAAGTTTGTAACTTTATAACATAGAGCATCATTTTGCATAGTTTCAGCTACACTCTTTTTGCTTTACAGGTTTAGAGCATCATTTTTCATAGTTTCAGCTACACTTTTTTTACTTTATAGGTTTTTCTTTGTTGTCCTAGACAACATCTCAGCTACACTCTTTTGCTTCATTAACTTAGCTTGAATTTTCTCTTTTGCTTCATTAACTTAGCTTGAATTTTATTAAAATCACTTGTGTGGCAATTCCTCTCACTTTTTTTGGGAAAATCAAACACGCTTCTCTTTGTCTCTTCATCTCTACTTTTTCGCTTCTATTTGTCTTCTTCTTTTATCTCTTTTTTAATCTTTTTTTAAATTAATAGGAATGAATATCGTAACACCACTTGAGTATAAACTCTGGAGTGTTTGCAAGAGGGGAATAGCCTACGAGGTTGATCTACAATTTTGACAGGGTTGTTATTAGGATTTCTAATATTCATTCAAAAAATCCTAATCTAGATTTTCTCGATTGTTCAGTCTCTTTGTAGCCGTTATATCTTGCTTGACTTTTTAGCTTAAGTTTCTAAGAAAATTTTTTGCATTTGAGGAGCTCCTCGCTTTCTTAATAAGTTAAGAGTGTGGTTTGCCAGTTTGCCATCTACAATCTGTCACTTATCGAGCGTATTTTGTCACAATCACTAAATGCCTTTCAATCACAATCATAATCACAATCAACCATTCGTCACTTTATTATTATTATTATTATTATTATTATTATTATTATTATTATTATTATTATTATTATTATTATTATTATTATTAATGTTTTCTCTCTATTTGTGTATTGCCTTACCTATTTGTCTTTATTAATGTTACTATTATTTCTCTTTATTATTTATTTATTTTATGTAATTATTTCCTTCTGTCTTTAGTTATTTTAGTACTTTATGTTTATTTGACTTATTTACTTATTATTTTATTTTATTATTTTTGCTTGGCATATGTATGCACTTCCATTTGTAATTTATAGTATCTTCATGACACATTGCATGTGGGTTTATTGAAAACAACCTCTCTACTAGGTAGAGGTAAGGCTGTGTACTATTGAACTTCCCCAGACCCTACACCTCAGCTGGCTTTCAATTGGATGCTGATGATGAGGATGATGAGTTCATATAATATAACCTAAATCTATTTTATACATAATTTCAATAAAGTTAGAATTTTTTCAACATTCGCCACTTCTTAATTAGCAGATTCTTCTCAAACACAATCTGGACATGGTAGGTCTCAAGTATGTCTAATCTTATGTCTTTGTAAAAGGGAACATGTCATAGGCACACCTGTGTTTCAAACCATATACATCACTACTTCTAAGTCTTCTACTACACAATTTTCAATTTATATGCACTTTAATAATTTCTTTACAATTTAATATACCCTTTGAGTTGCTCGTATATCAAATATATGTTTTCACTATATAATTTTATAAAAAAAAGCAGGAACTGAAACACTACTATGCCCAACTAAGACACTCTAAGATATATTTATATAGCTTATAATTGATACATAATAATCTCTACCTTGATAATTATACATCCAAATAGGTTGTATTATAGCTCGTCTAACATCTAAAGATGTTAATTAAGTCTAAACAATACTTGACCTTATCTATTGTAACTTTTTTTGACATCATGTTAATTGCATTCTCTAGTATGGAATCTTTGACAATAAGATCTAACATGATGCAATCAACTACCTAATCTTATGAAACCTCACATCTATATTTTTGGTTTTAATATGATGAACCTAATTCTTTATTAAATAAATGATACTTTGAATATTAAATGAACCTGAACTACACCTTATTTAATACTCAACTTCTCTTATTAGAATTTCAAGCTATTGTGCTTCCTTAATCACCTCAACTACTGTCATATAATCTATCTTAGTTATAGACAATGCAACATAGAATAAAGTATTAGTTACCAAAAAATAGGCTATCCTTTAAAAGTAAAAATATACCTGAAGGTAGAGCTCCTATTATACAAATAGTTTGTAGTCTAAATCCACATATCTCACTACCTAAAGATTACCTTGTTGACTATTAAATATAATTCCATAGTATGTACTACCTCTTAAGTACCTATAAATCCATTTAATTGTTTTTTAATGATATCTCTCAGGTTTCTTTCCATAAACTTATCAACCTCACTAATAACATTAGCTAAACCATCCTATAAATCAAACACCTAAAAATAATGACATATAAAAATTTAGACATCTCTTCTTCCTTAACATCTATACTTCGAAGATAATCAAGGAAAAGTTTGAAGAGATTTACCAATAGAGTACTCATATTTTTAGAAAAACTCACTACAAGTGTAACATCCCACTACCATAGGGTACGTACCTAAGCTTTTAGGCATATAACCTATGATAATGGTATGTTGGAGCAATAACAAATCTAACTCACACATGGCATCATTTAACATACTCAATAACGTTATCATTT
>JAOQMS010000005.1:7022080-7051796 GCA_027563885.1 Erythroxylum longipes
TGTAATTTACAATTACTGGTTTTATGATTAAATGTATGTGATGCCATGTGGAGTTTGTAGAGATTGCACGTAGCACTTCCTTATCTTAGGATATGTGTCGGAATGACCTACGGGTGTCCCGGTACGTACCCTAGGGTAATGGGGTGTTACACTTTTTCTTCACTAACTTAGATTGATATATATATATATATATATATATATATATAACTTTTTTTAGGAAACCAAACACGCTTCTTTTCATCTCTATTGTTTGAGATAATGACATTATCATCCTTTATACTTCCACTGTCTACAATCTCAGTTGCTGCTTCGTGTATAAAGCTGCTTTTTCACTTCTATTCGTCTTCTTCTTTTATCTCTTTGTTTGTGCATCTATTTTGAGATTGATAGGAACGAATACTGTAACTCCACTAGAGTCTAGACTTTGGATTGTTTACGAGAGAGGAATAGCCCTCGAGGTTGATCTACAATTTTGACAAGGCTATTACTGAGATTTCTAATATTCATTCAAAAAAAATCATGTTTTAGACTTTGTCTAGTTGTTCAGTCTCTTATTAGTCGTGGTGTCTTGCTTGACTTTTTAGCTCAAGTTGTTAAGAAAAATTTTTTCATTTAAGGAGCTTCTCGCCTCCTTGACAGTTAAGAGTGTGGTTTGTCAGTTTCCCATCTACCATCTATCCCTTATCAAGTGTGTTTTGTCACAATTACTAAGTGTCTTTCAATTATGGTGTCTTTCAATCACAATCATAATTAGCCATCTGTCACTTATTATTATTTTTTATTCTTTCCTATTTAGTATTGATTATTTTATTTTATTTTATTTTATTTTATATTTTTATTTATGTTTTGTCTTTATTTGTGTATTGCCTTATCTATTTGTATTTAGTAATGTTACCATTGTGTCTCTTTATTATTTATTTGTATTTATTTATTTATGTCTTTGGTTATTTTATTACTTTTTATGTTTATTTGACTTATTTACTTATTATTTTATGTTATTATTTTTGCTTGGCATATGTATGCACATCTATTTATAATTTTGTAGTATCTTCATGACACATTACATATGGGTCTATTGGTAATAATCTCTCTACTAAGTAGGAGTAAGATTGTTTATTATCAGACCACCCCAGATTCCGCGCCTCAACGGGACTTCAGCTAGATGTTGATGATGCTGATGATGACACAGGGGCGGAGGCAGCGAGGGACAAGCCCCTGCTTGAGCCCTGGCTTCCGCCGCCAGCCAGCCCGCCTGCCACCACCGGCTGCCACCCAGCCCACCCCGCGCCCGCATCTTATGTGGTTTCACTCTCACTCCACTTGTCCGCTTTGTCGATCGCTTCTTGAACCCGTAATCCAATGTCCCATCCAAGTTGTTTCTTCTTCTTCTTCTTCTTCTTCTTCTTCTTCTTCGGAGGTCACTGAGGTTGAATTGAGCCATAATGACTTGTGCCGGACGTGTCAAGAGGAGGAAGACCATGTTGGTCCTTCGACGTCGTCTTCTGGTGGGCGTCAGAAACCGGCGGGTTTTGTGGATTTTACTATAGAAGTACCCAGGAGACAAATTCGAACCCAAAACCAAACCAAAAGGTCCCTTGCGAGTCGTATCAGAAAAACCATTCTTTCATCTCCGCCGTTCTTCACTTCTTCTACCGACAGCCTCACAGCCAACTGCTTCCTTGACCTTGAGCATCAGCCCCGACTCCAGGACATTCCTGGCTCCGCCACTGTGATAACACAGTCTAGTACACGACTGTCCATCAGACCGTGTATTTCCCAGAGAGTGAACTGTGAATTTCAGCTTTTCCAACTTTCGAGTCTTTTTGGTTTTTTTAACTTTTCGGGGCTATTTTTGGAACTGAATGAAGTGGAGAAATCCTAAAAACAACCCTAGGACCCTAAACTACTATTTAAGAACGTGAAAGACACAAAAAAGGCAACAGTCACACATCAAATTGAATCAAAGTGTAGAGATCAAGAAGAGCATTAGGAAATTCAAGTATTCCAGATCAAGGCGTTAAACAGTTTTTTTCTTTCTTCCTTTTTGTTTCTTTCGTTATCCTTGATCTGTAATTGGATTTCTAATATTTTTATCATGTCTATAAAGTTCTAAACTCATATTAGGAATTATTCTGAATTTATTTCATGATTTTATTCATAGTTGATTTCAATACATATTCTGGTGTTATGATAATTGTGCATGCTGATACTTTGTCAACAAATCGAGAGAGTGATTTAAAAGTAATTAGATTAGATTGTGAAACGAAAGTTGGTAGTTTAATAGTCACACAATTATCAAATTAATGATCATTCAAAAAGAGATCTTGGATAAGAAATTTATTATCCTTTAGATAAATTCAGATCTAATTAAAAATGTTAGGAAAGTTTCGTGAATGGAGAGGTTGCAAAATCTGAAATTTTCGGATTCAATTAAGATTAATTGATTAGGTCTTGAGAGAGAGTAATCAATACCTTAAGAAGTCTAAAATCAACACATAATTGGATCAATAATAGTTAAGGGAATAAAATAATGAAAGAATAAAACCTAAGCATTCATCCTTGATTAACCTTCATTCAATTTGGCAGCTCAATTATTTTATTATTTACTTGTCTTATTTATTTATTTGTTTTAAGTTCTGTTATTTATTTTTAATTAAATCAATTTATTAATACCTTAGACAAAGTTAGGTTCAAATTGTCAACTATTGTATAATCCTGGTGAGAACGATAACCTTTAATATTACAAAATACGATTTATATACTTACAGGTATTGAAAGTTTAATTATATATAAAACTTGCTTAACAATAAAAAATAAAAGGATAACCACACTTGATTTAGAGTCAAGCTATTATATTAACTGATGCGAATCCACCTAAGATTAAAACTTTAGAGAACCCTTGAATCAAGTTTGAACCAAACACAATAAAGCTAAATCAAATATGTCAAGAGAATTAACTTGTTGATTATAAGGAAACAAGAGTCAAATTCATTAAGTAATTGAATGTCACAAAGACAAAATTCTTTGGTAAGTTGGAAGTTCAATGATGAATAAGAAAAATCACATTACATTTAAAAAAAAGAAGGTTATGAGACTCATATTGTCTATAACAAACCGACAGTTTGTACGAATACTAGAAAAGACATGAATTTTATCAATGATTTTGAGCTTATGATGGAAAACCAACCGAAACTATGAAGCTCCATTTTGGAATGCAGATGTTAAACCAAACTATATCACTGCATATGATTGAGGATTAGCTCTTGGCAAGAAGATGTGTTTGACAGTTTTAGATGTGAATTTTCCGGAGGAGTGGGGTAATCAAACAAGTTCTGAGTTTTGGACTCATCTTGATTGTATTCAGACATGGATGGAAGCTTTGATTTCCAGCAGTTCAAGAGTGTCAGAACCATTCACTCGTCCTGCATCCAAAGGCATACTGTTTGAATAAGCATACGTTTTGGATGCCAATTGTCAAGCCAAGTTAATATTGTTTCTCCATTGCCAATATTGCAAATGAAGTCGTGCATGACTTGGTTTCTTAGTTTCAGAGTCTTTCTCCAAATTCACGAGACCTGATAAGACATGTTGAGATTCCAGAAATAGGAGTGCTTTTACTAAGCAAAATAAAGATTACAAATTTAGTTGTTGTTAATATATCATAATCAATACTTGCAGATCTTCTTCCTGCAATCAATTTTTTATGGTTCTAAATGTATATAATTCTTTCACTGATTTAACATCGAAAAATCTTTTACGATTACATATATATAAACTGCTGTCATGTTTTTGGACTGACTGCAGTTTAATCTCTGTGAATTCATTTTCTTCAATTTTGTTGATAAAAAACAGTCATTTTGCATAATTTAATTCCTTTTCCTGTCCATTTTTAACTAGTTATACCTTTCTTCTACTTATCAGTAGGCTTTGCATCTATCTTCAGGTGAAAAAACTAACTATAATAGTAATTTATGCCCACGTTACACGACTTGAACTACGCCTCTCTTTTATACTTGCAGAGAATCTAAACATTCAACCTTTAGGTTCTGTTTAAGTAATCAAAACTCTGTTCAGAAATAGCAGGTAATAAAAATGAAAGCCATCACCCTTTAACATTTCAGCTTCAAACATCAAGATTGAAACTTACATTTTTCCAACAGATGTACATGACAGGCAGTAACTACTTCGGCACTGAAAGTACTTTTATTACATTCTGACGCAGTTGCTTCTATATCTTAGAGCAAACAAAAAAATCTTTCAGCTGATTTATATATATATATATATATATATAGGTACCGAATGGATGCCAGAACTCCTTATCTGGCCTGCACCATAATTTCCAGCAAGCGTTCGACCAATTTGAAAGATCAGTTCTATGATGAGAATGGTGAAACTTCACCATCTGAGTCATAATGCTGCCTTCCATTGAAGCCTGGAAAAACCGGTTGAAGAGTTGCATTCATTGGCATAGGACGGACCGAACTGTATATGGTTCTCTCATTGATCTTCCCAACTTCTTTGCAGACATGGTCAAGAGTGGAAAGAAAATCCCTCACCACCATGAATATTCGGAATGGATGAGCCTCTTCCTTGGCTAAGTTACCATGAAAATACTCGGTTATCTCTTTCACCTGAGAGAGAGCAGCTCTACCTTGGACTTGAATTCTTTCGATTTCTTCAACAGCCTTCTTCAGAAATCCATTCATCAACTCTGAAAATTTTAAGCTACTCTCCTTCAGGGGAAGTTCTTCATTTAGTCTCAGAACTTCCCTAATTTTTGTAATTCCTGCAGCAAGCTTTGCGACTTCATTGCTAAGTACATCTGAATCCATTGCAGCAGCTTTCTTTACATTGGTAAGCTCCCCACTCAAGCTAGAAACAACTTGCAGGCCAAGTTTTCTAAATTCAATATCATCCTCAAAAGTAATTTGTTGACTTTTTTCAGTTGTCTGATTCGCGTTTGAAGCTGAAACTTTAGACCCTTCAGATCTGATAATTTCCTGTACAACAAAATGCAAGAGAGTGGTTTTGCCATCAGTGCCCTTAACATCAACAAGCTTAAGGAGTGTGTCCAGCTTGAAGGCATGAGCATCGCCACGGTTGGTGCCAACATTCATACGGTTCCCAGTCTTGAGCACAGCTTCTAGAAGCTTTAGAAACATTTTGCTGTTCCTTAGTTCTTCACAAGCTGCCTGTTGACAATGGATAACACAGTGAAAAGCAGCTCGAAAACCACCACAAAATGGAAAATGGCAAAACAAAATCCATCTTTCAAACAGAAATAGGCAAAAATTTCCTAAGCCTCGGGTATGAAATCTGCAATCATAATGTGATACTTTTTGGTTTAATTTTAGTTGTAAAATCCAGTTTTTCATCATTATCAAACTTTCATCAGTAAGACCAAAGAATCAAAAGGCATAAGAGCTGATGCAGTGGCATAAGTCCAAAGATAGATGATGGGCTCAAGTGGTTGACATTGGAGATAGATATTTTGGTTAAATATACTAGACAAGGTAACAAGACTGCTGACAAGCTCAAAATGTTCTCACAAATTCAAAACAGATGAAAATAATTTAGTTGCATACAGAAAGGCTATGAAGGAGATAAAAGTATCCCACACAGACATCCTTCTCGTGGTTAAAAAGTTGGAATCCTGGATCTACACACACAATCGGATAGACTTGTATATTGGTAATGCTGAGATTTACAAGCATCACGTGCTTAAATATCTAATCAACAAATGCAGCAAACAAGAGTCTACAATAATTAAAGTTTACCTCTAGATTTCCAAAAGACCTATGAAGGTATTCAACTTCTGAATCAAAATTAGCAATGTAAAGCATTGCATCAACTCTCTTAAATGCAAAAGGAATGTCAAGCACTGCCTTGAGAAACTTCTCAGCAGGTCCTAATTTGATTGGTGATTCATCCTTGAAATCCTTTAGTTTGCGTTCTTCTTCTTTGGATGGAGACATCTTTAATAAGCTTTCAAGAAGTTCTGTACCCACTGAATCAGAATTGCCTGTTTGCGTAGACAAAAGTCCAGAGCAATGTAGAAGTGTAAGAATGAATGGCACAAGCAGCAATTGCAGCTAGAGATGGAAAACTTTTCCAAACTTATTTTGGATGGAAATTATACAATCAAATATCTAAGCAGTTCAGTAACAACGACAATTGCTCACATATTGAATCACCTTCAATGCAGTTACAAGCTTCCATACATGCCAAGTATCAAAGCTTAGCAATGCTAACTTTTACCTTCTAAGAGGGCTTCACAAACTTCTTCGGCGGTCACATTAAGTGCTCTTAACAATATTGCTATGTTCTGTGACTTCTTTGGATCAAGCACTCGATTCTCCTGGTTCAACAAAGGGAAAGACTGACGCTTCCCATTGTTATCTTTCATATTCAAATTTGAGTTGTTCACCACAAACAATGTCTCAATCATTTCCTCGTTCAACCTTCAGACAAAGCAGCAGAATACAACTTACGAACAACATTATATTTCCCAAACCATCCAAATTTAAGTAACCACTAGATCAACTTCGCTGACAATCATAAGCAACATGGAACCAAGATACCAGCAAGAAAGCAGAAAACTATTTCACACAAAAAGTTCAAAGGGCATTATCGAATCTCACTGAAAAGAGCTGGACTTAATCTGATCCCAGACCATGGCCCGATCAGAGCTGGCTCTAACTTTATCCCAATGTAAAGGCTTTAACTTTGGTTTCGGGGTCGTCTCCTCGCTCCTCTCCAAGGTTGAATTGCTTAGCAACTGCTCAGTGGTTGAACTTGATACTGCATTTTGAACGAAAGCTGGCCCTGAAGGAGTTATTAGAATCGGACACCCTGAACGCTCCCAATTCACTTCCTGAGCCACGGGCCCTTTCACCGGAATCTCCCAAAATCGTGACGGTGGCAACGGAGGTGGTGGCGGTGGCAGCTTCATTGGCGCAAATTGCTTAGGTAGACTCTCCACTGCTATTGGGGACTTTTGTTTCTGCCCCATAAAACCTGAACTTTGCTGCAGCGGGTTCTGAGTACTGCTTGACATTGGTGATGATGAAGCAGGAATGCTGATGATAGTATCTGAAGACTCAAACTTTATGCTCTTAGGACTCGGGTTTGACATTGAAGATAAATTAGTCGACACGGAATTCTCCGGGGAAGAAGAATTCGAATGCGGTTGCGAAGCAGCTCTTGAATTAAAACTCTTAGACCCAAAAATCTCTCCTTGAATAACTTGAAACTCTCTCCTCGAACTCGATCCCAAAGGTACTGGATTCTCATGAAGACTCTCTTTTCTCCCGGAAGACCCTCTTGGAGAAAAGAACTCCTCATCCTCTTCGGTGTCCGAATCATCTTCACCATCATTATGAGAACTAACAAGAACTTCACCACTCCTATAACTTGGTGTATAATTGTGTTTGGGCAATGGAGGAAGTGGCTTTAGCTCAGGAGAACCAAGCTTTTCATAAGGAGGGGAAGAAGTACCAATCTTTACACCAGCATTGCTTGAAAACGCGATCTTCTGATGATCATCGAGACCTGTTCGCGAGTTTACCAGTGTGCCCAGATAGAGAAACTCGGCACTAGTGTTGGGGACCCCTGGTCTATGAGGAAGCTTTGGAGGCTTTGGTGAGCCATCCGAGGGGATGCTATTTGGCGGAAAAAGGCGAAGGCTGTCAGAGCGGGAAGTCTTGTCAGAGGTCGTGGTGATGGTGGGATGACGGTGGTGGTGGTGACGGCGGGAGTAGACCAGAAAGGCGGAAAGTGCAGCGAGGACGGCGGCGAAGAGAAGCGAGAGAGAGATGGAGATGGTGACAATAAGATGATGGCCCGAGAGGGAGGAGGAAGGAGGGTGGGGAAAAAGGAGCGAAGAGATGTTGGCCGGAAAAGATGTGAGGGGGTTGGAAGGTGGTGTAGGAGGCGGTGGTGACTGGACGGTGGGAAAAAATGACTTTTGTGGGTTGGTGGGTGTAGAGGAGAAAGGATACTTTGGTTGTTGAGGTTGAGATTGTGATTGGGGAGACTGTGACGGTGGTTGGGTCGCCGGAGGGACGGCAGTGTTGAGTGGGAAAAGTGGTTGGTGGAGGAGGTGTCTGTGGTGGTGAGTGGCAGTGGTGGTGGTCGCAGCAGTAATAAAGAGAAATGAGAAAAGGAGGAGAATGATTGTTCTGTTTATAGCCATTGTGATGCTTACTCTGTTTATCTCTGGCATAATGGTTCTTTGAAACGTTTTGCAGAGAGAGACAAATGACAAAGGTTGAAACTTTTGTCAATCGCGAGTAAAGTATGGGAGGAGACGAGGGCTTTATTAAGCTTTGAACTTGGACCTCAAGGGCGGAGGATGAAGAAAAGCTATGGAGTTGCAGAAAAAGAAACTCTCTTTTCAGTGAGAAATAAGCTTAGGTATGTAGGAAACTCTTGACTAAAAGATTGATTGATGCACAGGTCATCTCTCTCAAGAGTGTTTGCTCCCAACTCAGAGCAAGATAGAGATTGGAGAGACAAGGGGCGCAGAAGTTGCTACATGTTGAAGATAGGAGCGAATAGTGGCGCAAGAGAATGGTAGTTCAGACTAAAGTTGGAGGGAACACCAAACACGTTAGGCCATTACATTAAAGTTTGCTTCTTTCTCTCCCGTTTAGATTTTCACCTCAAGAAAGAGATGAGAATGATGGAACTCCCTGAACAAAGAAACTTACCAGATAGCTGAACAATAATTGCACTGTAAGGAGCACACATGGCAAGTTAAAAGGTTAAAGGAGAGATCTTGAAGAAGATACACCAGAAGTTAAAAGGATGTCTGACACTTTTTGGGATTTGCAGGAAATTTTATGTAAGAGATTCTTTGCAATATCATCCACTTTCACTAGCAAGGAATGAGCTGTTTAGTAACAGTGAAAGGAAGAACCATGCACTAGAAAAAGCAAATGCTTTCACACTCTTTTTGGTTGATTTTTTAGTCAAACTTCTGTTTTAATCACCTGATTAAGTTACAGAGTGCACTGATCGAGGACCGAACAGGCAAACACACAGAAACCTTTTGTGCTTGTCTGTTCTTTGCTCCGCGTGGAGAATGTTGAAGAACACTTAGATAATAAAAAATATTTATTTTAAATATTTGATTAACAAACTTTAGGGGTGCTTGGTTAAGGGAACGTACTAATAGATCAAGAATAAAAAAAGTTTGGTTAGTTACCTATTATTATTGTATAAATATTTCACTTCTAAGGATTATTCATACCTCTAGTACGTAATCTCTTAATTAATTAATTAATTATATTTTAATTATATTTAATAAAAAGTAAGTGTTATTGGCGTGACAAAAATCACGGGCATGATCACGATACTTGTTTGTTACTAAGGATATCTCCAATTTATTCTTCCAAAATAAAGTAGAGTTTTTCCTATTTTAGAGGTGCTACAATACTTTTCACTTCAATATACAACTCTATTTTTAACACTAAAAAAGAATATTCTTAACATATTCTTTTTTACTTTTTATTAATAATAATTAAAATTATTTTATAAAATTAAACCAACTTTATTTTTTTACAAATGTTTTTATTCACAATATTATTGTTGGTATATTTTTATGTTAATAAATAATAAATAATAAAATTTCAATTAAACTATAATTTATTATTTGACAATACTAAATAAAATAATATATAAAATATATTACACTATTTTATATTGTTTAATCATAATAAATAACTATATAATTACGTAATATCAAACAAACGGAAGAGATTTTTTTAATATTTTTAAAAAATATTTTTATAAATGATAATTATAAAAATAATCATTTTTTCGTTTTAAGCCATCGTTATTTATTTTCATTTTTTATTATTTTTATTACTACTATCCCGTCGGAACGGAAGCAACGGCACCCTTGGGCTAAGGTTTGAAGTTCCGATTAGGCAATTAATTGCCAAGTTGGTCAAATTTACGCTCTGAGGAAGTGCATGATTGATAGACACTGTGGTAAGAGTGGGACTCCAATCATTAATTACTTTATTGTCGTTATCACACTTTTTGAACATCTTATGCTTGCATTTTGTTCCTAGAAGTGATTTCGACTTTGAAAAGATTGTACCCTTGTTAAAAATACAAAACCCATTTTATTAAGAAAAACAATTTGAATTTTATAAAAAATAACCTATTCAAAACTGTAATCTATTTCAACACTAGCATATTATAATATTAAAATTATTATCTATTTTAGTATTGGTAAGATATGATATTAATACCGATTAATATCGAAATTTTAAGCAATAGATTTTTATATAATTAAAATTTAATTGCTATTATAATTCATAATAGATATATTCAATTTTAACGACCTCAATCTTATATTGATACTAAAATACTGTGTGTGTCAGTAACTAAATTATTTATAATACATTTTACGTAATCACTTAATTCATAATAAATATTAATATTTAATGTTTAATATTTTAATTTAATCTTTTAATTTTTTAATTTAGAACTCATTTTTATATTAATTCACAATTGTTACGAAGAAAAAGTGGCTCAGAATTAAATCTTAATTACATTCAAAATAACAACAACTAAAGTTGGTTTTCATTTTTTGTTTTCAAATTTAGAAAAAAATCATATTTTTTTAAAATTTTTTGTTTCAATTTTTTTCGGTTTTCAAAAA
Source organism: Erythroxylum longipes (assembly GCA_027563885.1). Lineage (NCBI taxonomy): Eukaryota > Viridiplantae > Streptophyta > Magnoliopsida > Malpighiales > Erythroxylaceae > Erythroxylum > Erythroxylum longipes. Next base: position 7,032,756 of record JAOQMS010000005.1, read on the forward strand.
TTATGAAAACTATAAAAAGTATTTTTTGTTTTTTTCACAATCTAATTTACTATCAGCTAAATATATATTATTTAATACATTACTTTTCGAAAAAAATTATTAATAATTTAATTTAATATTATATACTTAATTAATTAAAATTAAAATTAAAATTATGAATACTTTAAATTTACTTAGTAATTTTATTTAATTTTTAATTAAATTAAATAATGTTAATTTTAAATAAAATTTTAATTTTAAACTATTTATTTTAAGAAAAATAAAAATAATTTTTAATAAATATTATATAAGAGATTTAAATTTTATTTAATTAAAAATAATTTTCTTTAAATTTTATCTAATATGTAATTATTATCATTCATAAAAATATAAATATATTAACATTATTAATTAAACAAATTTTTTTATTTAAAAGAAAATAAAAAATAAAAATTGAAAATCACAATTAAAAAAAAAGTAGGATCAAATGATCCTTATAAACAAGATAAATCGGGGGCACCCTTCATGTTACTTCTTTAACTTAATTAACACAGTGGATTAGGTTTCTTGGTTTTAACCATCAGCCTTAAACGAACCATTTACAAAGAGCAAGAGAGAAAAAACAAAAAAAAGAGTGGGTAAAACATACATCGTATCAAATTACATCTAGCAGCCACTTGGCCGAAGCAACATGAAATTTTCATTTCACATTTTACCGAAGACTATCCAGTTTGAGTTTGTTAGGCTTAGGACGTAGCATTTCCAACATAAACACCCACAAGAATGTTAGGTTTGAGGGCAGACAGGACATTAATGATCAATGGCGTTGGGGACTCACTTCACTCCAACTCTAACTTGCTGAAAGTGAACAAACTGTTTTAAGAGCACATTTTGTGGTCACGTGTCGGCCGAATTTGGCCACACACCAGAGATTTAGCTATTGTCCAAAATAAAATGTGCCTGTGCCGGTGCTCGTGTCCATTTAGAATTTTCGTCCAATTTGGTGGATTGTGGCGATGCAGATTAATGCGATGCGAGCTGTACATAAAAACATTGTTTAGTTATTGTAATATTATTTTATTATTTTAGAGAAAGTTTTACAATAAAATTGAATAGATTAAGATAAAAGAGGAATGTTTCATATTATACTTCATTTCATTATAAACAGTTAAAATAAAAATCTTCGATTTAAAGTGTTTAAAATGAAATGTAAAATGATAAACAACTTTACTTTATATTATATTATAAACCTTTCATCCAAATAATATTTCACTATATTACATTATGAACTGTTCTATTCCTCTTAAATAATAATTTTTTAATACTGTATCAATTATGTTTCATTTCATTATAAATCATTTCATTCTATTCTATTATATTCTATTTCATTAAAAACTTTACATCCAACCAAACACAGCTAAAAATTATCTTTAGGTGGTGGTTTATTAATAAAATAAAATAGAATGTAATATTATTTCATCATTTAAGAAGAGAGTTTATAATAGAATGAAACAGAATGAGATGAAAGATGAGAGTTATATATTACATTTCATTTCATCTTAAACAGTAAAAATAAGAAATTTTTAATTTTAAAAGTTTAAGATAGAATATAAAATGATAAATAACTACTTGCTGTATTATATTATAAACTTTCTTTTAAATAATATTTTATTATATTACGTTATGAACAATTTTTGTAAATAATAATTTTTAAATATTATGTTAATTTATATTTTATAAAAGGCTTCGTTTTATTTAATTCTGACGTCTAACTATACATATAGAGGTTGATAAGAGCATTAACTCTGGAGTCGTTAAACGCTTGCCACTTGCTAACAAGTATGAGGAATTATAACTACATGGTCAATATAGAGCCATTTGGAAAAAGACATGGTCGTCTTCACGTTAGAAAATAATGGCAATCGCTACCCTTTTTAGCTGTACATTAAAAAGGCATATTTAATAAAAAATTAAGTATATGTGTTAATTTATGAAAATACAGTGACACATTTAATTTAAATAATTATTATAATATTATTTATTAAAGGAATTTGATATTTAAATCTTTTAATAATTTAATTAAAAATATATCATCTGTCTAAAACATTCTTGAAAATATGAAAATGATGTTTTGAGTCAACGTGCAATTGTTCATACGGATTGTGATTAAAACACCTAAACCACAGCTACCCTGCATATATTAAAGACAATGAAGAGGACGATTAAGAGTAATTAAACTTGAAATAACATGCAAGAAAGAGTACATGCTGTATGTGTATTTGAGTCGTTTTCAACACCTTATCGATAACAAGGAGATGCGCCAACTACTCGTTTGCATTCGAGTGAAGTTTCATTAATTTCTCCTCCCTTATTCACCAAAGCAAGGACAGGTTGCTCTACCCATCATCTTTAAACCTTGATTAAGTGCTAAGTACGACTTTTCATGTACTTATTAACGAAATCCATTAGCATAAAAAGCACTTTTCTTTCTTTTTCATATTTATCGTTCATTTTTTTGTTCAAAACGTCCTTTCTAAAGATAGAAAAAAAGATGTCTAAACCATGATGTTATCTGAATTTTGGTTAACAAGTATCCTACTCTGTTAATCTAAGGACTTAATTATTTGTAACACGGTAAGCATTTATGTTCATTCTTGTACTTCAAGGATTAATCTCCTCAATTATCTCGTGATGGAGTGATAACAATGATTAACAAAACTTTAAACTTTTCAGGGTTTGCAAGGAAGGATTTGCACGTTTTCCGTATATTAACCAACAAGCTTTAATTATATGTCCTTTCATTTACTAGTAGCTGGACAAATTATTAGTATATTTTTACAATAAAGAAATCCTCAATTACTATATAAAATTCTAAATATAATAATTAAATAGTCTTCTAAATAAAGCCTATTTAATTACTTAATTGTTAGATTATTTCAGATGTATCTCTTTTAAATAAAACGATATTATTTTGTTTAAAATAATTAAATTTTGAGTTAGTTTAATCCTAAGCTTGACCCATGAATTGACTTATTAAAAACAATAAAACTCATTCATATTTAAGTTGAGGGCTTATTCCCACTAACTTATTTCAATTAATTAAGTAAAAGCATTCTTCGGTGAAAAGTTGAAAGAGTGTAAGTACTTAGGTAGACAAGTAGGAATAAACTTAGAAAAGATTAGAACAACTACATTAAACGAAAAGAGTGAGTTTGAAAATAACTTGTAAAGTTGTTTTCTTATGACTAAAAATTACATGTTTGTATTTTTAAAATAATTTTTTAAATATAAAAATTGTATATAATTAACATTTTTCTAATTTTTTAAAATTAAAAATTTTATTATTATTATTATTGTTTTTTTTTTTGGATTAAATTACGTTATTACAATTGTCGCAGGACCATAAGAAGTAAACTATGACCAGAGCAAGCAAACTATGGAATGTCGGTGAAAAAAGAAAATTAGGAAAAGACACAACAACCAAGTGCCCGAAAGTCATTAAAAGCTCTCAGGAGAAAGAGACAAGATCGTGACACAAAAAGTGACTGGACAAATAGCAACTATTGCAAATGAAAATAAAATATGAAATAGTAAACCCGTGAATCAAGCAAAAAATACCATACTGAGAACCCACCTGGTCCTGAGACCTGACCTTCTCGAGTGCTGGAATGGAAAGCAACTCCTTCACGATAGATTCAGAGGCCTCTCCAGTCTCCCTATGTTTGTACGGTATAGGGTGTCGTGCCAAGTAAAGTATAGTATATTAGTAGTACTATTTCTTTATGTGTCACTCGAGCTCACCCCACTCAAAACACCATGTAGGTTAACCCAAAAAAAAACAGTCGAACTCACCGCACGTCTACGTATGTCGTTGACAGAATAATTCCAATGACACGGAATGCATGCATATCATATTATATACACATTCTTTTCACTTGTTTCTTTCTATCACTCTGATGACAGAAACTCCGTCACCCTTCCTTTTCCTTCTCCTACTAACCTAGAACGAATGGCTCAACCAAGTACCACCATCTCAGTATCAGGAGCTTGTTCATAAGATAAACTGGGAGGAAATAGAACAAAAGGGTACAATGTTTGTTAACTTAAAATAGCAATCTGTTTAATAAAGAGAAAAGGGGGAAAAAATCATGATCTAAATTCTAAAGGGACTCTCTTTTCAAGGAGAATAAGGGGAAATGGAAAAGAATAGTTAAAAAGAATATTCTGTTTGAGCAATATCTAAAGGAAAGAAAAGATGATCATATCCTTTGTTATTCTTTCTTTTCTTTTCACTTTTGGGTCATTTTACTGAAAAAGATGTGAAAGGCAAGAAATTTTTGGTTTGGAATTTAAGATTGTAGTAATTAGCAAAGCTGCAGATTCTTGGACTTGTCTTGGTGTTTGGAAATACTGTTTATGACTCGTGGGATCTCATTTTCTAATCAAATTGCTCTTCCCTCTCGTACTTTTCCTTTTTAACGTTCGCAAAAACATATGACGGACTTCATTCTCATGTACATTTCGATTTCGATTTCGATTTCGATTTCTAGAAAGAATTTTGTCCTCAACACAACTCCAACAATGATTTCAATAAAATCATATGCCTTTTTCTTTTTGGGATGATTATATATATGAATCCTTATCTCTATAATAACTATTGTAACTTTCATGGGTGAGACCCAAATATGTTTGTATGGAGGAGAATAGGACTTTGCATGGCATTTAACATGCAGAATGTTCAAACATAATGAATTGTTCATTCAGTTTTGGAAGTTCTGAGAGAGGTGGAAGAGTTTGATGAAAACAAGGAGGCACTTTCTCCTATTCGAATAGAGATGATATAATCTTTAATTCTTTAAAAAAGTCAGTTTAATAATACATAACTTTATCTTTAATTAGTGAAAATATTATTTTTAAATGATCAATATAAAATAAATCTTAAATAATAAAAAGAAATAACGAAGAGAGACTATGATTGACACATACCAACGCAAAATGAATGTAAGACTATGATTGAGACATTTATACATACAACAACACAAATTGAGTGTATCAAAAGCTGTGAAGGTGGTGGTGGGGGGTCCCTAAATTCAAATAAAGTGCCTAAAAGTACCAAAAATTGAAATCCAAGTCAGACAAAAATTGGAACTCCCCATGGCAAGCACTAGTATGATATAATTGCATAAACTTTATAAAGCAAATAGTACAAAAGAAAATGGCATCCCACTACTCTTAGAACATATATCAGATCTCTTGATTGGTTAAGCTAATCATGAGGAGATTATTACGTGAACTCACTTGGTATTTTGAACGTGGAAAGGGCATGGATCACCGATCACCGATCACGAGACCTTGCTTGTGTGGCTGAGGGACTAATTGCTATATCTGCATTTAACATTACAGCAGCTCAAGACCAATATCATGGGCTAAGGGCCTAAAGTAGATGAGGTCCCGAGCACACTTCAAAAAGAGTAGTGGACCAATTGAATCAACAACCCTTTGTCCTTTGGACTTTGTAGTAACAAGTTGATGTTTTTTGTCATAGGTTTTAAATCCCACATTCAATTAAACTTAAACAGATTCTTATTATCAAGAAAGATGCATAAGAGAAAATTATGAAAATGACCTCAATCAACATTTTAGCTTTGGTTTTTTATTTTCATTTTTAAAATTTAGCAAAAAAAAAATCAACGTGAACTGATTTTGAATTTTTCATATGGTGATAACAAACACTGATTTCATTGTTTTTGCATTTTATTATTATGTAATTTATTATTAATTAAATATATAAAATTATTTAATATTAATTATTAATAAAATAATTTAATAATTTATTTTTTTTGGTTTTCATGATCAATATAAATTTAATAATAAAAATATTGAAAAATAAAAATATTTTCAAGTCTAATAGTGATTTAATAAAATATTTTAAATTTAAGATATCTTACAATTACATATAAAATTGAAATATCATTTATTTCTGATTTTTTAAATGCCAATTATTTATTTACAAATGATTGTATTGTTTTTAATAATCACAATGTATATTAAACAATAAATTCTAATTTATAAATATAAATATTTATTTTAAATAAAACTTCATTAATATTTACTAAAAATATTGAAATAAAATTTAATTAACTCTTAAAATTTAAAATTTTATTTTATATTTAATAACTAATACAAGTGAAATTAAATTCTCTTAAATTATTATTATTTAACAATATATATATTTAGTGGTTTTAATTTCTCTCTCTATATATATATGTATTTATTTATATTTATATTTATATATTTAGTGGTTTTTAGTTTAAGGTCACTAAAAACACAGAACTAGAACCGAACTTCATTCATTGTTATTTGGATTTTCTCTTATGGCCTGTTGTGCTATGAACTCTTCTCTTTCTCTCTTTCTCCATCTGGTCCCTATATTTCCTCTCCTTTTTCTTTCCCGGCGTTCGGACCCACTAATAGTTTAGACCCTAATCATTTTTTTAATCAGATTCTTCTTTGATTTTTCGATCTGGGTTTTTGTTCCGCTCAAAGATCAAAATTTTCTTCCAGTGAACTGGATTTTATCATCTGGGTCTATCGCAGATTTCGGAATGGGTAAAAATCAAGCATACAAATCTATGCAAAGAGCGAGGGTTGGCTCTAGCTCCGCGGGACCTGTAGAGATTGAAGACGGCATGGTTTGTACCCTTTCATACTATTCATTGTTGATGGAGACTTTCGATTTTTTAACTGATAAATTCGACCTTTTCTTTCACTCTTGTGCTTTTTAAGTTTTAGTTTTTGTCTAAAAGTTAGATGCTTTATTTATTTGGAGACGTTTTTGATGTTGTTATGTACTTGTTGGTGAATTTGTTTGTGGCAATGAGTGGGGAAACCAATCATGTTCTGGTGGATGGATTCGTTTGGATGCTTAATATTATTCTGCTATTTATCGGTGTTGTACGTTGTAGTTGTACTTACTGGTTTTGGTTTTGCGCATTATGGTTTCGAATAAGGGATTTGAAAATTAAAGGTCTGTTTTGGCCGTGCCAGTCGAAGGAACTGCTGACTAGACAAGTTCTTCACATATTTATAGCAGTGTTGATTAGTATTACTGCTATAATTTTGGTTCTTTATGATCGTAGATTGGTTCCTAGATTGCTGATTGTTTTACTTGGTAGTAGACAGGCTTATGATGCATCGATTACATTCATGCTGGGATTTAGAACTACGTGGATGGGGCTAACTCTTAACTGAAACGGAGTTTATTTCATTTAGCAAAGACAATAATAATAGTAGCTCTTCTCAGTAAACATATTTTGTAAGTTATTACCTGGCATTTTCAGCTCTGACTGAATTAATTGATCATTGAAAGGCTTGAACCATATCAAGAATTATGCTGATGACCAATATCCAATTGGGTAATCTAGTGGCTTTTATAGTGTGGATGACACCTGCTTGTCTTTTTCGTTGCAACTCTTATTCCTGGAACATTTCTGATGAGGAGAGTCGCAGGTGGATGGTTCTTTTCATTCACCAGAGTGGCATGCTGCTCGTTTGGCTAGCCTTAAAACCTCACACACTATTACCTGGGAAGAATTCAAAAAGAAGCAAAAGGTAGCTTGTTGGATATGCTTTATTGTTCTTCAGTCACTGTAGCATATTTTTATTTTGTCATTACTAATTGCCATCTTGGTTTGAGCCATATTTTGTTTGTATAATTGTTCCACCTACACAAACATAAACTTGCATACTTTGTCACAAAGGCAATCTGATTAGACTTGTTGTCTGCCAACTTTCAAATTCTCAGTATTACATGCCCAATACACATGGAAAATGAATGATATATCAAAAGCTGCACAAAATGTTTTCTAGAACGTTTTCCATGGGCAACTGATTATAATAATTTGCCAACTTGTGTCATAATATGAAGTTTATGGCCTAGTAAGAAAAATAAGATATATGATAACAAACGAAAGGAAATTACTTTTAACAAAACAATATCATGAGATCAACCATAGTTTTGGTGAAAGGTTGAAAGTGATTTTGCTGTAGCAGAATTATTTTGCATCTCTATTTGTTTGCTGAAACATTTTTCTAGACCTAGGTCTCAATATAGTAACTCATATAGGCTGTGATGATTACGTCTATCAGTTTGTCTATCTTCTAGGATTTTGTAACAAAGGCCTTCTTATGTATGTTGATTTCTAGCATTTGATGCTACCCTTATGTGCCATGAAACATAGGTCTCAATATAGTAACTCATATAGGCTGTGATGATTACGCCATTCAGTTTGTCTATCTTCTAGGCTTTTGTAATAAAGGCCTTCTTATGTATGTTGATTTCTAGCATTTGATGCTACCCTTATATGCCATGAAACATATTTTGGATTTGGCTTTACTCTTCATGTGCAGGAAGATGAAATGAAAAAGGAGGAACTTGAAGCAGATACAGACAAGATGATGAGGGAGTACAGAGCTCAACTAGATGCTGAAAGAGCACACAAACTTGCCCATGGGAAGAATCACTCCCACAGCAAGTCTAAACGTCAGAAAGGTATGCATGAAACAGCTCTGAAATATCATGTTATGTTATGTGATTACTGGTGATTTGTGTAGTGATGAATACAAGGTGTGTGCTGCAGATAGGAAGGACAAGGATGTGAAGAAACGTAGCAGAAAAAAGAGAAAGGTGCTTATATTCATAGTATCTATAATTTGTTGAGTTGCATTTACCGGAAAATACATTTCAGAAAGTTTAGGCATTCTCTCTTTGATTTAGTTGCTTGATTTTGTATGAGAAAAAGTTTAGTTCCATTTTTATCCATGCCTGTCTGTTCTCTAATAACGTTCTTATGGACTGTTTATGTTATCTATTTGTGCAAATGATGCTTTCTTGAATTAAGAAAGGCAATTTTTATTTAATGTATTAACACTTATGTTGTGTTACAAAAATTATCGAACCATTAGAACTGAGCGATCAGTAATATCAAGTACCAAGTTGGAAAGGGCCTCTGGTAACTCTGATTCATACTTTCCAAGTTTATCATAATCCGTCAAACTTTTTTCGTGTTTTGAAGATATTGTGAGATTTTAACATGTAATCAGTTGTATCACATGTTATAGAAATGTAACCTGATTTTGTTCCAAGATTGATACAATCTAAAACTAAGTTGACCATGAACTCTTTTTGGTATTTGAGGTGGATAATTACTGTCATATGTTTGTCATGCCTTTAATTTTGATCTATTTCGGTTCCTTATGAGATCGCTTGGTTGCAAATAGATGCGAATTTATTTTAAGTTCCTTATGTCTTTATCATACCTTTTCTTACAAAAATGCATTAGTTTGACTTGGTTTCTTTGATACGTTGATTCCTGAAAGTTATCGAAATGGAATCTTAGGAATATCGTTAAATTCCACTGTACTTCAAGCTCCCTGAAAGTAATTCCTTAAGGATCTTATTTTAAAATAAAATTTCAGCATTCAAGGCGGGGATCTTCAGAGTCTAGCTCTTCTAGTTCATCCTCTGATTCTTCAACTAGCGATTATGAGAGAGAATCAAGAAGATCCAAAAAGTCTAAGAGATCAGAAAAAGGAAAAAAGAGTAGATCAAGATCCAAGCACGCCAGTAGTGATGATGAAGGGGCTGATGGCCCTGTTCCTCTGTCGAGATTCTTTGGGAGCAAGAAGAGTTAGTAGCATAGTGATCCAATAACGCATGTTCTTCCTAAAGAGGAGATTACTCTTGGCTGTCTCTTGTATTTTCATTTTATTTGATATGCTTGTAGCAAATATTGGCTGAACGTTCGTCTTCCTTTCGTCTACCAAAATGAAGTTAGCATTTACAAAATTCAGCTTTGACATTTTTACATTAGGATCCTATTACACGTCTGTCCGTACAATGTGCCTCAGTTGCATGGTATGGCTTTTGCGCCGTATGTAACTTCTGACTTCTGAGTACGTCACATTCCAACTATTCAATGGCCTTATCTTGCAAAAAACTATTCATTTTGATGGGTCAGTAATATCATTCAAGTGTCATACGTCACAGTGCCAGTCCATCCTTAAAAAGTTTCATTCACAATGTCCAACTCTCACTCTGGTTCAGAAAGCACCATCCCATCACCTTGTGAATCTTCAACTATTCAATGGCCTTATCTTGCCAAAAACAATGTTTAACTTTCTGCCTGAATCTCCAATGTTTAGTTCACTCCTCGTAGAGAAGGAGAAGGAAAAGAAAAAGAAAAAGAGACAAATCTGCAGATTACCACATGCCCTTAATCTGGGTGAGAGAAGGATCGTTTGAAGTTGGCTTCATTGAATTGAAAATATAGAGGGCAAAAAGCAACAGATAGCAGGACAAATGGTACAAACACCATTTAATGGTTCTTGTTCCTAAAATCTGCCCTCAATTCAACATTCTAATCCAAGGAGCACCCAGTTTAGAATGGAACATATATGTACACGAAGAAACAGATATTGAAATTTTATGAGCAACGAAAATACACACTGTTCAAACACGTGAAAAAACGTCAGAACTTATCATCACTGATTCTGATACTCGGGATTGAATGCAAGACCCTCCCGATATATAAGCTCCTTCATCTGTTCTTCAGTCAGTGCGTGCTGCTCAAAGTCAAAGCTGAAGGGTGTCATGCAGACTGGCTCATCACTTATGTCGTGTAGCGATGTCAGGTAGGGATGGGCAAGGGCACCCTCAACTATAACAGATAAACAAATAATCATTCGGACCCCATGCAGGATATGAAAAAGTAATACATGAAATAAAGAGAACCTTTGAATTATCATGTAGAACAAAAAAAAAGAAATCATCATCCAGCATCATTAGACATTCAGACTGTAACTTATGATGTTATTTCAACTGGTGACAGAAAGATCATGGAGACATGCGGAAAATCAGCAGTTGTATACTGTATTGTTGCAGTATTATTTATCTCAGAGCCTAAATGTATAAGAACATAAAATAAAAGAAAAAAAAGCAATTCTATAACTGGTAAACTTTCAGCCTGACGAGCAGCAAGGCTTTCGAAGTAATAGAAAGATGTAAGCTAGAGCACCATTTAGCAGAGTTCAATAAGGGTGATCATAGTCGCTAAATGACTGCAAGTCTACAATCAAAATGATATTTGCACCCATCTAACTTTAAAAGGGTCCCTAAATTACTGAGTTATACTCCACTAGATTCAAATGGCTAACTGCTGCAATTGGCCATCTAATCAAGTAACATAGACACCTCTTAAGAACATGTCATCGATATAACAAATAAATGATAGAACTGACAAACATGTTATGGTAAAATTTGTGGCCATTGGATAAATGATGGAATAGTAAAGTTACTTCACTCCAGTTGTGAAAGATGTAAACCAAATAAACAAATTATGTTGCTGAAGAAATAACAGCGGAAAACACATTCACCTGTGATCCTTATTCTGGGATCAAATGTTAACATTTTCTCTACAAGATCAATAGCTTCTGGGTGGACATTTGGGAACTTCTCAGTTAATGATTGACGGTGATAAAGAGGAAGTTGTCGAATGTATCTCTTTGCATTTTCATTCAAAAATCCCAATTCAGCTTCTGCCGGAGTGCCAATCAACTGCAGGATTTAACATCTGTTAATTCATCTCCTAAAATTGCAAAGCTTAGCTTCCAAATTCATGCGACTGAGACCTAAAGTTTTCCAGAAAATTAGGACATATTAAGAGAATTGTTTAATTACCTCCATGACTAAACGTAGCTGGTGCACATAATCTCTACCAGGAAACAGGGGCTTCCTATCCATCAGTTCCATGAAAATACAGCCCACTGACCATACATCAATAGCAGCAGTGTAATCTGAGGAGTTTAACAGCAACTCTGGTGCACGGTACCATCTTGTAACAACATATTCTGTCATGAAATCAGTTTCTGATGTAACCCGAGCTAGACCAAAATCACAGATCTTTAAGTCACAATTGGCATTCAAGAGAAGATTGCTAGGTTTTAAATCTCTGTGCAGGACATTTGCAGAATGTATATATTTTAATCCACGGAGAATTTGATAGAGGAAGTACTGCAGAAACCAATAAATAAAATCAGTTTGTTTGACTATGCAAAGTTGTTAGGAAAAAAAAAGGGATAAGAAAATATGAAAAAAGAAAACAGTGAAGATATATGACAACGGTAACTGGTAACAAGCAGAAGACTGTTTGAGTTGAATTCACAAAAACCATGTGGTTATTTTGATGTTTAATTTGATGCGTATAATTTTTAGTTCAAATTTCAGGACATTTGATGAGAGTGTCTACTGTTTAAAATTCCGCAATTCTATGTTAAATGATGACATTGTTGTACTGGAAAAACGGATTTGAATAGGGGCTAAACCTGTCATTAATCACATACCTACAGAACCAACTTGAGCATGCAATAGAAGCTACAAATTGTTTTAAGGATAAATCAGAAAATAGTCAGCGAAGAAGTACACCAGCACTAAATCTCTCAGATCTTGGCCTACTCAAAATTCTCTATATTTAGTCAACCATGTCCTCTCCAAACTAAAATACACAATGTAGGACACTTATCTGCCACTCTTTATCAACTTTGAACAATACATTATCACATAAAAGATATAGAAGTTGATAATGTGAAAATCAACAACATTCTCAAATAAAAAGTGCCTCCCTTATGCTTCCATACAGCTGTTTGGTAATATAATGTTAAACAATGGTTAACCTGCCTTCAGAAAGTAACAGCCCATCTAAGACTCACATACACAAAGTGAACATTAGCTGTATGGTCCGAGCAACCAGAGTTAAATACATGTTAACAGTTGGGATCTTACTAAAGAGATATATATTCTGAGCCCGTTAACTTAATTGTAAGTTCAACTGAATATCAAGGAAAATGCCACTTAATTCAGGAGAAAGCTAATTGTCAAGCTCCTGAACAGTGAAAATGTATAAGCACAAAAGATTCAAAACCCTCAACATCAGTTACTCAAGGATGAACTCTAAGTAAAGTGAGAAAACCAATTACACATAGCAACATTACAGCTTCGAGTTCAAATTTATTCTTTACTTTTCATGTAGCAAATTATTACATGAGTTGTATGGTGTTCTTGTATGAAAAACTAAATCTACAGTTAAATAGTTGAAGTATAAGAAAATTCTGTTTACAATTAAAAAGCAAAGCAAACAAATATTTAATGCCAACCTGGCAGTGCTCCTCTGATAATGCCTGATTTGAGCGAATGATCTGATGCAGGTCAGTGTCCATTAGCTCATAGGCTATGTAAACATCGTTAAATGATTCTCTTTGGGGTGGGGGGATTATGTCCCTGATTGCCACGACCTGAACCACAAAAAAAGCCTGTAATCATTAAAAGGGAACTTCTAGAAGAATCATATGAATCGTTTTAGTTAAAATACTCTACGAAAAGTATTACAGAACAGAACTTCATTAATCTCTGAAACACCCAAATCATTTATTTAACCAAGTAAATTAAAGGTTAAGAAAAGTAATTCAAAACATTGTCTCATTGAGCTTATATTGGAATTTAATAAGTCATATTAGACCTAATTTCAACCTCAAACGTACGGAAGCCAAAGTTCAACTGTTAAATTATTCCTTTGATCATTTACTCCCATTTCAGCGTCAAATCAACAACTTGGTGAAAATGATATTTTGTGAATACAAGCACACATATCATTAAGAATAATCTCCACTCCTCATTTCTAATTTGTAAATTTAATTTAATAAAGTGCCATGCGCTGGAGTAAGCTCTAGTAGTGAGCCACAGATATCAAAAGCAATTGACCACTTTACATGTTCTTTTCATTCTCATACAAGAATAAATCTCATATAACAGCTTTACATGTGAATTCATATACAACTTTGTTTCCCTTTGGAATGTTCATGCATAAAGTAACATTCAAAAATTGCTTTCCCATACAGAACTGGTCAGATTACACACGAAGCTCCATTAGTGGAACTCAAACTTCACATACTAAGAATTTCAACTTTCATGTTAAATTAATGCTAACCGCTAATAACTTCCATCCACCAAATTATTCATTTGTAAAGCACATATTTCCGATCATAAAAGGAATCTATGTTAGTTTTAGGAAGCAGTATGATTGTTTGCATCGTCAATTCTACAATATACCAAAGTAAGTGATCCCCTCAACTTGGTTTTTGCCTTCTACGTAATAGATTGCACAATGCAGACAAGTCATATTGCTAATTCAAGGAGAATAGACCTAACGTTATTTGTATGCTGATCTAAAATGCAAATGAACCAACAACTAATCACTCACTGACGTTTTCATGATCCATGTGCCGAAGTAATTTGATCTCCCGGAGAGTTCTCTTGGCATCAATCTTGTTATCAAATGCATTAGCTATCTTCTTTATGGCCACATGCTCTCCGGTCTCTGAGTTCAACGCCGAGCTAACAAAAAAACAAAGAAAAGCAACACAAACTTTCTGTTAACTAAACACTTAACTCCTTCCATTTAGCTCAACCATATTAGTTCAAACTTCAAACTCATCAAGAAGTAATCTGCCTACAAAAATACGGAAAGAAGCCTATCAAATTATACAGTAAACGATATACATAAAAGAAGCAACAGAAAGAGCGCAAAAAGAAGAAGTTCTAAAGATTTTCTCAGAAATGGTCAAGCAAACATTTCCAAAAACGGAAACTCCAAAAGTTGATCTAAAAAATTGAAACCTTTACACCGAGGCATTCTATTACAAGTTAAAGTACAAGAACAAAGCGAGGGAGTGAGAGAAAGAGTACCAAACGATGCCATATGCGCCTTTGCCGATGGGCATAATCGGAGGCTTATACTTAGCAGTGACCTCAAAAATGTTACCGAATATGTTATACTGTATAAACCTCCCACCGTGGCTGAGCGTGGCCGGGATATTTTCAATCCCGCCGGCCATAGCCTGTGGAGGTTGCGGCTGCTGTTGAGGCTCCGCCGCGTCCTCCATCTCGGTGTCAGGATGCTGCCCCGCCGCTCCTCCTCCTCCGTCCATCGCCGGTGGACTGTGTGTTAGGGTCCGATTGGTTTCTTGGTCAACAGATCTAAAGCTACTCTCTCGTCTTGGTAGAGAGTCTTTCTTTGTGACTGTTTTTCTGTTATTCTTTTGTTAATTATTGTATTTTTCTTTTGGTAAATGACACGTGGCATACTGGAGTTGTTTTTTTAAGAGATATTAACCTAATGAGATGGTAAGGGTTCTCTCAGCTTAAGTGAGGTCGTAGGTTCAAATTCTTCTTATGTATGCAATTGTTTAAAATTTGAAGCTAGAGTTTTGATTTTCATAAAGAACTTATTTGACTTGAGTGGAAATTAATCTAAGTATGGATGGTTTAAAGATACTTCTTATAATTAGAAACCCCATAAAATACCTCGTGGCTTAAAAAAAAACAATTAGTTAGTATAGTGTGAATGGTCATATGGTTTGATGATAGCGGTCAATTGACTTCACTTCAATTTAAGGCTTCCAAGTTTTTAGGGCAGGGAAATAATTAAAAGACAAAGATAATGATTGAAAATAGACTAAGATTCAATGAGGCCATCTTTTTAAGTCAAATAGGAAGTTTAGTTTATTTTTTTTAATAGAGGAACTTACATTTATTATCTTTTGGATGTAAATTGGGTAAATTTTTAGATTGATGCAATAGTCTGTAAATTAATCCAATCAGATACTTCGCATTAGGCTCGTCCTGTACGACAGGCTCGATCGAGAGAGTATAGGTAGGGAGATTCAAATACAAGACCTTTTGGTAATAAATGTTAAAATCATTTAATGTCACAAATATTTTAAAAAGAAAATTTTTTAAATTTCAATTTTTACAAACACTTCCTTGATAAAAAATTCATAAAATCTTTTATTATTATTTAGGGTTAATTACCCAAAAAAAGCTCAAACTTTTGTTAATTTTTCAATTATAATCTGAACTTTAAAAAGTAGTAATAAAATGCCCTAACGTTCAATTTTTTTCAATTCTAGTCCAAACTTCAAAAAATGGTAATAAAATGCTTAAACTTTCAATTTTCTTCAATTTTAGCCCGATGGTATTTGTTATTCCCCCAATACCCTCAGCCCTTTATTTTCTATTTGTTCTTCAGATGCTCCAAACTACTCTCGTATTACAACGTATTTCACTCTTAAGCACTTTGTTTTTAGTTCATTCTCCTGATACCCTTAGCGTGAGGGTGTTAGGGTTGCGTAATCTGAAAATTGAAGGGTGTCGGCATCAAGAGAACAAACTAAAAACGAAGGAAAAAACTGAAATCAAAACGTAAAGTCGTTAGAGTTTTGTAATCTGATTTAGGTCATTTTTAAATAACGACATCATTTTAATTATGTGATTAAATGATGTCGTTTTATTAATCTTCATTTGTTGTGTTAATTTTGACTGACATATATTAATAGTTAAGGTTTCTGAAACATGTGACTAGCCATACTAGCAACTTAACAAAAACAATAAAAAACTTAACAAAAACACTAACATCGGGTTAGAATTGAAAAAATTAAAATTTTTATTTTATTGTTAAATTTTAAAGTTCATGTTAGAATTGAAAAAATTAAAAGTTTGAATATTTTATTGCTATTTTTTAAAGTCAGAGCTATAATTAAAAATTTGACAAAAGTTTTAAATTTTTTTGGATAATTAACCCTATTATTTATTATATATAAAATGTTAAGTTCTTTGATATGATAAGATAATATTATACTATATTAATTATTTAAAAATTATATATTTTAGAATGAATTTTAGTTTTAACGTGAATTTCACTTTTTATCAATTTTTCTACTTTCCTTTAATTGAATCTACTTTACATAATTGATGTGATTATGTCAAAGATAAATAGGAAGTCTCGCGAGGAGAGTCACGTGGAAATTTTCCTAATCAGATAAGATAAGAATTCTTTTTCATAAATTGGTTTAGAACTAATCCCTCTACTAGCGAGGAGTAAAGTTGCGTAGTACTAAACTTTTCTATGTCCCACTTTTCAGCCAAATATTTACTAAGCTATTTGTATTATCTTTTTTGAAAAATTAAATTATATTAATGAAATTAAAATTTTGTACATGCTTTACAAAACCATACGTCTCCCCATAACCCAAAAACATTTAACATCTCAATGACAAAATCACGTGGCTACATCTTGATTTCTCCCGAACTTTTGGAAAGAAGAATCATTTAAGCAACTTAGGCTTAGTTTGAGAGAGATAACCTGCTGAAATGATAAGTACTTATGTACTTGGAATTGTTGTTTTGATAATTACTGAAACGTAAAAATAGGTGTTTGACAAGTGCGCTTGCGATTATTGAAAAGAAATAAAATGACTAAAAAGTCTATTGATTTAATAAACTATTAATTGTTGTATAAATAATTAAAAATATATTATTAGTCATATAAACTTAAAATTATAAATGATAAAATATTAAATTAAAATATAAATATAAATAAAATAAATTTAGTAAAGAAAATATTTCATAAAAATATATTATTAATCATATAAATTTAACTTGATAAATAATAAAATATTAACTTAAAATAAGAAAAATATAAATAAAATAAATTTAGTAAATAAAATGTTTCATAAAAAATATATTATTAGTCATATAAATTTAAAATTATAAATAATAAAATATTAAATTAAATAAGAAAATGAAAATAAAATAAATTTAGTAAATAAAATATTTCATAAAAATATATTATTAGTCATATTAATTTAAATTATAAATAAGAAAATATTAAATTAAAGTAAGAAGAAAACATGACATTGGACTTACTTTCTATTAGTTAAAAGTATAGTGAAAAATAATAATTATCAGAAGTTTATTAATAAAAAGTAGAATTTCTACTGCAGAAGTACTTTTTTATCAGAATTCGGAACCTTCTTTCTCCTTATAGATTTCTACGGTGGTACCGCAATTTTCTTCAATCTTCAATTGTTCACCGCAAATCTAAACATATAACTGCATTTGAAAATTGCGGTAGATAAACACTTATCTCTATTGCACCACAGATTCAAACACAGCCTTAATTTGTTTGGAGCTTGCTTTACTTTCTCCTCACGCAACTCTCATGTACATCCTTCATTTCTCAGGCGATGAAACGATGCTTCCAAGTCTTCCAATGAAACAGCTACACAAAGCAGCCTTGGGACTTCATCTTCCTTCAGGTAACTGCTTGATCTGTTCTCGTCTTTCGGTTTGGTACTGTATGTTTAGAAGAATTGTGTATCGAATGGTTTACACCTGACTCCATGACGACATTCTCGCTACAATTAGAAAGTTCTTTTGATATAAAAATTAATTCTTTTATACTCGTAATTAGAGAATTCATCAATTTGTTGATATTATTGTTGTATTTTTTACAAATCTATAAATCTCTGAATCAAGTAACCAGTATTTACGAGGCAATTGTGATATCGTTACTGTCACCATAATGAGATAAAGCATTAATAAATTAGCATGCTCCAACCACAAAAGGCTGCCAACCTTCATTTTCTATCCTAGTCATGATTAAAGTCCAAACGCCGCAGCTTTGAACCAACAGCAAGTTGATTATCTTTTCTTATTGCTTTCTCTTTCTTTCCATTCCAAAAAAAGAAAAAAAAAGTCAACCACCGACTCCTCAAACTCTCAGCCCCTTTCTTTTCTTAAAAAAAAAAAAAGTTAACCTCCAATTCTGAAGGCTCCTTAGCGCCTTCCCATTAGAATATTATTAGAATATTGAAGTTGTGCTTATTTAATAGGTATGAAAAAAGATAAATAGGTATAAAATGAAAAATTGAGTTTGGTAAGAAGATATAATTATAGAGTTATTATTTTGATTACCCACTTTTGGGTAATACCCAATTTCTCTCCTAATCTAAAGGAATGAGTATCATTGTTATAGAAGAATGAGTTAATTAATTATATTATAATTAATTAAAATATAATTACTATTTAATTAAATACAATATAATTAATTAAAATATAATTCATTCATTAATTAAAATATTGTAATTAATTAATTAAAATATAATTATTCA
>JAOQMS010000005.1:7052903-7077459 GCA_027563885.1 Erythroxylum longipes
TTATAACAATGATACCCATTCCTCTAGATTAGGAGAGGAATGGGGTATTACCCAAAAGTGGGTAATCAAAATAATAATCCTATAATCATATCTCCTTATCAAACTCAATCTTTCATTCCATACCCATTCCTCTTTTTTCATACCCTCCAAACAAGTACCCCCTAAGTTAAGCTTTCAACTATTTGTTAAAGCTTTGAAGGATATTTCAGGAGGAAATTCTAAAATAGGGGAAAAAAAAAAGAAAAGAAAATTTGTTTTGCTAAAGGAAGGAAAGAAAATAAGATAGGGAGTTGCAAAATGATGGACTTCGCTTGCAAGTATACAACCTATGCATTCCACTGAAAATTATTGCTCTACTCAGATTGTCCGCTGATTGTCTTTCCTCTCTCTCTTAGCTTGGCCACAGCTTCTTTCATGGCTTCCTTCCTCTTCTTGGTTCTTGCTAGCAAGTGCTTTTGCTTCTAGACCACTCACATTTGGGTCCTTCTCTTCTGGTGGAGGTGGTGGCGGTCTTCTAGCAGCAAGTGCATTGGAGCCACCAATGTGCAAGCCCAGAACTATACCCCCCAAACTCAAGGTCACAAACCTGCATTGCAAACCCTCAGCCGAAGTAAATATCTACTTGATTTTTATGTTAGGGATCAAGATCCAAACCTTAATAGATGCAGAAGTAAGGAACTTGAGCACATCTTTACACGTAATTTATCTGATCCTCAAGGTACAGTTACATTTGTATAAAGAAACCAACCTGCGGTGTACAAGTTTGGTGTCCAAGACAGGATCCTACTCCCTCTTGCAAGCACGCAGAGTTTGAGATCTTGGAAATGAAACTCGTGTTACTGTTACTAGCTTGCTAGAATTGGTTGAGCTAGGAGCTGTAGTGGCTACTGATGTTATGGTCAATGAATGCACCATAATTTTGCTTGAATTGCAAACTGTTTGAAGGCGAAGGCATCTTTGTTTTACGAATATATGGATGTGTTAAGGAAATGTGTAGCAGAGATAAAGTTTTGAGCTCTTACAGGTCAAGGACAACAGAAATCTATCGGCTGTCACTAGATAAGGTTATACCGTTGTGGACGTGGACCCTTTTCGCGGCTCCCTCACTTGGCTACTGATCACTGGTCGTATGAGTTAATTTGTTCACAGAACCAAAATCAGGAGCTGACACATTGTAAGTTCAAAGTTTTTCAGCGTATTATTTGCAACCTTTTAGTGCTAAGGTGTCAATATTCTGAGTGTTAAAAAGCTAACTAATAGGGCAAGGGACCAAGTCACTACCATTACACAACACTGCTCTGATGCACGTCTTCGGTTGATGCCTTGGCTAACAACATCGAATGCTATGCAGTTAAACTACAGCCTATCGTTCAAGTTGAATCTTGACTACTTATGTTAGCATTTCCGGCGTCATGGGGTATATTCATAAGCCACAAAAGCTCAAGAAATAAACAAGGGTATGGGGGCTTTACCACAGTAAGTCAAAATCTCAAATCTGGCACTTCATATCCAAGTTAAAATTTCAAAACATCTGTCATTCCAAATGTTACCCCTCAAAGCAGTACAATTTTTGCAAGAAAAGATAAACAAAAATTAACTTCAAACATATCCAAATCGAACTAATCTTAATCTTACGCATCGTGAAGACTAGGAAAAAGTAGCATAGTTCAGGACTCTAATGCCCGCCTAACTGTACTTTCACTCATCATCTTCATCATCGTCAGCAGCTGCTGAGTTGAGGTTTTGTAGACGCTCAATCAATGCAGCTTTCCTTTGGTCGTATGTAAGCTTCTTTGCATTATACCTATAGTACACAAAAAGTTAGTATCAATGAAAGATCTTCAAACCCAAAGAAGTTTTGAAACAAAAAATGATGTCCAAACACTCATAAAAAGGACCCATAACAACAATAAACAAGAAATATAACGGAAAATAACTACTCACAACACAGGGTTCGCATCATAAAAATGGACCATAACAGAATGGCAAATGGAAGTTATTAATCAAAAGAATTTTTGTGATGGCAGAAAAATCTTTCAAGCAAACAAATGATTTTAACTTTTGTTTGAGAATTTGTTTTGATTACATTCGAATAGCAGAAAAAATACTCCAACTAGGAAACATAGATATTCAGGTCATGCTTTGTAGTATTGGATTCCAAAATAACCATAACGTTCTTTCAGATAATTAAAGAGATCACACATAAAAGGAATCTCCACATCAACTACAATAACAACAAACCTCTTGTGCTGTGTAGGCTGTGGCTTATCAGATTTCTTTGCTGTGGGATCAGCACGAATGGCAGCATGGACCTTCTTGTACAGGGCCTCCATGCTATCAGCATCAATTTCTCTCTTGATATACTCGCTGAAGTGGGACTGATACTTCTCTGGTTCATCCTCTGCCAAAGTCTAGAGTACGAAAAAAATCTAATGAGATTTCAAATTAACACTTGTAACATTAACATTTTTCAAAGATAGATCTAGCATTTCCAAGTCACTTGGAATTACCCTCATGTATGCAGCAACATGACCACCATAGATATACTTGCGATGAACTTCAGCATCAAGTTGCTTACTATCCTTTGAGAAGCCAGCAAAGCGTTTATCACTGTGAGGAATATCCAGACCCCCATCTAGAGCACCCTGTAATGAAAGACATTTCAGGTCACAAAATTCAATGAACAATGCAAAAAAAGCATTGACAGCTTAATACAGATTTCCGCTTAAGAGAAGGAATGAGACGCCTGACCCCCGATGTTCAGGACAAGCATATTCATAAGGAAAAGGTAAGTGAGGCCACCTCACAAGGATAAAATCATTGATACAGTCATTTATACAATCATGTTGGTTTAAATCTTTTCAAAGGACATATAAATCAACTTAATGTCAACTCAAGTTACTAGTTAGAGGATTCTACCACTTGAACATTTCTAGTTGGAACATTGTACCACCAAATGAAAAGAACATTTTATTGTTGTTGAAGTTACCTTCAGAGCACCAAACACACGATTTCCAGTTGTGGTCCTGATTAAACCAACATCAAGCAAAGCACGGAATGGCCTCCTCTCTGTTGGTTCAACTGAGAAATCCTCACCACTGGCCTGATCATGGAAGCCACTTTAACAAATTAGTTCCTTAAGATTGAAAAAAAGGTACAGAATTTACTCTAGTAAAAGAGAATCTGAATGCTATTTTATTGCTCATTTTATTGATAAATGATAGAGTGGATTTGCAGAATATACCTCAACATTGCCTTCATATTCATCGTCCATCTCAAGCATTTTCAACACACGGCGAGCCAAAAGAAGCCCAGTACAATAAGCTGCTCAAGTTTTCAGATAAAAAGTTAATAATAATATTTTCAATGGCAAATAAGGTATAACTATAGATTGGAAAAAAGCTACCTGCTGCATAGTTTGTGAGACCAACTTCAAGGCCATAACGAGGAAGCTCATGGGCATAAGCTGCAGCAAGAACCAAGTCACCAGCTATACTTGCTGATACTATTTGTGCAACAATGTCTCTGTTGGTCTAGATATTATGTCAAAGGCACAATGATATCAGGCAATCAATAATCTCTATAAAACATTTCAGGGGAAAGGTAACTTGGTAAATATGCGTTCATGAATGTACAAGAACAGCCTCTTGACGCAGCCTCACAAAATGATAGACAAACTGATCTACATCAAGAAACTGTGATGTCCATCTATATTCTAAAATACCGTTCACCATGCTAATTTACCTAGCTGGACAACATATATACTCAAACATGCAAGCGCAGACACACATTAGTAGCTACTAAGCAATGCATGTATTAAAAAAAAGAAACACAAAAAAGGCTAAAAAGCTGGTCATAAGGATACAAATCGCACAACAAAGCGATATTTTGGGGTGTTATACTTGTTCTTATCTTGATTAATCAGACGAATCCTGGCACGGTAGTCAGTCTTCCCAGCTGTATGCAATCCCCAAAAATAGAAAGATTAATCGAAGAGTTGAAAACACTAAAAAAGATATCCAAGTGCATATTAAACCATTACAATACCTCTCCTTCTCTTAAACTTGACCTGGAACCGCTTGAAGTAAGCCTTTGTTTTTTGAGCCTTGACAAAGGCCTGTTACAAGACTCAAAAAGGAGAACTCTTTTACAGAAAAAACTATGACAAACAATATCACTACAAAATACATTCTGGATCATAAAGATACCACAGTTCATTTTATGCTATATACAACGAGTCTCCAGAACCCACTTAACCATATTCCGAGCTAAAACGTTCTCAACAAACAACAGTAAAGAATAACATAAAAAGTCACAATCTTGAATCTTACGGAACAGCAAATGAGAATATCCAAACTTGGAAACACAATACTTGAACAAATCATAAAAGCATGAAAAGTGTTGAAGAAGATGAATATGACGACTCACCATAGTTGTGTTGAGAGAGACGAGTAGCTCAACTGAGGAGAGGGAGAGAATGGGAGCGACGGCCAATACCCAAGGGGCGTATAAGAAGCCACTCGCTTCTTAGGGTTTTGGTTTTGGTAATTAGCAGTTCAATTGTGTATTGGGCCCTTAGACTTGGAGCTGGACTGGGTTTTTTCCAACGTGCTATTCAGGCTGTAATGTATGCTAATTTATGCAAACACAATACATTGGATAGGATCGAATCAATTAATTACTATTCAACATGTCAAACAATATACAAATAATACTTAATCTAAGTATAAAATATAAAATTTTATATAAGAATACGTATAAATATTAAAAGAACCTTTTTGATATAACTTGTTTGAAACATGAACTTGGATGTTCTTTATGTAGGGCAAAGCAGGAGTTAATAATTAATATACAACCCAAGCCAACATAAATGATAGTGAAAAATGATCATTCCATCCCAAAAGGACAAGCGTAACACCAACTTACCTGGTGATTGGATTAGAAGTGATTTCTTTATTCCTCGACCTTCAGGATCTGTAACATAAAGAACGTATAATCTGAACCTGATCAAGCAAATATAAGTTCATATCTGAAGTAATATATCCAAAACCAATTCCAAAGTCAATACCAAACATATAATATGAACGGAATGCAAGAAACGTACAGGTGTTAACCCCATTCCTCGTTGCCAAGATCCGGTGACACCAAGTCTGATGAATGAATTGATTACTTCAAGAACATAAGTGATATGAAGATGCACAGAAATGGACTTTGAAATTTCAAGAATGCTTACGGAATTTGTTCGTTAGTTATCTGTTTTTATCTGCTTGCAAAAACTATACAGGAAGATGGAATGTTATGTACATATTATATTTGGCTCATTAATAACTATAGTATTAAAAATATTAAATGTTAACCGTTTGATATACCAATTTAATAGAAACTGGTTCTCTCTCTTGCTCTATCCGTCTCACTTTATGTTTTCATCATCAGAAAGCATGATTATTGAGGGACAAAGGAGAAAAATCAAGCTTCTCCATGTTCAATCATTTTGAGAGTTTTTTTTTCTAAATTAAGATTAAACTAATCTCAGAAAATAAGGTATCTAATTCCTATTTTATATTTCAATAAAAAACATAGAATTCTAAGGTATGGGATATACGACTATACAATTATGTCTATGTATTCATGTGATATTAGAGTCAAGTTCTAAATTCTACGATTTTTCCATTAAAAATACTGTGAGTTCACCTTATTTCTGCATAATTGTTTGTTAAATCTATTGGGTTATTAAAAATTTCTTCGTAACTCATACTTTGTTCTGCCATATGGCTCTAAGTCTTTATAGCATTAATTGTCTCGTTCTTTTCGACTTAAAAAAAAGGAAGATATACTATGTTTATGTTTATGCTTGACTACCGTGCATAAATATATATATTATAATGTTTATTTAATTGGTCTCCGATATTCTTGCCGCTTACTTATTTTCGTGTATTCATGGAATAATAAATGGGGTCAAATCATGTAGCTTTAATATTACAGGTGATAATTGTATTATTGTATGAAAGTTGCCGAACTCATATGTATGAGAGTTATTATTATTTTTTATTATTGTTGTTATTTTAATATAATGTAAGTAGGCATATGCATTACTGAATAAAGTATGATTTTACATTAACTGTACAATATTAATATCATATTTATGATAGTTTGTTAGTCACCAAAATGGTCAAACTTTGATATTTAATGAATACTAATTTATGAAATATTTTAATACAATTACCCTTGATTTATAGATGCTTATTAAAAAAATGATATAATGAATTTATTGGTATTTGAAGATCACTAATTAAGGATTACCTAAAGGTTAATCAATTAATTTTATAATTTGTGGACATGAAGTGTTAATTTATATGCTTAGAATGAATGTGTTTAGTATATCCAAAGATAACTAGCATGTTTGTTTGAAGTATATTTAATTAACAACTAAATAATATAAAATTAGCATCATTATTGTAATTATGGTTTGTCTTAGAATCACTCAAAGAAAATCTTAGATATATACTAAATGTTTTATGTGGAATAATTGTTTTATGTCTTAGAATCACCTAAAGGAGATCTTATATATGCACTGAATGTTTTATATGGAATAATTATTTTGAATCTGATTTACGTGTTAAGTTTTATGACTCAAAGAATTAATATGTGAGCATTATGTTTTGCAGTTTCTGTTCCTGTTAACTTCAATTTGATTGCTTCATATGTTCCATCATTTAATGGATTAAAGTACTCTGATTGGTGTGAACAATTCCAATTTCAGCTTAGTGTATTGGATCTTGATTTGGCACTTCAAGTTGAGAAACTAGCTGCTATTATCGATGCAAGCATTGCCGATGTGAAATCTTTCTATAAAGCTCGGGAAAGATCGAACAGATTAAGCTTAATGTTTATGCGAATAACTATTGCTAACAATTAAGACAACACTTCCCATCACTAAAGTTGCTAAAGAATTTATAAAATTTGTAGAAGAGCGTTCCCAAATTGCTAATAAGTCACTTGTGGGGACATTAATGGCTAAATTGACCACTATGAAATTTGATGGTTCACGAAGCACACATGAACATGCCATTGAAATGACAAATATTACAAGACTAAAGACATTAGGAATGAAAGTTAGTGATTTTTTTCTAGTACAGTTCATTCTTAATTATTTGCTTCCTGAGTAGTATAAGCCATTCTAAATGAACTATGACACTACAAAGGACAAGTGGAATGTGAATGAATCGACCAGTATGCTTTTTCAAGAGGAGATAAGGCTTGAGAATTAGGGACCCATACCAATAATTTGGTAGGTCATAAATGAGCTGGAAATAAGCCTAAAAGGAATTGTAGCAAAGGCAAGGGCAAGCAAGGACCACTTAAAATTAATGAATCCTCTAGTCAAGTTCAAAAGAAGGAACATAAAGGTGATAGATACCACTTCTGCAAGAAACTTGGGCATTATCAGAAAGATTGCTTAAAACTTATAAGCTGGTTTGAAAAGAAAGGTAGGCTTAGTGCTTTAGTACGTTTTGAATCTAATTTGGCTGAAGTTCCTTATAATACTTGGTAGAATGATTCCGGTTGTACTACTTATGTTTTAAATATCTTACAGGGATTCCGTACAACCCAAACCACAAACCTAAATGGAAAGTTTGTTTTGATGGGGAACTATGCCGAAGCTCTAGTTGAAGCCATATGAACTTATTGTTTGATTTTAGATACTATACATGATTTAGATTTATTTCAGATACTTTATGTATCTTCTGTTTCCTGTAATTTAGTTTCTTTATCTAAACTAGATTATGTTAGTTATACTTTCAAATTTGAGAATGGATGTTTCAGTTTATTTGAAAACAATTGCCTTATTAGTTCTGGTATTCTTTATGATGGGCTATATAAGTTAAATCTTTATAACTTTTTTGGTGAAACCCTATTAACCCTGCATCATAATGTTAGTACTAAACATGGTTTAATTAATGAAAGTTCAACTTTCTTGTGGCATAAACGTTTAGGTCATATTCTCAAAGAAATACTACAAAGACTGGTAAAGAATGAAAATTTACCAAATTTGGACTTTACTAATTTTGGTATGTGTGTGGATTGCATGAAGGAAAAGTAAACCAAACACACAAAGAAAGGAGCCACAAGAAGCACACAGCTTCTTAAAATTATACACACTGATATATGTAGGCCTTTTGATGTTCAATCTTTTAGGGGAGAAAAGCATTTCATCACATTGATTGATGACTTTTCACGTTATAGATATGTCTATTTATTGCATGAGAAGACTCAAGTAACAAATGCTTTAGAGTTGTTTGTTTATGAGGTGAAAGATAATTAGATAGAAAGGTGAAATTTGTCAGATTTGACCGAGGTGGTGAATTTTACGGTAAATATAATAAGTCAGGACAATGCCCAAGTCTATTTGCCAAATTTCTTAAAAAGCATGATATATGTGCTTAGTACACAATGCCAGGTAGACAACAACAAAATGGTGTGGCAGAAAGACGTAATCATACATTAATGGATATGGTTAGGAGTATGTTAAGTAATTCATCTTTACCCTTATCATTGTGGATGCATGCATTGAGATTCGTTGTTTACTTGTTAAATAAGGTTCATAGTAAGGTAGTTTCAAAGACTTTTTTTGAATTGTGGACTGGAAGAAAACCTAGTCTAAGGCACCTGCATGTTTGGGGTTGTTCTACAGAAGTAAGAATTTATAATCCATGCGAAAAGAAATTGGATGCAAGAACAATTAATGGATTTTTTATTGGTTATCTAGAAAAGTCTAAAGGGTATAGATTTTATTGTCCTAATCATACAACAAAAATTGTTGAAACTGGAAATGCTAGGTTCATTGAGAATGGTAAAGCTAGTGGGAGTGTTGAAAAACCACGTAATATAGTTATTGAAGAAATAAAAGTTCAAGTTTCCCTACCGACTTCTTTAATGCATGTTACTCCTATAGTTGTAAAACAGTTTGGAAATTTACAGGAGCACAAATAAATGATCAAACAGTTTATGAATTAATGAACCTATTGAATATGCAATTAATGTTCCAATTGTAGAACAACCACAAGAAATAGCATTAAGAAGGTCTCAAAGACTTAAAAAACTAATTGTTTCTAACGATTATGTGATATGTCTACAAGGGTTAGAATTTAACTTAGGAAATAAGGATGATCTAGTTTCGTTTTCACAAACCATTGAAAGTGTTAATTCTATTAAATAATTGATGTTATGAAAGAAAAATTGAATTTTATGGAGCAAAATGAAGTTTGAGATTTAGTCAAATTGCCTGAAGGTTGTCAGAGAGTCAGATGTTAGTGGGGTTTTAAGACCAAACGTGACTCTTATGGAAATGTTGAAATCACAAAGCTAGACTTGTTACCAAAGGTTATACTAAAAAAAACGACATTAATTATAAGAGACTTTTTCACCTGTTTCAAAGAAAGTCTCCTTTAGAATTATAATGACACTAGTAGCTCATTATGATTTAGAGTTACTCCAAATAGATGTGAAATCCACCTTTCTTAATGGTAATTTAAAGGAATAAGTGTATATGGATCAATCTGAAGGCTTTTCAATTAAAGTAAAGGAAGACACAGTGTGTAAACTTAAGAATTCGATATATAGACTTAAGTAAGCCTCCGGAAAATGGTATCTTAAGTTCAATAATACTATTACCTCCTTTAGATTTAAAGAAAACATCGTTAATTGATGTATATATCCAAAAATCAGTGGGAGTAAGTTTATATTTTTAGTACTTTATGTTGATAATATCTTGTTAGCTACTATAGATCTTGGTGCACAACATAAAAAAATTTCTCTCTGAGAATTTTGAAATGAAAGATATGGGAGAAGCCAGTTATGTGATAGGAATTAAAATATTCGGTAATAGATCACAAGGACTATTAGGCTTATCTCAAAAAGTCAGTTATGTGATAGGAATTAAAATAAGGTCTTGGAGAGATTTGACATGAAAAATTATTCTACAAGTGTAGTTTGAATTCAAAAGGGAGACGAGTTTTGTCTTAATCAATGTCCAAAAAATGAATTGGAACATAAATAAATGACAGATATTCCTTATGCATCAATTGTTGGAAGCCTATACTCAAACTTACACCATACCAGACATTAGCTTTGCTGTCAGTATGCTGTGCAAGTATTAAGTAATTCTGGATTGGATCATTGGAAAGCTACAAAGAAAGTTTTGAGATATCTATAAGGTACTAAAAATCATGTGCTCACTTATAGGAGATTTAGTCATCTAGAAGTGATTGGATATTCAGATTCAGATTATGTCAGTCGCATTGATACTAGAAAGTCCACTTTTGACTACCTCTTTTTATTAGCTGGAGGGACTATTTTTTGAAAAAGTACGAAGCAGTCTATCATTGTTGCATCCACTATGGAATCTGCATTCGTAGCATGTTTTGAAGCTACAATTCAAGGATTATGGTTGCAGAATTTTATTTCGGGACTTGGAGTTGTCGACATTATTGCCAAGCCGCTGAAAATTTATTATGATAATTCTGCAACAGTTTTCTTTTCAAAGAACGATAACGTTAGTCAAAATAAAATAACTAGACTACTATTGTAGTAGTGGTGAGTCTAGGTTGATTCCACAGAGAGTGTTGGGTTAGCTTATGAAATGAAATTAATCGATTTTGAGGAAAAATAGGGGGTTTGGATTTTGGAATAAGAAAATAAAATAAATCTAACTAATAAAAACAAATTAAAGAAAATATACGAAAATAGTTAAATTGGAGAATTCGGTAGAGATTCGGTTCTTTAGTTTAATCTCGGCCTACACCTTAATTAAGCATATTTTATTGATTTGTTGTTTTCAAACCTCTCCTGTAAACTATTAATTGTGGGTTAATAATTAACCCAAAATTTTCCTTAAGTTTTGTTTAATCAAGATACGATCGTTGATTAAACCTAACCACTAAATAACCTAGGATACGATCTCTAGATTTAATTAGGTAGTAGTATTAAAAATTAGGAAAACTGATTAATTGAGGCAACAACTACATATGATGCATCATTTAACCTAGTCATGTTATCCCTAATGATTACAAATTATTAGTCGCTATACATAAATTTCAACATAAAAATTATAGATTATGTCAAAATTCTAGCAATGGGTATACAATCAAACGATTCAATGAATGCATTAAAATTATCCTTTCACAATCCCAATGAATTCGTACACAAATAACCGAATAATAATAAAAATCTGATTATACATATACAAAACTTAAATCAATTAACATAGGATAACACAATCAATTTTTAATAAGATAAAAAAAATAAGAAAAATAATAAAAATACTAAACCTGAGTCGTCAGTGTCGATGTCGCCTCCGAACCAACAACATAAGGACATTTAGTCCTCTATGAATCTCTCCGAAAAAAATACTTCAGCCCCCGTACTTATAACCTTACCGAAAACCCTACCTCTCTCTTCTCAATGCCGCAACCTTCTTCTCTATCCACTATGTATGATGTGACAAATAAAGATAGTGGACACCTCACTATTCAGCTCCTAGGCTCTCTCTGTCGCAGCTCTTAACTTCCCTCACTGTAGCGTCCCTCCACTGTAGTTGATGTTATCGTCCCTTCCTGTACACACCAAAACCTTCTTTCTCTTGTTTATCTCTTGCGTTTTTTACCCTTTTGCCGCTGCGTTCCTTTCAAAACGTCTGACGTCTCACCCTTTGCAGCTCCCAAATGCTAGCGTTTCACGCTAACTTTAAAGCTCCGTTAAACGCTAGCTTCTCTGCTTTGACGTCGTCGTTTCCTGCTAGATTTTCCTTCATGGGCTGTCGTTTTGTGCTTCAAGGAAGGCTGCATTTTGCCTCATCTTTTCCTTGTTAAACATTTGTACTCCAGTTTGCTTTAAAATCTTGTCTTCTTGGTCTCAAATATATATCAACATATCCAACCTAGAAGTCAACATAAATTGAACACAAATTAAGCATTTTATCTTAAAAATAGTATTGAAATCACATGAAAATACATAAGAAAATATAAGATAATTCAATCTTATCATCACTTAAAGTCTTTAAAGAAGATGTTAAAAGAATGAGTATTCTGGGATATCATTACTGAGATTTATGATGTTTGTATTTTGACAGTGTGAGTTCACTTGTGTTTATACTTCTGGTAATCCTATTTTATAGTATACATTTATGAATAAATTATGTTTATAGGATTTATCTTTAAATAAGACATTATTATTAGACTATTAATGTATTTCTTATTTATAGATCATATTGAATAAAACACCAATATTATAGTAAGTGGAAGGAATTATGTCATTTGTTTTTTTAGAATTAATTATATCGATTGTTAAGATGTGAAATCACTATAACCCTTATTAATATCTTTGTTTGATTGTGATTGATAATGTGATCAACATTAAAGAATTTAGCAAAGTTTATGAGTAGAATGTTTATTTATTAAGGCATGATATAGCGTTTTTTTAATTAATAAGCCAAGTGGGAGAATGTAAAACCTATATATTATATGTAGCTCATTAATAATTATGGTTTTTAATAATGTTAAGTGCTAATTGTTTGATGGGAACAACTTATATATACCTATTTAATAGAAACTGGTTCTCTCCCTCGCCTTATAGGCTTCTTTTTACGTTTTCATCATCAGAAAGTAAGATTATTAAGAGATAAAGGAGAGAAATTAAGTTTCTCCATATTCAATCACTTTGAGATTTTTTTTTTCTAAATTAAGTTTTAAAAAATATCATAGAACAAGATATGTAATTCTTATTTTATATTCTGGTAAAAAACATAAAATTCTAAGATCAGTGTTATGTGATTATCGCAATTATGTCTATGTAGTAAATTATGTTTACATGTTAAACACAAGAAGTTCGAAATGTTAAGGGTGCTCAGTACACAAGGTTCTCTGCTTTACTAGAGTCGAAAAAAGATCATCAATATTCTCTTTGTATTTTTATAAAAGTGCTGTTTTTGTGACTCAAATTCTTAACCTTTTAGTAATCAAAGAGTAACCTTCAAAATGTTGTAATAAATAAAGGTGATACTTTCTGGCCAGCTTTTTGCTCTGTAAATTCATATTGATTTTAACTTTAACACTCTTTTATCTTTTAAATTTAAAAGTGAGTTATGATTTTATTTGTACGTATTTAAGATATAATTTTAAATTTTCAAATTGATTTATTTTTAAAAAATATGTGATATTTATATTCTAAATTTTAAGTTATAAAAAATTTTTGATGTATTTTTTTTAAATTTGAAATATGCCACCTTTTTAAAGTATATTACCTATTGTGAAAGTACATGTATTTCTTTTTTTATATATGCAAAAATCTTATCATAAATTTATGTTTTTGAGTTTATAATATTCATAGACAAATTTAGGCTTTTGATTTTTAAAAATATGAAATTTGAATGTTAAAAATAATTTTTTTTTGTTATAAGAAAAAGAATTTTATTTTATTGAAACAAAAAGTGAAATATTCATAAAGCAATTACATGTTTGTAAATGGTTTATTTTTATTACTTTTTAGTTTTTTGCATTTTAGAAGAAAATAATTAGTATCCAAGTTGGTTCTAATTAATGATGGGTGGCGACTTGGATGAGTATTGGGATGATATGAAATATCAAATCCAAAAGAAGTCCCCACTCTAAGAACGAAAGGCATAGAGCAGCCAATAAGATGAAGCTAACATGCATTGACAAGCCACACCCACACGATTCTCCTCGCTCATATCTTCTATATATTTGTTTCACAGCACACGTTGCCACACAATATCCAATACCCATTTCTCAGTTTCTCATGAATTTCGTTTCTCTTGTAAGAATCATCTCTCCATTTCGTCAAATTTTCCGTTTTTACATTCTTTTTCTCCTGGGTTTAACTTTTCGAGGAATCCTTCATCAGTGGTTCTGATCTTAGTTCAGGAACCACGTAAATAATTGTTCTTGTTATTGTCTGTCTGAATGAGCCTGCTTTGACTTGACTTGTTGGCGTGGAACTGTGTTGTTCAATCAGTATTTTCTATTTCTGTGCCATTGTTAGTTGCATTGGAAAAGCTATTTAAAGATATAATTACCAACTTACATGAGCTTCTTTAACGAATGGGTTCAAGTGGGTTTGGTATCATTGAAGCCATTTTTTATTTTATTCAGTTCGATCAACATTGAATCATCCGTTAAGAGAATGAAGGAGAGAGGTCATGTGCTTTTTAGGAATGTATGTTGGATGGAGTCTCTTTCATCTCGTAGATTGCTCTGATTATTGCACTACTAAATTTGTTTGTGGGAACTAAAGGGAATTTTGACAATTTAACTCTCGATCTACTGTTGGAAATTCAAATGACTTTCTTCCAATGAGCTAAGTTCGATGTAGATTCTTTCTCTGTTTCTTAGTTTTGATGAAATTCGAAAGTGATATGTCAATTTTTTTTTTAGTATAGTTAATTTCCTTTTTTATATAGCAGGTGATGAGTGTTTGGTGAATTTTCTTGAAGAGTTGCGTTTGAATTGACAACAAGAAGATGTTGCCTGTTTGCTCCACTACTCCATGCTGCTCGTCTCATTCTCAGGTAAGATTATGGTTTCTAACTCACCTTTTTCTCATAGTTCTCTAGGAGTCCTTTTTTCTCTCAAAACCTTACGCTATTTATGATTCACCACTTATTTCTTTGAGTTCTTCAAATTACGTGACTTAGAAAGTACAAAATTGCTGTGCTCTCATATAGCCCTTGCGTTGGCCTTTCGAATTTGCTTCTTTCTCGTAAGTAAGACTTGCTTTTGATCACGTTATTTTAACAAATTTCCCTGTCTTATGTGCCATTGGTGATGAAGGCATTTGCGTAAGGGCAATATACTTGTTATAATAATAAGGAAGAAAAGAAAATTGGATATGAAGGTTCTTCAACTTATAGAGACCAGCTCCATAATTGAAAAAGATAAACTTAAAGAAAAGATACTTGGGTATGGAGGTTCTTCTAGAGATGAGACCATTTAGAATTTAAAACTTAATTAGTGAAAATCTATAATTAGTGAAATCTTTAAGTAATAGCTGCTAATTGTATATGTCTTGAACTGTTGGGTTGTAATATCTCTCAAAGGAGTTGTTGAGTTGTGCTTTTGTTCATGTATCTAAAAATGTAAATGTTGCAGATTTCGTTTCATGGAACTTTCCGACCCTTTGGCTCTTTCTCAAAAGATTTTGAGTCCAGATGCATTTTGGAAGAGAGAGTTGGTTTTGGATCGTCAAATGGGTTGCATATGCAAGGTGTATCCTTTAGAACCCAAGCTGCAAAGTCCCTGTACTCTGATGTTTTTGACTCCAGTGAACAATCAGTGTTTGTGGACTCCATTAAAAATGTTTCCTGCTCAGATGAATTGAGTGATGCCGGATGCAAATTATATGGTGATTGGGGTTCTTCGGTTGGGGCAATAAATGAAATGCAAACTAACGGAATAGAAAACCTAAAAAATGTGGAGACCTATAGCTTATCTGCCATGGAACAGGAACTTGGAAATTCTTTAGAGCAGTCAGCTGAAAATGCAGATATATTAATGGGAACTGTGGAACCTCAAACTGTGTTAAGCACTGAAATAACACCAGAAAGTCCCAATTTGGGATCCGAATCAATTGGTATGATTGGTGATTCATTATCAGAGACAAAGGCAAGTTTTGATGATTTTTTAGCAGGGTTCACTGACTCCATCAGCAATTCAGTCAGTAAGGGAGAGAATGCTGTGAAGAGCACAGTAGATACAATCAATTCATCAGTAGCATCCATTACTAAAAGTGCTTCTGAAGCAGTGGATAATGCCTGGAGTAAAATCTTTTCATCTTTTGATCAAACTGGAGAGTTAGCAGGCAGTCGTTTGACTAATGTTTCTGGTGGCTTGTCTGAAGCTGCTAGTAAAGCTGCTACCATTTCTGTAGATGTTTTAAGAAGCACAATTGTTTCTGTTGAAGATTGGATTAGTAAAGGGTCTTCTCTTATTGTTTATTCTTATGGAAATGTCAAAGAACTGCTTCCTCCACAGATCAAGGACACACTAAATCTATCCGAAGAAAAAGTAATTCAAATATATACACCAATTGGTTCTGCTGTTCAACAGGTATTCAGATCTCAGGGGGACATTTTCTGTTCCTTACTGATTTTCGGGTGATCCCATTGAGACATCTGTGATGAGATTTTTTAGCACTTGCATATAGCATGAAATGAATAATTGTTTCCGTAGTTTCTTTTGTTCTCTTGATCAATTGAATCCAGACGCCCCCCCATAATTAGATTGGACCATGTAGGAACTATTCTTGTGGGAAGAGTTAGTTACTGCTTTTATGCTGAAGGAATTTTGAGTTCAAAAATAATGATAGAAAACCATGGTGAATCTGCTCCTTTCACTTTGCCATAATAATGATACTGAATTCATATGCAATAAACAGATATATGTCGGTATTGAGGGATTGGAGAGAGGTCTTGGCTTAGATCCTAATGATCCAGTGGTACCAGTTGTTCTAGCCCTTGGGACTTCAGCTACTTTGTGGTATAAATGTCCTTTTGTGTATTTAGGATTCTTTGTCTAACGTGCATTCCTTGTGAAATTTAAATCTCTTTTCAGATCTGTACAGGGTCTGTTATTGGGCTTGGTCTTCTAGTGGCTACTCTGGAGATTTATCTCCTGAATCAACATTAGAGCTCTTGACTGGGAAGGATGATGCTGTGCTCATTGATGTCCGGCCTGAGGCAAGAGACTGGAAATCTTACTGGCTTATTTTACCAATTGACTGTGTTAAAAATTCTTGTATCTGCATGACAGAGGCTGGACACTGAAATTCTCACCATAGGCCTAATTTGTTGTGATGCCTGTACTCTTATAGAATATTTTACTTTTTTAGCTTTCTCTACAGATGGTAAAGCTATTTCCAATGTGGACTTCTATTATGTGCTTAGTGATATGATTTCAACTTTGTCATGGGTTACTTCCTTTTCAAGGTTATGAGAGAGAAGAATGGTATTCCAGACCTTCGAAGAACAGCTCGATTTCGCTATGTGAATGTAACTCTGCCAGCGGTTAGTTTGAATTTCTACTGCTAATTTAAAGCTGCGATTTGGTGGACTATGCTTCTCAAGTATTGGGCCCAATAAATACAAAGAAAGGGCTGCTAAAATTTTATATTGCATTTCTTTCACTTTACATACAGGTTGATGGCCCGGTAAAGAAGCTGGTAAAGGGTGGTAGAGATCTTGACGATGCTTTACTTGCTGCAGTTATTCGTAATTTGAAAGCTATTAAGGTGTGCAGCTTAACGTTTTCAGTGGCTTGCCCTTAAATAATTAAGCTTTGTAAGTAGTTCCATATTTGGTCTAACACATTCTATCATGACATTATTTCCATCTAGGACTCAAGAAAATGTTTTCTAGAAA
Organism: Erythroxylum longipes; assembly: GCA_027563885.1. Classification (NCBI taxonomy): domain Eukaryota; kingdom Viridiplantae; phylum Streptophyta; class Magnoliopsida; order Malpighiales; family Erythroxylaceae; genus Erythroxylum; species Erythroxylum longipes. Next base: position 7,070,332 of record JAOQMS010000005.1, read on the forward strand.
CTTCTCTTCCTTGGGGTTTCTTCACAATGCATCATTTTTTTGTTGCACATGTCAACACGAAATATACTACGATAACTTTAGTTCCATTTGTCGCTACTACGAGTAGCTCATAATTGGTTAATAAAACATTTTAAATCATTTCTCAGAATTTTTTTGTGGAATCTATATGAATACTCATGTTTTATTTGAGTGATTATTGTATCTTATTTGACATGAAGAAAGTCTAAATTTTCAATTTCTTACATCATCTGCTTGCCATGTTTGTACTTTGGATTCTAGCTTTAGGATTGTTTTCTAACATTCTTTTCCTAATACCTGTAGGACAGGTCAATGGTTATAGTTATGGATGCTGATGGCAATCGTTCGAAAGGCATTGCAAGATCCTTGAGAAAACTTGGGGTCAAGGCAAGTACTATGCTATCTCTGATATTTATTTTTATTTATACTAGCACTTAGGTTTAGAGACTACAATAATTAACATTCTGTTAGCCATTTATACAACTTAAGTAATGAAGTTATGTTTGTTGAATATGAAGTCAACAATGACTATGCGTTTACAAGCTACATACTCAACTTTTGCAATCTGAAGTTTCCATCAAATTAGCACACTGAAAATTGTTGCTTATGTTGGACATGACAGAGAGCATACTTGGTTGAAGGTGGTTTCCAATCGTGGGTAAAACAAGGCCTTCGAATTAAGGAACTTAAACCTGAGACAACACTTACCATACTCAATGAGGTACTAGCTGATAATTACTGCACATTAGAAATATCTAGACATTGGCAGTTCTAGTAACCTTTTGTCAATTCTAGCAGAATATATTTTATCCCTTGATATGGAACTTGTATCATTTATGGGATCGTTTAAATAATTGTGTCAATCCATGACTGCAATCATCTCAATCAGTCAACTAAATATCTGCACTGTATCTGTTTTTGATGCTTTCTCACCTCTCAAAAGTAAATTCATTGATATTAGACACATCCTGAAGAGGGGCACTTGCTATACAGGTCTCTATTCAGAGGGTTATGTGTTTAGAGTGAACCATAAAACTTTGCTAGATGTTAATGTTAAAGAACTTTAGCTGTTATGTCTCCCAGATGCTGCATCCCATTGTCATAGACCCATACTGTACCTTCACTTTCTTGGATGCCTACTTCCTTACTGCTCTAACTACAGTTAAACACTGGGATTAATTTCAGGAAGCAGAGGCAATACTTGAAGAAATCAAGCCTTCACCTGTGCAAGCCCTCGGTTATGCAGTGGTATGACAAGTTACTTTTGTGGGATAGTGAATTACTGCATTTGGAACTCCGTGCCATAGTTGACGTCTCTTAATATTGCAAAAGAAAGGCGGACACTCACTCACAGGCTCTCATCCATTTCTACACTCATAACTTAAAAGAGAGTATGGATGGAGTTTTTCATGTCTTGGGTAAATTTTTAGATTAAACTTTGAGACTTTTTACCGGGGAAGATCTGTTGCATGAGAACTAAAGCATTCCTGCTGTGCACCTTCCAAGTATTTAATATGCTATATTATCATCTGGAGCAATCTTAGCTGGTGATGCATATTCATCTGCATTTGTTCCTGACTATACCAATTTCTTCTTGGGCAGGGTCTTGTTACAGCTTTGTATGCACTACTAGGTACGTAATTTTGTCTTCCTCACAAATCTCTTCACTAGGTTGAATGAGGGAAAAGTAAATATTTAAGTTTTTGTTCTTCGTTTCTCTTTTAATTTTGAAGAGGACTAAAGTGTAACATTCCTTGCTTGAACCTCTTGATGATGTTTCACAATAGTGAAACTGATTCTAGGAAGAATACATTTTTCACTTGCATCCTTGCAAACTGAAAATAAATTTTGTTTCAGAATGGGAGAAAACATTACAAGTCATCGGAATTTTTGGTCTTGGTCAGGTATGTAGTCTTCCCTTTAATTGGTCTTTGGTCAATCGTTCTAGGATATTGCTACTCTCTGCCAAGTGAATGCATGATTGACTTCTCTGCGCCCTGAACTGTGAATCTTTACCATGAGAGCGCTAGCTGTTTATGTAAGCGGGTCCTTGTAATAAGAGAGACAAGTTGAGGTGTGGGGCAGTAGTTAAAAACCGTCTTAAGTTGTTACATCATTGCTAATTATTACTATCAATTATCAAATGGGTGAATTAGCATTTCTGTTGAATCTTTCTGGTAGAAATCCTCGTGCTAGGGGTTCTTCATCTGCTTCTTGCAAATGTCATAATTAGTGTTGTGATTCCTAATTATTGGTTCCTTGTCCTTGATCAGACCATTTATCGACGGGCTGCTTCATACGAAAATCCTGAAGATTTTAAGCAAGATGTGAGGTAAAATCTTATTCATAGGTTCATGTGCATGGAATCAATAGTATCGAGGAAATCTTTTGTAACACTTTCTGATAACTGACGTACAATATTAATCTACTTTATCGGCAACTTTTCCAAAAGGCAGGATTAATGATATTTGTAGTACTGATTGAAGAAAAGAAATGACAAAAAAAAGTTAGAGAAAGCCCTCCAAATTCTTCCAAATTCTCTGTTTCAGTTATTATTTTGTTTTAACTTTATTCTATTAAATTTTATCTATATAATTATGTAGAGTCTATGTAAATGTATGAATGAGATTTAATAGAATATGATAGAAACCTTACAAGCGGAACAGAAGATTTGATCCAAAAAAAGGACATGGGTGGAGCCAGTAAAAGGATCGGCTTTACTTAGCCATGGGAGAGGGTAGTGGGGCGTTAAGACTAGATTGAACTGTTTTATGCCATTGCTGATTGATAGTTTTCACCGCCATTGCTGAATGTTCCAACTCCGTTCTATTTATAGCAGTTGCCTTAATCAAGATTGCCTTTTCCTTAACTGAACATTTTTAAAGAAATCTTTTGTTATTGAGTTGGATAGACCGTAGCTAACTGATCGATCTTTTTCAGTAGTTGAACTTTCAATTAATTGAAGTTTCTAATGTGTTTATGAAGGCGGTTACTTGCTCCCGTTCGACTTGGAGCTCGGGCATTTTCATGGGCTGCTGGCAAATTAGAAACAAACCGCCTTGGCCTCCCTACTTCACCTTCATCTTCTGATGTTCAAAACCGGGTGCTGCAGGCTGCTGCAAAGCATGAATCACAACCATCTGATGTGGAAGGAATTCAAAATCCATCTTCTGAATCAGCTGCCTCCTTGAGTGAGAGTGTAGACTTATCGGAAGCGTAGGCGTTGAGCTTTTACTTAACTGAGTTCCACAATGTACAAAAAATTAGAACAACTTGGTGACTGACCCCTCCTGGAAAACAATCTCTCCCCATTAAGTTGAAATGACTCAGCAACAAGTTTTGTATATGGGCTCACGTCAACATCTTCAATTCAAGAGAAATACTGTTTCTCGCTATATGTGATAAACTTGTGAGTGAAAACCATTTATTTTGGAAGAAGAAGAAAACTTCATCATAATTTGGTCAACAATTTATGAAGGAAGACAAAGCTCAAGTTCATTCAAGAAACAAGCTCTTGTACATTGTTAAATTCTACAATCCAAACAGAAAGGAGTCAACTTTTACAGGGTAATTGATGTGTTTGAATCTGGAATAGGATCTGTAGAAGACCAGTCCTTAGATCCATCTTTGTCTTTCACTACCACCATTGGTGGTGGAGTTAATAAACCTGCTTTGAAAAGAATGCGTCGTACAGGATCTGAAGGCTGGGCACCAACTGACAACCAATACCTGACGCATAGAAAATACAGTGGTCAGAACAGAAATAAAGATAATGGCCCATTTAATCCAATTGCGAGTCTGACTTCACATTAAGAGAAAGCAAGAAGCAAACCGGTGTTCAATTATCATCAAAAACCAGACTGAACTGAGGAAGAGTTAAACAGCCGTGTATGAGAACGAGAGCTTACTGCACAGCGTCGTACTTAAGCCCCATGTATTTGTTGCCATCTTCTTTACCTATCAGAAAACCGAAATATTGTTTAAATACGATTATCAACACTCTCAAAGAAGAAAAGTATATGTCCTTTCTTTGTTCTAGCATATTTCTAGGAAACCAAACAGAGGAAGAAAGAAAATTGAATAGGGAAAGAAAAAGCACCAGACAAGGGATCGTAGAACCCGACGACTTGAATAGGCTTGCCATCTCTAGGGGTTTTGCTATCCGCAACAATGATTCTGAAAAATGGTCGGTTTCTGCAACCGAACCTCGCGAACCGAATCTTCACTGCCATGCTTTAGCTTTCTCCTATGGAAGATTTGCTATGCAAATGAAGGTTTAGCGTTCAAAGGTTTTATAGAATGGTGAGGCATCAGGGTTTCGCTAGAGTTTGTCAGGTCCACACGACAGCGTTTTCGCTCAATATTATTTTAACACGTTGTGGCTGAAGTTGTTAATCTGATAAGCTTCTTACTTTTCTTTCAAGGCCAGATGCCTTCTTGTGTGATGTAGTTTGGTAACCCTTAAAATCGAAGTTGGGAGGTCCTTTTTGATGCAAAATTGCCATGAATTTTGATCCAAGGTCATTGATGATGAGGTTTAGGTACCTAGAAAACTCAAAACCAACATTTTCTATGTTCTAAAACAAATAGTTGCAGCGTTATATATTTAAGATTATTATCTTCACATTTTCTATCAACAATCGGATGCAAAATTAAGTAGATGATATAACAAAGGTTACCAATGGTTGCATCATTCCATCCCTGCATCTGCTTTCACTTCTACAACAATGATAGTATCAAATTTGTAATGGAGGCATGTATGAGGTAAGGCAAGAAAGACTTTGAATGCATTCAGCAACCTCATTGTTCAGGTCATGCATACATGAGTAAATTTCTACATGTCCACCAATCAAAAACAATAAGCAAGTGCCTCAAGAAGCGCAAGTTTAACATGGTTAGCAGACTACTCTGGATCTGCAATAGCATCAACAAGACCTGAGTTGCTTGGTCCACCTTTGTCTTTCACAACCACCATTGATGGTGGAGATATCAATCCTGCTTTGAGAAGAATGCGGCGAACGGGATCTGTAGGCTGGGCTCCGACTGATAACCAATGCCTGCAGAGAACGAACAGAAGAATAACTGAACGAAAATAAAGCACATGACTGCTGCACAAGGTGAAACTAATTAAACAGATAATTGGTGGCCATCGTTCAATGGACTTCACTCCATAATGTATAAGCATAAACTGAGTAAACTTTTCGGTCATTTACTGAAGAATTTAGTTGAAATCAAGTGGAAAATGGCATAGAACAAAAAGACTTCCAGAGATAATGTAGCACTAGAACTATATAGATCATAGGCAATGATGCTATCATATTCCTGAAGAACTTGTACATGCACCAACAACCAACATTGGGCGTCTGTGTATATCTTCAGGAGATCAACTCCTACTTAAATATGACAGCCAAGAACCTCAGTGAATTTTATGGAGGAGAACTATATAGATCATAGGCAATGATGCTCTCATATTCCTGAAGAACTTGTACATGCACCAACAACCAACATTGGGCGTCTGTGTATATCTTCAGTAGATCAACTCCTACTTAAATATGAAAGCCAAGAACCTCAGTGAATTTTATGGTTGTCCTCCATCAATGGCACAATGATTTCTCAAAGGCCTGTATGTAAAAGAAAACAGCGCCAAAGAGATATCCATTTCCCACCCACCACAATTTTCACAAAAAGAACCTTTACCTAGAACTTTCAACCCTTTGTTTTTTTTTTAATTCCATCTAAACATAAAAGTTTAGTACTTTTACCCAGAGATGTAAATATTTCAACAAGTTGACACATTTCTCTTTCCACAATGTATCATCCTCCAGTCCTTTAGTTACTTCAAAATTCCCAATTAAAGATGAGCTGAAAGGAAATTTTTCTATAAAGCTATCGTAATAAGTTTGTGTTGTATATAAATTATCATAAGCAAGAAAAATCAACGCAGCCAAAATGTATAATTTAAGCAAATTTACTATAAAAGCGGTAGAAAAAGATGACTTACTTGACAGCATCATACTTGAGCCCCATATACTTGTTACCATCTTTGCCTGCAACATAACTCAAATTCAAAAGAAATCCACTAGGATTAACATCAAAGCTAATCACTGAAACTTCAAAAAAATCGAGTCCTTGTTTTCTTTTACCAAAAAGAGGGAATGTGAAGCGAAGTAACAGTACCAGACAGAGGATCATAAAAGCCCACCACTTGAATGTGCTTGCCATCTCTTGGGGCTTGGCTATCGGTGACAATGATCCTGTAAAAGGGTCGGTGTTTGCACCCAAGTCTCGCGAACCGTATCTTCACTGCCATTTTCGTTCTGTTCTCTCTCGTCACAGGCTACAATTCAGTGAAGCGAGAGTGAGTTAATAGGACAAGACAGCGATGTTGATAAGATAAGGTTTTTTTTTTAGTGGACACAAAAGATGTTTAGTTTGATTCATTTTACAATTTTGACCGTTATTGGGGGTGAAAGGTTTTAGGCTGTGGGGTCGCCCTTGCAAAGACTACATCTTTCTGGGCGTTAGAGGAGGGTCTTGATGGAAATGTCAAAGAAAACGAAACAAGATTAGAGTTGTCAAATTGGACTCGGCCGTTCAGCCCATGAGCTGCTCAACGATTTTTGGCTCAGTTTGACCGGCCCATGGGTCGGGGTCACGGGCCAAGTATATATGGGTTGAGGGTGGATGGGCCGCGGGCCGGTCCGTGGCCCGTGAAATAGTAGATGGGCGGAACTATGGGCTGGTCCGACTGACCCGACCGGTGGCTCGCCCACTACAAATTTTTTTAAATTATTTATTAAAAAATTAATAAATAATTTAAGTAAATTAAAAATTTGTAATTAATGATCGGCCTGGCCTGTGGCTCGCCCACTACAAAAAAAAAATAATTATTTATTTAAAAAATTAATAAATAATTTAAGTAAGTTAAAAATTTGTAATTAATGTAATTCATAATTTTAACAATAACTTTTAACTCGTTAACTTATTAACTTTTCATATAAATTTCTAATTATTTGAACTAAATATCCTGATCAATCATATCATTACATACATCTCAATAACTTTATTATATCATAATTAATTCATTATATGTTGTTATAATTTAAAGTT
>JAOQMS010000005.1:7077559-7095705 GCA_027563885.1 Erythroxylum longipes
TATGAAAAATAAAATAAAAAGTTTTAAAAAGCATAAATACATATATGCATAATATACATATGTTGTAAATATGAAAATAAAATAAAAAAGTTTATAATTTATCAATTTTAAAAAATAAAACAACAAATTTTTAAATTTATTTTTAAAAATTTTTATTTTAAAATTTCGAACCAAAACGGCCCGCAGGCGGCCTAGGCCATGGGCCTCTCCATGAGCCTCTGCGGCCCGCTCGGGCCGTGGGCCGAAATGGCCTGAGGCAAATTTTCAACGACCTGCCCGGCCCGTTGACATCCCTAAACAAGACAACCTAATGTTAATGGGTGCGCATGACAAGTTTAGAGTAATCTTATGTAAATTAACCTCGATACAAAATGAAATCTTTGAGGAAGAATAACGTTCAAAAATGAAGAAATTCATTTTCAATCCATGAACTAGATGGTAAATGCAATTTCCTTTTCTTAGTCAGTTTATTATCAAATACTAGAGACCAAACTTGCAAATATGTGTATACACACGTGCAGTGCAGAACGTATTATGGAGATACGTTTAGACAATTTAAAAAATAAAAGTTGATTACTTATAACTAATTTTGAAATATTTTTATAATTATTAATTTTTTAAAATATCCTTTTTCTTAAAATTTTAATAAAAAATAACTGAAAATATATGTAATATAAGCCTCAAGTATGAATTAAATAAATATTAGAACTAATTACTAAAATAATGTGGTAATAAAACATCTAAGTTGCATGTGGAATATTCGATATGAGTAAAATGTCAAGTCAAATTATAATAAAATAAAATAAAAAAAGAAAAAGAAAATACGACCTTCCCCATCTTTAGAAGTATACACATACGTCCTTACGAGAAAACTCATGTGACAATTTACTGCCACTATGATCACCATTTCCATTGGCATGGTTGTTGTTTTAACATCACCATACATAGTATGCAGACCCAAAGTCTTTTTTTTTTAATGCAATATGCAAAATTTAATATTAGAGGAAAGATGGAAAATCTGGGAAAGGAAATGGTTGAAAAGTGTACAAGACTACCATTGGTCATAATAGGGCTTGGGGGTCTCCTTGCAACTAAGAAGTCTATCTATGAGTGGAACATGGTTCACAGAACTATAAATTCACACATGATGAGAGGCATAAGTGGAGAGCAGCTATTAGGAGTATCGGAGGTCCTAGCTTTAAGCCATCAGGAACTGCCATACCATTTTTGAAGCCTTGCATCCTCCATTTGTGCCATTTCTAAGAGGATTATAAGTTGATCAGGATGTAGGCTGTCGAGGGATTTATCTCCTATGAGCACAACCACACAGTGGTGGAAGGGACTTTGGCGGATGTTGCTCAGTGTTATTTAAACGAATTGGTTAAGCCGCGTATGGTTCAGGTGGTAGAAAGAGATTCAGCAGGATAAAGATGGCAGAGGGTTAGGTTACGTTTTCTTTTTCTTTTATTTTCTTTAATATTGGTTAATTTTATTTTATCATAATCTTACGTATGACATCTTACGTGTAATTTAAGCCACGATAGCTTTATTAACAAAAAAAAATAATGTCATATTATTTTTACAAAAATTGAAAAATTGAATATTTTATAGTTATTTTTTAAAAGTTTGAATATTTTATGGTCACTTTTTAAAATTTGAACTATAATTATAAAATTGTGCAAAATTTTGAAAATTTTCGAATAATTAACCCAAAATATTATTAACATAACAATTCAATTCAACATTTAGTTCTGACTCAAATTAATTAAATTAACTTAAATTAATAATTTACTATAATTATTTTAAATTATTAGTTTGAGTCGATTTTAATTGGTTTAAGTCGAATTTAAGAATTAAGTTTAGTCGTTATGTCAGTAACCTTTGATTGGTCCATGTGTAATGTTAATGTAACATATCTTTCTGTCATTATTTTTAAATGAAGATATAAGAGAAAGAGTTTTTCTAGGAAATTGAAAATTGCAAAATTTTTTTCAAGAATTTAAAAAATTATGGAGTTTTTTAAAAGTTACTCAAATCATGGGAAACCATAATTTGTTTAATTTGTTTCTCTCAATTAGAACGAGATCATCTAGTCCTAGTTATAATTTAATTGTAGAAAATAATAGCACTCTCACTAACCTTCTTATAGACACATAATTCATCCATATTTTTAAAATCAATCTCTTTGATTATCTCATCAAAATGGATCTTCCAACTCCATGACACATGCTTAAGTCCATAAGTAGACTTTTTGTAACTTGCATACTTAATTAGAAAACCTCTCAAATTGTAAATTCTCAAGTTGTGTCATATACACATTCTCAAGCAAATTCCCATTGAAAAATGATGTTTTGACATCCATCTGCCATATTTCATAGTTATAATATACGATTATAATCAATAAGATCCTTATGGATTTAACTATAACTACTGCAAAAAGGTTTCATCAAAATTAACTCTTTGTTTTTGTTTGTATCTTTTAGTCACTAACCTTACTTTGTACATATATGCATTACAATCCTTGTTAGCTTTTCTCTTAAAGACCTACTTCCATCTAATAGATACAATACCATCAAGTGCATCTACCAAAGTCTATACTTTGTTAGTATAAATTGATTCCATTTCAAATCTCATGGCTTCACGTTATTTAAAGAATCAATGTTAGACATTGCTTCTTTAAAACTAATAGGCTCATCATGTATGAGCGATAACTTATGCTTTTCTTTTTTAATATGTAGATCTAACCTAGTGGGGAATGACGTATCCTACTAGCGCGTCGCATACTATATGCCTCTTGAACTCTCAATTGTAAATCATATATATTAACTTGAGGTTCTTGTCTCATCTGGATGTAAATTTGTGGCTCTTGAATTTCTCTAAATTCTATCTCACTACTTTCCTTGAGAATAAATTCTCTTTTTAGGAATATAACATATCTTGAGACAAACATCTTTCATTCAAAAGGATGGTAAATTTGATATTTAATACTCTCCTTCAGATTCCCCACAAATTTGTATTTATTTAATTTAGTTTGAAACTTATCATGTATTGCACGTTTCACATAAGCATCACATCCCTAAATATTTAAGTGTAGCAACTTTGCTATACTACCAATTCATATCTCATACAGTGTCTTTTCAACTGATTTAGATGGATTTCTATTTAGAAATTAAACAGTAGTTTCAAGGGCATATCCTTAAAAGGAGACATCAAGGATTGTATGAATCACCATGGAACATACCATATCTAATGAAGTATAATTTCTCCTATCGGATACTCCATTATGTTACAGAGTTTAAGGAGGAGTTCATTGCAAGAGACTCCTATAATCTTTTAGTTAACCAAGAAACTAGTGGTCTAAGTATTCACCACCTCGATCTGATCTAAGTGTTTTAATACTTTTACCAGTTTGTTTCTCAATCTTCAAACTTTTGTTTCATTAAATATACATAACCATATTTAGAATGATCATCTTTGAATGTAATAGAATATGAGAATTCACATCTAGCATAAGTAGCATATGGCCACATACATCTGAATGCATAAGCTTTAATAACTCATTGACATTTCAAAATCTAATTCATACAAACCATTTGTAAGTAATCTAGGTCTATAATAAATATCATCTTTATAAAGATAACAACTTTTATTCTTAATAAAAAAACATACCTGTTCAAATCTAAATAAGAAATAGATGATGTTTCTTATAAAAACTGGAACATAATAATGGTTATTTAGTTTTAGTTCAAGGCCAGAAGGCAAAGCTATACTTCAAGTTCCTACTGCTAATGTAACAACTCTTGCTCCATTGCTAACTCACAGGTCTACTTCTCCACTTTTCTCAACCATTTACTCCTTATTAACATCTATATGTTATTACAAATGTAATAATCACATCTAGTATCTAATACCTAAGAATATGGAACAAACGTCAAAAGATTGATTTTAATTATAAAAATACATGAAGAAATAGCTTCCTTAAGCTTCTTATCTTTTAAAGAAGCAAGATAAACTGAACAGTTCCTCTTCCAGTGTTCATAAACTCTACGGTAAAAACATTTGTGCTTATTATTGCTCTTCTTCTTGACACCGCCTTTTGGCTTTGCTACTATAGTAGAAGCCTTCTGTTTCTCGTTATTATTCTTCTTAGAGCTTTTTCTTATAACTCTTGGAAGAATCCACAATAAGAATAGAACTGAATTCCTTCTTAAAGGCACCCCTCTATAGTCTTGAGCATATTTTGTAGTTTAAGCAATGACACATCCTTCTGATTCATATGGAAATTCATAATGAACTGTGAAAAACTCGAATTAAGAGACTCTTACATCATATCAATGCTCAACTCATGGTTCGTGACAAACCAAATTGACCTAAATTTTCAATATAGACAATCATATTCAATAAGTATAGCTCCACTGAAGATCCTTATGCCATCTTGTATTAAAATAATGTTTTGGAGAACTAATACATCTCCACCCTGCTTTGTGCATAAAAAAACTCCTTGAGATGTAGAATTATAGTAAGAGTATCCATGTTCTCATATTGTCTCTGAATCTCCAGAGACATACTAGCCAACATCACGTATATAGCTTATTTAATGTCATCAATATAACGTTGATGTCTCTCTTAAACCTCATCAGTTGCATTTGAACTAGGTTGTGGTGAAACAATAGTATCAATAACATACAACTTCTTTTCTGACCTGAGAACAATTTTCAAGTTGCGAAGCTAGTACGAGAAATTAGGTCCAATTAGCTAGTTAGCATCCATGATACTCCTCAGCATCAGGTTGGTACTCATCTTCTTTTGACAACCAAATGAGTTAAAAGAACAAATATTAGTTTATACCATACAATCAAATAAAATAAGGAATTTAATAAATATTTGATTACTCCCAGCATTTTATTCAAAATAATAGTCCTCACTATTAAATCAAAAAATTATGAAACAATGTTCTAGTGGGCTAGGATCCTATTCAAAAATAGTTGATTTTGAGTTTGCTTAACAAATCAACTAAATTTAAATCAAGTAGATAACGAATTTATCAATCATATCTTATGTGACTTTTAGATCCGTTATGTAACAACTCTTTGCCAAAATATATCATGTATATTATTCCTAACCCTGCCTCTAAATTCATATGATCATAAGTTTGCTCATCCAAATTATACAATTTTAGTTAAGCGAGACCTATTAATTTAAGATAAAATATATTTAGGTTAAAGGAGCTTTGAGTTTGCTCATCAAACCTTACAATAAAAATAACTATGATTTTATTTTTAAATAATAGAAGACAACCATTATGTTCTTAACATGTAGTTAATATTTAATTGAGAATTTAAAATTTTTAGTCTTATGAAAATAATAAAATCTCATTATATTAATAATTTTTAACATAATCTAATTATGAAAAAAATCCTTAAAAAACCTTTACTTGATTATAATTATTGACTTGATAACTACTTTAATTTAATAATTCAACTTCTTGAAAAATTAAATTAAATTCTAAAATATTCCTAATAATGATAATCCTTTGAAAACAATTTTCAAACATTTAGAAAAATACTTTTTCAATTTTATTATGAATTTAAACTAATTTAATCTCAATTAAATAATTTAATTAAAATTACGGCTTAAAAATATAAAAAGTTAAATAAAAAAGGTGTGGGCATTGTCTGATGCATGATATATGCGCCAAAGCATTTCTGTGAGGCACGTTGTTTGCAAGGTTACACACGCTCAGTTTTAATATTTATTAACCTTGGCAAAGTCCGTAAGCGCACGAGTCGTTTGCGTAGTACCTAAGGTATCGATCTCACGTGGAGGGCTAAACTAGTCCTAAAATCTAAGGTCGTACTAAACTACAATAATTCAAAAGAAATAAACTAATGCAGGAAATAAATCAATCAAACAATCAATTATGAATATTAAAATGCAGAGATATCAACAAAATAGCAAAATCACAAAACCCAATCCGAAAATCAACCTAGAAACTATCAAGTGAGAGAAAGGAGATTTTAAACCGAAGCTAATGAAAATCTAACCAATTATGCAATTATCTAATTAATGGGTCTAGACGGTCCTAGGGTATATTACTCTCTCTCAGGTTATAATCCTTAACCCTAACTAATGATCATTAGTTAAATTATGGAATTGTGATCTCTCGACTCATAATTTACCCACAACCTAAATTAGTTCTAAAATTGTCTATTAACCTACCGGGAACCTATGCTCGATCTCTCGTTACACGATTCTACCGGTTTGATCCAATTCTTATCTATCAATTTACCTAACTCTTGTTAGCGTAAGTTGATTATTTTCACTCGGCTCACTTTCTCAGTTTATTGCCGAATTATTATGAACAAAAATTGAATCACAATTAAAACAACAATAACACAATCAATTAAACTTTATTAATCTCTAGAATTAAAAACCCGAAGGTGAGTATAAACAAAACTCAACATTCAATACAGCCTATTCTTAACGAATATTGCAATTTCATATATCAATAAAATAGAATAAACGGAAAATACTATCGGGAACAAAATTACAGAGGCAGTAACAGTAGAAAACCACCTGTTCTGGGAAGTACGTCACATCTAACTTCGTCTCCGTGTCTCTCTTCCTTCGTCTCCTTCCTTAATCTCTCGATTTCTCTCTAGGTTTTCTCTCGGAATTGGATGATGTGATGGCTCTCTTGCACGACTCTCTAGGCTGTTGCATCTGTCTCATAATGTTGTATTTATACTTGGGGCACTCTCGGTCAAAGCCAGGGTCGAAATGGTCCAAAAAATCTTACAAAATTTGTGTTTTTGCTTCAGCTCGACTCCCTACCTGCCACGATCATGGTCAGTGCCTAAACCTTTCTGTCATGATCGTGGCCCAATGTACACAATTGTGGCTTGAATGGAAGCTCTCTGTCACGAGCGTGCCCTAAGTGCACAATCGTGGCTTGGCTGCTGGTGGCTTGTCCCTTTCTGTCATGATTGTGGCTTGCTGTGTCATGATCATGGGCTATGTCTTTAGCCCGAAAACTCCTCGAATCTTCTCCGTTCTTCACCGTTTATCCTGAAACACTGACAAACCCATCAAGGTACCTAAAAAATATATTAATTAAGCTCAAAGACTCATACTAACCCATAAAAAACACATAAACACATAAACTAACACAATTAACAAATAAACACACACTCAACACTCAAGTTGACATTAAATACTTAACAAATTAAACCCTGAAACACAATGCAAATGACAACTATCAACATCCTCACACTTAAACGTTTGTCCTCAAGCAAACAAAATAACAAACACAACACACACGAAGCAAACAATGCAAAAATGAGGCAATAACTTCAACTTCATGAAATAAATTTAATCTTGAACACATTCTGACAAGTTATATCTAATCATTAACTTACAAAATCTATGTCTAAGGGCTTTGAACTAAATATACAAGTTAATCGGGATCTAAATGCTAATTCAATTACCCTTTTCAATTGTATACACACATTAATAATTCTTTGGTCCTTCAAACTCTATAACTATTCCTAAGTACAATTTCATGAAAATTCAAGCTTATTACAAGTCCAGTAGGTTTTTATTAAAAACACACTTTTTTTTAATTTTTAGACCACGGACTTAGTCTTTTACTTGGAGGCAAACATTGGTGATAAATGTCAATCCAGTTACTCGACTAAGTCATTTATTAATAGCTTGGTTGAAACATCATTATAGCCTTTTGACGCTAAGGCACACATTTGTGATACGTGTTGATCCGGTTACTCAGCTATTATCATGTTTTCAACTGGCTACTAGCTCTATTCATAACCCGAAGGTCAGCGGAATAGTAATTTATTAACAAAACATACATTTTTTTCGCCTACCTTGTTGTTTTTAGCTATTCGTTTTCATGAAAAAATACTACTTAAGCTATTTAAGTTAAAGGGTTTCAAATTATGAATGAATGTGACAACCTAGAGAGTGCTAACTTTACACTAAGTCCTAATTAAGTTGTATATTTAACCACAGAACCCTAATTCACTAATTTTGTGAGCTAAAAATCATTTATAACCTACTAGACTATGTTCAAAATTAAACAAATTTCATTCATCTAAATCATTGATACATTCAAACAATTCGCACAATACAACTTAATAACTATCATACGGTATGCGAAATCACATTCAAAAGAAAAAACACAGAATCCCTCCCCACACTTGAACAATACATTGTCCTCAATGTGAGAAGGAGGAACACATCACATAAGATAAGTAACGACAAAATAGAAAACGACAAAATAGAAATTAAAGTGACAGTAAACAAATAAAAATAAAAATAAAAATAAACATAAAAACAAAATAGAACTTAAGGCTAATTTGGAAAAGAAAAATTGGGTTAGGTATAAATCCTAGGGAGATGGAGGTGGTGATGGTGTGGCCTTAAGAGTTCACATGAGTCACTGACAGTTTATTGAAAACAAATCTAACTACAACTACATTTTCAAACAATTTTCAAATCTACTAGTTTATGGTCCTTAGCTTGACCATGTGTTCAGGAAGCGTCGCTGATTATTTGGAGACAAGAAAATTACTTCCTTATCTTTGGGAATTCCTCCACCAAAATAACGCTTACACCGATGCCTATTGACCTTAAAAGTCTCCTTGTTAGCGTTTTCCAATTTGAGAGCTCCGTGATCAAAGACTTGAATGACCGTAAATGGTCCACTCCATCTAGATTTCAACTTCCTTGTAAATAGCCTTAATCTTGAATTGTATAGCAAAATAGTATCGCCTACTTTGAATTCCTTTTGCTTGAGACGGGCATCGTGCCATTTCTTCATATTTTCCTTATAAAGTTTGGCATTTTCGTAAGCATTAAAACGAAACTCTTCAGGTTCGTCTAGTGGTAGAAGTCTCTTTTCGCCAGCTTGTTTCCAATCAAAATTTAAAGCTTTAATTGCCCAGTATGCCCGGTGTTCTAATTCGACCGATAAGTGACATGTTTTCCCTTAAACGAGTCTATACGGAGTTGTTTCGATAGGTGTTTTAGAAGCTGTCTATAGGTTCATAAGGCATCATCTAGTTTTGCTGCCCAATCCTTTCGGGAGTTGTTCACTGTCTTCTCCAGAATTCGTTTCAGTTCTCAGTTAACAACTTCCACTCGACTGCTCGTCTGTGGATGGTAAGGTATAGCAACTCGGTGGTGTACGCCATATCTTTTTAGGAGGGCATCAAAAGATCTGTTGTAAAAATGTGTGCCTCCATCACTTATTATTATAAGTGGTACTCCATACCAATTAAATAGCCGTTTAATGAATTTCTGCACTACCTTCCCATCATTGGTTGGAGATGCTACCGCTTCGGCCCAACGTGAAATATAATCAACTCCCACTAGGATATACATGTTCCCCATTGAAGATGGGAACGGACCCATAAAGTCGATGCCCCATACGTCAAAGACTTCTACTTCTTGAATGTTGGATAAAGGCGTTTCATCTCTCTTGGAAATGTTACCTATTCTTTGGCATCGATCACATTGTGCCACATAAATCTGTGCATCCTTAAACAACTGTGGCCAATAAAATCCACTCTCAAACATCTGGGTCATCGTTTTGTTGGCTCCATAATGCCCAGCATACTGACCTTCATGGCATTGCTTTAGGATGTCTAACATTTCTTCATCTGGAACACAACATTGCATTAAACTGTCTGTACATGCTCTATATAGGGTTAGTTCATCCCATATATAACGGTTACAATCATGCAAGAACTTCTTCCTTTGTTAGTAAGAGAGATCCGATGGAAGTTTACCATTGGCAACATAATTGACAATATCTGTAAACTATGGTGTAGTCAAGCTCGTAAGTAGCATTAGAGTTTCATTAGGAAAATTTTAGTTAATGTCATTACTTTGCTTGCATTCCCCTCCATCAATTCTAGATAAATGGTTTGCAACCACATTTTCTGCTCCCTTTTTATCTCTCACCTCTATGTCAAATTCTTGCAGAAGTATCACCCATCGGATGAGCTTAGATATAGCATCTTTCTTGTTGAAAAGGTATTTTAGTGTCGCATGGTCAGTAAATACAATTACCTTTGAACCAAAAAGATATTGTTAAAACTTATCACATGCATACGCTACTGCAAGTAGTTCCTTTTCTGTGGTGGTATAATTCAATTGCGGTCCTGCAAGAGTCTTACTGGCATAGTAGATCACATATAGCTTCTTATCTTTCCTTTGGCCCAAAACGCAACCTATGGCCTGGTCACTTGCATCGCATATAACCTCAAACGGAAGTGTCTGGTCTAGTGGCAATAAAATTGGTGCTAATATTAATGCCTCCTTTAAAGTGTTGAACACAGACATACACTTATCATCAAACACGAAGGGCACTTCCTTGACTAAAAGGTTTGTCAAAAGTCTTACAATTTGGGAAAAATATTTGATGAATCGACGGTAAAATCCTGTATGGCCTAAGAAACCTTGCACACCTTTTACATTACTTGGTGGTGGGAGTTTCTCTATTACCTCTGTCTTCGCTTTGTCGACTTCAAATCCTTGATGTGAGATTTTGTGCCTTAGCACTACCCCTACTTGTACCATAAAGTGACATTTCTCCTAATTCAGCACCAAATGTGATTCTTCACATCTTTGAAGCACTCTATCCAAATTAGTTAGAAACATGTGAAAAGAGTCTCCAAAGACTGAAAAATCATCCATGAACACCTCCATTATGTCTTCTATCATGTCAGCGAAGATTGACATCATGCATTTTTGAAATGTGGCTGGAGCATTGCAAAGTTCGAAGGGCGTCCGTTTGTACGCAAAGGTGCCGTAGGGACAAGTGAATGTGGTTTTTTCCTGATCATCAGGGTAGAATGAAAATCTTATTATAGCTTGAGTATCCATCTAAAAAGCAATAGTCTAAATGGTCAGCTACACTTTTTATCATCTGGTCTATAAATGGGAGAGGAAAGTGATCTTTTTTAGTCACTAAGTTGAGTTTGCGATAATTTATACATACCCTCCATCTTGTGACTGTTCTTATTGAAATTACTTCTCCACTATCACTCTCTATCACCATCATTCATCCCTTTTTAGGTATGCATTATACCGGGCTGACCCATTCACTATCGGAGATGGGATAAATTATCCCTGCATTTAAGAGTTTTATGATTTCTTTCTTAACCACCTCCTTCATGTTAGGATTTAGTCTTCGCTGACACTCCCTCACCGTCCAACACCCTTCCTTTAAGTTTATTTGATGCATGCAGATACTCGGGCTTATTCCTCGAATGTCAGCAATTTGCCATCCGATAGCCTTCATCCACTTCTAACCGCTTCCACTACCTTGCTTTCTTGTTTTTCATTTAATTGGTTATAAATTATTATTGGTAGTGTTTGACCTCCACCAAGAAAGGTATATCTGAGGTGTGCAGGTAAGTGTTTAAGCTCTAATGTCAGAGGTTTCTCTGACGATAGTGGTGTGGGTACTTCAGTCCAAACTAATTTGTCTTGTTGCATGTGAACATCTGCCTCCTCCATCTCGTCATCTCCTTTAGATTAAAAATTCTGATATTCATTCTCAATCTCTACTTCCAAAAACTACACTTCTGTTATGCAACTCTCAATGAGTTCTCGTGAATTTTGATCCATAATTTCGACTTTCAGACATGCAATGCTCGTTGTTGGGTTCTTTAAGGCCTTATTTATATTGAATTCAACCTGATCTTTGCCTATACGACGTGTTAATTTTCCTTTGTGAACATCAATTATGACTTTCCCTGTGTTCATAAAGGGTCGTCCTAAGATTAGTGGGCAATTCTTATCTTCTTCAAAGTCCAGTACCACAAAATCTACTGGAATAATGAACTTATCCACTTGCATCAACACATCTTCCACTATTCCAAACGACCTTTTAATGGATTGATCAACCATTTTAATTAACATTGATGTTGGCTTGACTTCTCCCAATCCTAACTTTCTAAATATCGACAATGGCATAAGGTTGATGCTTGCTCCCAAATCACATAAACACATTGTAAATTCGAATTCACCAACCACACAGGGTGTTGTGAAACTCCCTGGGTCTTTCAATTTAGAAGGCATTTTACTGGTAACTATTGAGCTACAAATGCCAGTTAAAGCTACCGTCTGATTCTCTTCCCAAGTGCGTTTCTTTGATAGTATGTTCTTTAGAAATTTTGCATATTTAGGCATATGTTCTAATGCCTCAACAAAGGAAAGATTAATCTACAACATCCTTAACTTCTCAATGAACTTTGTAAATTGTTCATCCATCTTCTTCTTTTGTAGTCATTGAGGAAAAGGAACCTTGGGTTGATATGGTGGGGGTGCAACATAAGGAGGGTATTCGCTTATGTCCACTTCTTTCTCTTTTTCTTGATTTCTCTCAGTTGGCTGGATGGCCTCCTCCACTGCCTTTGTGGGTGGTTCAAGTTCCTTCCCACTTCGAAGTATAACAGCTTTAAGTTGCTCCCTTGATTTTGTTCCTGAAATGTTAGGAGTATTTCCCAAATTCCGCATAGAAAAAGCATTGAACAATTGATTCATTTGGGCTTCTAAATTATGAATTGAGGAAGCATGGTCCTTAGTGACTTGCTCAAATTTCTCTTCTAGCTTCTTTTGTGCATTGTCTAAAGTTCCAAGCTTATCTAAAATTCTATCCAACTTCGATTCCATCGAGCTTGCTTTATTTTGTTGAAAGCTCAATTGCCCCTGAGGCCTAAACTGTCCTCCATTATTGTTTGACCAGGAAAAGTTAGGGTAATTCTTCCACTCGGGGTCATAAGTATTGGAGTATGGATTGTTTTCCCCTCCTCGTTCAAATTGTGCCCCCATATAGTTCACTTGCTCCTGATTATCCTCTCTCATCAAGTAGCAGTCCAAAGTGTCATGGTCTGTCTGACCACAGAGCCTATGCTTCACTTGTACGACCTTCACCTAGGCTGATGACGATGCCTTCATGTTACTTAGTTATTGCATCAAATTGTCAATCTTTGCTTGCATCTCCATTATCTGATTGACCGCGACGATTCCCTTTTGCTTTCGAAAAGTCATAGGCTACCTTCCTCTCTTGGTCGTCCATAAGCAACTATTGCTAGCCATCTCCTCGATCAACTCCTCTGCTTCATCGACTGTCTTCCACATTAAAGATCTTCCTGACTCTACTTCTATCGTGCCTCTAGTAGGTAGGTTTACTCCGTTGTAGAACGTCTGCAGAAGGAACTCCTTCGGTAAGTTGTGATGTGGACACTTCCTTTGCAGGTCCTTGTATCTCTTCCACATTGACTCCTCATCACCTTGTTGGAAATTGGTTATTTACTTTATTATCATCATGGTCTTTGTTAGCGGGAAGTACTTGTGTAAAAAGGCATGCACAAGCTGCTTTCATGTCGTGATGTTAGAAGGGCTCAGTGAATGATACCAAGCTTTCGCTCTATCTCTAAGTGTGAAAGGGAACAACCTAATTCTAACAGTGTCCTCCGACATCTGGTGATACCGGAAAGTATCACATATCTCGAGGAAACTGACTATGTGTGCGTTCGGGTCCTCATTCTCCAATCCGTAAAATTGCACGTTCTGCTGAAGCATGTTCAGGAGGGCTGGCTTAATTTCAAATGAGACTGCTTGAATAGGTGGTCTAGCCATTTCTTGGTTTGCTGGATTAAACTCTGGCCTCATAAAGTCTATGAGGGTCCGTTGTTGCTGTCTCAGGTTCATTTCTTGATCCATGTTCCTCTGAAATTCGTCGGCCATTGTTGACTTTTCTATCTCTTCTTCTTTCTCTCGCCAAGCTTTTCTAAGGGTTCATTCTAATCGCGGGATGTCTAAGTCTATTGTCTCTGATGCACGAGTTGAACCTGTCTTGATTCTTGTGTTCATGCAAGAGCATGCTTCCTAAAATGAATGAAAGAAACTAAAAAAAATTAAAAACTACTGTAACGCCTTAAACTATAAGACTAAATTGCCTTTCTCAGCAACGACGCTAAAAACTTGTTCGTAAGGTTACACACGCTAGGTTTTAATATTTATTAACTTTGGTAAATTTCGCAAACGCACGAGTCGTTCGCGTAGTACCTAAGGAATTGATCCCACGAGGAGGGACAAACTAGTCCTAAAATCTAATGTTGTACTAAACTACAATAATTCAAAAGAAATAAACTAATGCAGGAAATAAATAAATCAAACAATCAATTATGAATATTAAAATGCAGAGATATCAACAAAATAGAAAAATCACACAACCCAATCTGAAAATCAACCTAGAACTATCAAGTGAGAGAAAGGAGATTTTAATCTGATGCTAATGAAAATCTAACCAATTATGTAATTATCGAATTAATGGGTCTAGACGGTCCTAGGGTATATTAGTCTCTCTCGAGTTATAATTCTTAACCCTAATTAATGATCCTTAAATTAAATTATGGAATTGTGATATCTCAACTCACAATTTACCTACAACCTAAATTAATTCTAAAATTGTCTATTAACCTACCAGGAACCTATGCTCGATCTCTCGTTACACTATTCTACTGGTTTGATCTAATTCTTATCTATCAATTTACCTAACTCTCGTTAGCCCAAGTTGATTATATTCGCTCGGCTCGCCCTCTCAGTTTATTGCCAAATTATTAAGAACAGAAATTGGATCACAATTAAAAAAATAATAACACAATCAATTAAACTTTATTAATCTCAAGAATTAAAAACCTGAAGGTGAGTATAGAAAAAACTCAACATTCAACACAACATATTCTTAACGAATATTACAATTCCATACATCAATAAAATTGAATAAATGGAAAATACTGTTGGGAACAGAATTGTGGAGGTAGCGACAGCAAAAAACCACCTGTTCCAGGAAGTACGTCCATCTAGCTTCGTCTCCGTGTCTCTTTTCCTTCGTCTCCTTCCTCAATCCTCGATTTCTCTCCAGGTTTTCTCTCGGGATTGGTAGATGTGATGGCTCTCTTACATAACTCTCCAGGCTAATGCATTTGTCTCATAATGTTGTATTTATACTTTGGGCGCTCTAGGTCAAAGCCGAGGTCGAAACGGTCTGAAAAATCTTGCAAAATTTGGGCTTTTACTTCAGCCCAGCCCTGCCTGTCACAATCGTGGTCAGTACCTAAACCTTTCTGTCATGATCTTGACCCAATGGCCTGAATGGAAGCTCTTTGTCACTATCATGCCCAAAGTGCACGATCGTGGCCTAGCTATTGCTGGCTTATCCCTCTCTGTCACGATCGTGGCCTGCTGTGCCACGATCGTGGGCTATGTCTTTGGCTCGAAAACTCCTCGAATCTTCTCCGTTCTTCATCGTTTAGCCTAAAACACTAACAAAACCATCAAGATATCTCAAAAATATAACAATTAAGCTCTAAGACTCATACTAACCCATAAAACACAAACTAACACAATTAACACATAAACACACACTCAACACTCAATTTGACACTAAATACTTAACAAATTAAACCCTAAAATACAATGCAAATGACAACTATCACACGTGTAGTCGTTACCGTTGATAGGCACATGCGAAGAATAAGCCAATAACATTTGTCCTTCAGATGCTAGCCCCATGTGGGGTGCAGGTCTTATACGCACCCCATCATTTTTCTCATATTAGGGTTTTATGTTTTTGTCATTGTCTCCTCTTGATTCTATCCCGCACTGGTGCTTCCTGCTTCTCATCCCTAAGCTTCATCTCTTTGAGTTCTTTCATCACCTCCATACTACTTCTGTTGTGGGCGAACTGTTGCTGATGAAAATCCATCGTCGAATATGTCCATTGTTCCACCAAAACAACAAATCCACAATCCAGATAAATCTCATTAGGTAGAACTGATTCACAAACAAGATTAGGGACAAGCATTCATCACTTTCCTTAACTTACCAGTTCTAGGTTGGCACATTTCTAGAGTCTTCAGTTAATACATGAGGCAAAATAATGCAAGTTCCATAAAGCAATAATGTAGAAGCAAAATTTGATTTTGAGTATACAATTTTCAACTTTCCAAAACCAGAGAACAAAGAAAGGAGATGTGACTTACAATTTTCAGGTTTCCAAAAGCAGAGAACAAAGAAAGGAGATGCGACATAAAAATTTCCAAAAAAAATTTCAAAAATTAATTAAATTATAAACCATAATTTAATAAAACAAGATTTCCAACCTTAATTTTTGTCAATTCAATAATAATCAAGCAATTAATTCATGTTAAATAATTAAAAGAGACTCTAATACCACTATTGAAAAACCAACTATGACCGAATCACGGGCACAAAGGGAACATAAAATTTTATAGTTTCCAATCAGATCATAATAATTGAATAACTTGAAAAACATAATTATAAAATATGAAATTGTACCTAATTCGATAGTCCTATCGAAATCTTTTTCAATGCGTCAACCACAATCTGTTCATATGTGTAGTCTCTAATGGTATTCATAAAGTAGTAAAAATACACTTAACTCTTTGAGAGGAAATTAGCAAGAGTGCTAGCGCCTTTACACTTATTCCTATGGATAGAAAAAGTATTAGAGTTTTATGTTTTTAAATCAAATATTTCAATTATAATTAACGTCAAACTCTAATTATAATAAAATCAAATATCTCATATTTGATCCCTAAAGTTTCTCAAACTTTACAGTTAAGTCCAACTTAATTGAAATTGAATTTTCTCTTTTAAATTGTTCTTTATGTGTGACCTATTAGGTTCCTAATATATTGACGATGATTATAAATTATAACCTTAAGTTATAATTAGAATTAGATAAATTACAACTCATTTTAATTTATCTTTAATTCTCTAATTAAACAATTTATAATAATAGTTAAGATTGATGTCTAGCAACAAGTTTTAACCATCTAAATATTAAGAATGTCAAATTGGTTTGACTTAACCTATCCATGCACGATTATGATGTATAATTTAATCCTCTCGTCATCCAATATTCAAACTAGATAGAGTATGGATATAGTATCTACTCTTTTGAATCCAATCACGTTTGTTCTTGCTAAATTAATAATTGATTTATAATTGATATTTAAAAATACCTTTTCAAATGTCAATTTACTTAGGTTAGAGAATTCTTTAAATCACTACCAACTGAGAACAATATAGTATTATCTCTAATTACTTTAGAGTGACGAGTCTTTTATTGACTTACTTAACTATCTCCATATAGTTCATACTACATCCAAGTATTACTGACTGAGCTACCTTAAATATAATAAGTCATAAGTAGTACCAAAATACGGTAATTCTCACATGAGATACCTTGGTAATCTCAAGTTTAAAAATCAATTATATAATGAGAAAATCCACAGACACATAAGTAATATTTCATTTGGGATCTTCAGAATTAGGTTAGTTTAGTGAACTTATTCTCTAATAAGTATTCACACGTTTGTTTAAATATCTCGATACTTTAATTTATGAGATAAATTACTTCCTTCGTAAGAAAGAAGCATAACGTATGCCAGTTTTACCATTTCATTAATATCTCATCTCGATGAAACTACAACTAGGAATAATTTGAGAATAATACAAAATTCAAATTGAATCTTATTATGATTTCATCATAATTTCAATTACACAGCAATTATTAATGTTAAAATATCAAATATAATTAACATAATACATAAAGGTTCGCAATGCTTTTATTAATTAAAATAATAATACCATTAATAAAATTACAACGAACCAATAAATTACAAGGGCCCACTTATTAATGCTTACTGCCCTGTATAATTGCTCATCAAATCTTCTGTTCCAGTTATTTTGTTCTAACCTTATTCCATTAGATCTCATTCCACTACAAGAAAAATATTAATTAGCGACGGAAATTTACCGACGGAAAGCTAACCATTACTAAGTAGAGATGGAAAACCAATTTCTGTTGGTAACACTGTTGTAAAAATTTTCATTTTGCGAAGGATAAAATTTTTGTCGAAAAAAGTGGAGGGTAAACATCTCGGCAAAATTTCCTACAGAATATAACGACGGAAAAGTAATTTCCGTCAGTAAATTTGGCGGGAAGCTTCGCGCAATAACCTAGCGTTAGATTTTCCGACAGTATAAGTTATCCATCGTTAAAATTGCGCGGAATTAAAATC